>JAVXUO010000444.1:0-42980 GCA_033065855.1 Escallonia rubra
AACATTCAACTTAACATTTACACAGAACCAGCCAAGCACTAGTGCTTTTGTGTAGCTATATATGCATGTTAAACACCTAAAACCCCCAGACTTCTGCTTCCCAGAACTTTAAGTAATCATTTCAAGTAGTTAATTTTCTGCAACTTACAGAGTCAAAACAAGCACTCAAAATCCAAAAATCTTTACAGCCTTCCATCTCCCTTGTAAAGCCCCAACCCCAATATGAACCTATGGTGGCATTAATCTCAGGTTAGCATGGGTGTCCACTAATGCAGGAGAACTTTTCCTGCTGGAAGAAGAAACAGTATGGCGTCTGCAGCAACTTTTTTGGAAATTTTCACATTCATTTTTTGTATCATTTCCTAAAACAAAATAATGAAAGTTCAAAATGCCAGAACTCCCTGTTCATTTCAACTATGAGGTTTCCTAGACCAGAAAAAGGAAATAGCTGGGTTGCAAGTTATCCATTCTGAACAAAAAGCAACTCATAATGAATCTAAATGCTCCAGTGGAAAAAGAAGTGCAATAAACAGAGCATGACGTGGACTTATACCAATTTTGACCAACATATTAAACATAGCTAGCAAAAATCAAAGTAATTGCACCACTAAAAGCCACATATATGCTTTTTCAAGCTGTCCCTTGTTAAGTCAAAGTTAACCACTTATCCTTTAGTTTTAATGTTGATCACAATCAATAATGTGTTCTTGGATCAATACAGTATTTCATAAATGCTATACATTATCCATCTTATAATGTTGATTTTTTCACAAATTTAAGGAATAAATGATAAAGAAAAATCGTACACAGCACCAGTAAAGACTGCTCTGTACAATTGACATAAGAGTAAGCAATAATACTTAAGACAACTTTTATAGATATGTGTATACATTGGAAGCGAGAGAGACAGAGAGAGAGAGAAGGCGATAGACAGAAAGAGAGAAGACATACCTAAGGCATGCGCGGTGATTATACTTGGCAGGTTTTGAAGAAATATTTCCCCCTTGAGCACATCTACAAACAAAAACATACATGCATTACCAAAAGTGTTCTATTATGTTCATTGCTGTTTTCAAGAGTTGCTTTCCTCTTCAAAAAGAATTTGAGACCAATACCATGTATGTAAACTTTGTCTTTGGTGAAGAAGGGAGTAGAAATAAGCTTTCTTGAGTCAAAAATATATAATAAAGCAATCTGTGCTCTTTAAAAATCAAGTCCAAACTCAGAAGATATACCATCTGAGAAAGTCTAGACTCAGAAAAATAGCAATGGCTAAAATGCATTTCATACTGGGCCAGGAGCAAGAATTTGAATGCTCTTTTCTTGAAAATATTTCTCTGACATCTGCCCTTCTAGGCCAGTTGAATCACAACTTATGCACTGATACGGCCTACCATCACTTGAGCAGAACTATATCAACAAATCGTTCTTATGGTGGGTTATAATAAATATCCAACTCTTAGACAAGGTTGATCTCGCATATCCAAGCAGTAAGCACTCAGAAAAAAATCTAAACAAATAAGAAATTTTAAAACGTGCCCAGCTTGCGCCTGCCCCAAACAAAAGTAAGGTGTTACATAAAATGGATGTGAAAAATAGGATTTGATTCCTATTGTATCTCTAATTCAAACCCTCAACACGCCATTATATTTTCCTGTTCATCATCTTCCTAAAGAGCTCATAAAAACCAAAGGGCAGCCTAGTACATGAGGCTCCTGCCATTTTGGTGACTGGGGAAGGTGATTAAACAGTCTAAGCCGTTTGACAGCTCTCAGTTTTGCATGGTACCACTTTTTTTTTCAATTTAAAAAGTGGCTGAAAAAGCTCTTTTCTTTTTCACTTTTGAGTCCACCACAACTCACCCACCACCGGTAGCCAAGCCACCTCCGCCGGTAGCCACCACCGGGCGGCGGTGGGCGGTCGACAGCCACCTAAGCCACCGTCGCCCGCCGACAACCACCACCGTCGGCATCCATCTACCTCCGGCCACCACTCCAACAACCACCGCCGGCCACCACCACCGTCAACCACCTATACACCCCACCATCGCCACCGAAAGAAAAAGTCAAAATAAAAAGGGTTATCAAACACCCACTTGTTTTTTTTAAAAAAAATTTTAAGCTGCTCTTTAAAAATTGCTCTTTATAAACTGAAGACTCTGTCAAACAGAGCCTAAACTTGGCTGTTTTCGTGTTACGAAACCGTGACCTCCAGACCTGAAAGGCTCGTATTAGGAATTGTCAATGCGAAAGAGAGGGGTTTCCTTGCCTTACCACAAGACCCTCCTGGATATTTTTACAAGATACTCGGCATTCTCACTACACTGGACACTTTTTATAAGGAATGGTATGTACTAGTAGATATCCAAATGCAACGACCAAAACATTTCTCAAAAGAGTTTAACGCGCATTAGCTATCAAGTATTCAAACTAAATTTCGGAAAGAAAAGAACCATACCATTGAACGAAGCCAGTGTAAATACCCTATTACTCATAGCCACTGCAACTCCCTCCAAAACGCGAAACATCCCAGCTCTCGACATCATTGTGGTCCCTTGGCCAATATATAGGCCATTCCGTTCATAAAAATGAGGATCTGCAATAGGAATAACATGACAAAACCCTAAGACTCCTAATAAAAATAATTGCTGAACACTCTAACGGAAGGTGCGAAAAATGCTTGTTAGTGAAAAACAGACATAGAAAAGCACAGACCACCTTTTTAACTCGGTGCCCAAAGACTTATTAGTTATTACAGTTAAATTTACTCAGATTGCGTCAGATTTAGGCTTTGGCTTCCATTAAAGGTTGGCCAGAAGATAAAAGGAGGCCTGAAATTACGTTTACTATACCACTCGTTTAGAGAAGTCGACCAATACGAATTAGCGGATTTGACGGAGAAGACCGCAAATCTCACAAAAAGTTCTATGTACTCTGCAGCGTGAAACTTTCTCAGCTAAAAAATATGTCTCAGACCAGCAAGGTAGCCTAAGATTTAAACCACGGCAAAATTATATCACAGCTAGCATATTTTGGAAAATCTGTATCGTCCCAGCTAGCTTAAATGGTGACTATCTAATGGATCATAGTATAGCGATCGTATTCTCTTAAACTCTTTCACTTCCATACAGCTGAACGACTTCTAGAGACTAATAGTTAGCTCACACAGCATGAACAGAAAAATGACCATGAATTTCTTGCCTGTCTGCAACCCTTGAAGAATAGTCCCACGTGTTATACCAGTACCCCATCCACCATCAAGACCAGCCTGTTCCACAGCAACCGAAACAGCCACTACATCCCCATTCTCAACATGAGCACTGCAGGCCAATACACCCGGTACATACACCTACTTGTGAAACATGAACGACCTCTTAGCATTTATGGAGTAAAGCTGCGACATAAAAAATAAAAAAAAAAACATAGCTACATCCGAAGTTACTTAGAACTACTTCACAGGGAGCTCAAGCGACAGATAAAATCCCTATTTAGGCAGCATGGTAATGTGAGTACCTGAGCACCTCGAAGAACTGCCTCTGCACATTTACGGCTCACGATCACCTCCTTCAGAGGTTTGTCTTCTGTGTGCTTGTAATCAATAGAATGTGGTCCTGAACCTCTGACAAATAGAACATAGTCTAGCCCAGGTAATTGACACTTACTAATTGGACCCGATTGTACACCCGCCTTAAGAGGGTCCAAAGCTGTGTTACTGCAGACAGCCGAACTCTGCAAAAAAAAAACTAGTGTCATATTGGATTCTCTTATGCAACCAGCCCTTATTGGCATCATCATTTTTGTTAGTATGGGTGAGGAGGAGAGCACATTTTACCCCTTTTTCCAGAATTTCCAAAAGCTTCTCAATAGCAGCATCCGTTGTTGACTTCAGTGTATTTACTCGTATACAAGAGTAACAAGATGGTCGCCTAAATCAAAAGAAAAGAGCACGACAGTGTGAACTAGGAGAGAAGAAACACTGGAAAGGACGGGAACGTGTCATACTATATTCCCGCAGTTAGTCTTCATCTCTCAGGATATAATAGGTAAACAAATACTATTGATGCTGTGAGCACGGCAACTATATAGCTTGTAAAAGGAGGGCAGCACAACTATTAAGCATATTGTAAGATGAGTACGAACTCTGCAACTACAGAAAGTTGCACTAAGTAACGACCAAGAGTGTATGTACAACATCAAAAGAGCAGTATGGTTGTTTAACCAAAACATAAGAGCAAAAGCCAGTAATGAGAAAAATGCACACTGAAAGAATATAAAAGGAGTCATTATCTCTTCGAGCACAAATTTGTACACATAGAAAACTAAAAAGGCATCATCTAGAAAAGAATGCTGATCGAGACCTTAAAAGCATCTAAAAGAGGACATTTTGGCCACTAAGCAATTCCTAAAATGTGCTCAATGTGCTACTCAACTGAATAAAACATGTTCTCGGTATCTTCTGAGCAGGTACGACACAAACATGTTTACAGGTGTCGGTGGAAATAAAGAATGAGACTCTTTCTGGAAATTAGATAAATGAAGGTAGAAAATTTTGAGAAACTTTTGTAGCGGGTAGTAAGCTCTGCCAGTGTCAGATTTTCTGTAGAGATGGCATTACCACAATTTGGTGTTTACTAGTGGTACTTTTGTAGGTACAGGAAGTTACTCAAACGCACATTTTAAGAGTTTCCGATATGCAAATCAATTTTAGCCAGGGTTTGAGAACTAAGTACAATTGGCAAGCGTAGACTTGATCATTAAGAACTTCTTCAGTTTTATAAAGAGAATTTAATTCTAGGCTCTACAGAAGAAGGAAGGATTTGAAGTTGATACGTTTAGAGGTTTGCTTAGAAGACATTCAAGGAGGATGACCCGCGTATTTGTAGGCAGGGCTTTTAACAAAAGTCTTGAAGGGTAATCAAATTGTTAAATACTGATTAGAGACAAATAGCGCAATGGAAGAAAATTTATTGGGACTGCTCAAAGGGTGCTTTCAACAGTAGTCCATCAGGAGCAACTTCACTGTTGTGGGTTCTCAAGTATAAACCTCAATCCGGAAGCATTACATTTTTTCTTTTCCTTTCCCTTTATTTAAAATCTTTAAACAGCCCGACACCTCTCTTACTGGATTTCCCTGTATCCTGTAGTATCTCTGTAATTCTGCTGAAATTCCGCCAACCAAAACTCCAAAAATATCTCAAAGCGTCCTGCTCTTTTTAACCCAATCAGACAAATCCTCTCCAGTAAAGACCTCACAGGACCAACCCACTTTACCCAGCACATCTTCTCTGGAATAGCAAAGTTCAGAGGCATCACCACCACCTCTGACGACACAACATTGAAGAGTATAAGTAGCATTTCCACAGCCTCGCATTGAAGTATGATGGAAGCCCCCCCCCCCATCTTCACTAAAAACATCAGAAAAACTTTAGGATGCAATTCCACCCATCATAGCTCCATCTTCTTCCCCATTACTCGAGTCAATATCACATCCAACGAAGGGCTCAATTCTTGAAAGGCTGCCTGAAACCACGCCCAACCCTATTCTTGGCACCACCAGGCCCGATGTCCCAACTGGCTAAGAACTTTGAATCTACCCAAAAGGATCTCGCATCCTCCCTTCAACCCGCATGCTTGAAGTCAACATTTCTCGATTACAGGGGTGAGTGCAATACCAACCACCAACAGGCTCGTCTGCATATTCCAAACAACTAAAGGTTCAGGTAAAGAATGCAACAAGGAGTGAGGCAAGACAGTATGCAAGGCAAAAACTATGAGGAGATTCCTCCATAACACGCAAATAACCTCACAAGCTCACAAGATAATGTAAACGGCTGCAGAACATCCTTTGCACAACAAAAATTCTAAAAGTCCAACCGTTCCTTTTGACCTGTAATTTCCACATCCTCAAGAGCACAAAGTTTCTCCTCCTTTTGGTCACCACGTTAAAGAAAACTTCTATGCAAGTCTCTCTCTTTCTTCTGCTTACACTCCCTCATGCACACAGCTTACAAGCTTAAGAACCTGTCTCAGTGTCAAGTGACAACCTTGGTGCCAAAAGGAGAAATTAACGACCACCCCATGTTCCCTAGCCACCGGCAGACATCAAAAGATGGTATACTACCTTCTACTCCCTCACAAACACCAATTTAGAAGCATTAGGATAGAACATCCCCCTTAAAATCCAAAGCAATGCATCTTCTTAAGATTATATAAGAAGATGAATAAACAATCCTCTTTTCTTGGCACGGAAAAATACAGACGTTAACCCCATAGTACCTCATCCCTTTCCGTAGTATGAGTTAGTTGGTGCGCTGAACTGCCACACTCCCGTATAACCAAACTCAAACGACATTTATCTTCAAATCTCCAAGTGAGACTCAAAGCCTTCAGGATATGAGGAGAATCATATATTTTGTGTTTCCCATTTACCCCTAAAGAGAGGAGGAGGAGAAAGTGGGCCAAGAGAGAAAATGATTGGCGGAGGGCTAAATGTGGAGAAAGAAATAGAATCAAAAAAGTTTAAACACGGCAAACATGGAAAAACACCTTAAGAATCTTTCTTCCTTTGGAAAATAAGCAACTTTTTTGGGACAGCAAAAAAATGAAACATGATCAATTTTTTTGGGACGGAGGGAGTACTATCCTAGTTCTAGAATACTTCTCCCAATTCATGTAGGACTCTCTTTTCTGTTTCTTATAGGATAGTCTTTATATGCTATTAGATGGTCCATTGTAATCAGTTTTATTATGCATAGTAATATAATTATCTTCCCTTTACCTTTTCTATCATGGTATCAGAGTGGTACGATCCGCTATTTTGAGAGTCTCTTAACCACTTTCGCAAATCCCCGCGGACGGCCTTTTACCGACTGTGGTGTGTTCTTCTTCTTCTTTTTTTTTTTGTTTGATCTTTTCTTCTTGAGTTCAAAATCTTGGACTTTCTTTCCTTCTGGTGACCTTCGCTTCTTTTAACACCCTAGTAACTTTCCGGTACCCCAGTGCACCTTTCAACCGTCGTCGATTGTCTTTCCCTTTCTTTTCTTTCCACAACTTTCATCTTGCTTGCGACAGAAAGCTCTATCCTTGAATTTCCAATCAATCGCCGGCGACCACATGGGCATACACCTTATCGCACGCCCTCAAGCGCAGCTTGACGGCGACGCGCTATTTCTTCCCTCTATGGTCTTCACAGGCGCAGCTGTCTCCTCACGCATGGCTGTTCTCTCATGCCCGGCCACTTCTTTAGCTTGCGCATCTTCGGCTCCGTCCACGTGTGCCTTCCTCTAATGCACATGGGGCTCACTCCAGCTCACTCCTTCCGGCTTGGCTGTTCAACTCCGGTTGCTCAAACCAGATTTTATTCCCCTTGATCGGTTCGGTGATTTTTTTACCACCTATCCGCGACTGTTCAAACACCTTTTCAACTAGTTTTTTTTTTTTTTATGAGGTTATTTTCACCTAACGCCCACTACCTATTTCTGAATTTTCTGCCTTCTGNCGTAATTTCGGATCGAGGTTCTTCACATCCTAATTGAGTCTATTTAGTCTCCTCCTCATGCCACCATTCGGATCGATGCGTTTTATTCTCATCCTCATCGAGGCATTTTAATCTCCTCTCATGTCGTCATTCATATTGAGGCTCTTTCTTCTCATCCTTATCCAGTCTTCTTTTTCTCATGTCTGTATCCCCGGACATCAATCCTAGCTTCTTTTACTCGTCTCTTCAGATTTCATCTTGAGAACTCTTTTTATTGTATCCCCGGACTTCGAGTCTGGCTTCTTTTCTTGTGTATTGAGACTTCATTTCGAGATTACTTTCCTTATGTCACCTGACTTCACGCCACGACTCTTTTTCTTGTGTCTCCAGACTAATCTTAGGACTTCTTTCTTTGTGTCACCGGACTTTGCGCGGGACTTTTTTCCTTTGTCTTCAAAATTCACCCTGAGACCTCCATGGTCATCAGAGTTCGCCTCAGATCTCTTTTCATTGTCGTCAAAGCTCACCCCGAGACTTCTATGTTCATCACACCTCCCCGCGCCTTAGTGGTCGAAGCTTATTTGGATCTTGAATCTTCTGAATCGGACCTCAAATCTACAATACAATGCCACGACCTCAACTTGAGTCTTCCTCAATGCAGCAAGCATCAAGACACTGCTTCGGAGTTAACCTCAAACTCAAGCTTGTTCTCTCTACCATCTTCAGTTGGAAGGAAGGTGTGGGGGAGAAGGGTTCGAGTACTATGTTAATTGCCTATCCCGTATTATTCTACGTCTAGAATATCCTATAGCTCCCTAACTCATGTAGGACTCTCTATTCTGTTTCTTGTAAGATAGCCTTTCCATGCCTATACAAAGGCTACATTGTCCTCAATTTTATAATGTTGAGTAATATAATTATCTTGATCTTGATCTTTCTATCACTTTGTCCGCTTTTGACAAAGTAGGTGTCTGCTGGTAAAGTCCCGAGTAGCAAACCAAAGACTTGTGCAATAGCTTTGCTTTTTTAGTACATGAACCTATGAAAAATTTCACATCATATATTGCATGAGCAGTTCAGAAAGTATATTAGGAAAAAATAATGACATAATAACAAGTGATTTCCAATATCTAATCCTCCCCTATGTTCCAGTAGATTTCCCCTTTCAGTTTTTGCGAAATCTTAAACTAGCTTGTGGCACATGTAAACATCGAATCAAAAAATCTTATGTAAACATCGAATTGAACACACATAGTAATTGTAGATTAGAAAAGAACAGTTTGGCAGGGTCAAACTAAAGTAAAAACGATGAATAAAGTCAATGTCTACACCAAGTATGTATGTCCTAAGGATTGGCAAAAAGACAGTACGCAAGTGGTTGTACGAACTGAGAGTGACGTGAAAGTACGTTAGGGCAATGGAGATGCGAGAGAAGTGGTCAGGTCCGTATGCTTTGATAAAATAGTCTTCCACCTCGGGCTTCCAACGCAAGCTTGGGTTGTAGCAGTAACGCTCCAATGGATCCATCTGCACTGGCATGTTATTAGTGTAAATCGGGGGGATGAATGTAAAAGACAGACAGCAGGAAGGCTCATCAGAGCATGCCTTGGAAGGAGTTGAATTGGGCAGAGAACGAAAGCTTCTGCGAGTGGTTTTGAGCAAAACCCACCCTTTCTTCATTCAAATTGGGGCAACATACTCCTCTCGCTCGTTTGTCCCAGAGTAATTTTTGAATTGATACCATTGCTCCTTTTTGGAATTAAAATAATATAATTCGAATTAAAAAAATAATAATTTTACTTGTTTTAAAATAAATGTATATTTGATATTCGCAATTGTAATCCATTCAATATTTGAAAATTTTCTTTATAGACTTCTAGATTGAAGAAATATTTGATGGTACTACTGAAAAGAAAAGTAAATAGAGAAATAAAAAGAATGAATTTACGTCTTTATTTTTGTAATCAGTTAAATTTGTTTATGATATACAATTAAGATTTGTAATTTTCAAGACGATGTACGTAACTGAATAGATTTTCAGTTCAAATTAGCGTCATATTTAAGCCTTATTTTTTTCCTCATTTTTTTATGCATATTTAACCCTTTTTCCATTTATTTGTTTTCCAACAGCCATTTGTTTCTTAACTGATATTCACGTATTTCAATTTCTTTTTTTTTTAGTTTGTCAATTGGTTAATTGTTTGCTAACCTAAAAACATAAGGAAAAATAATCACAGTTCTCATTACTCAATTCATTATTCAATATTTATTTCATTTCAACCAAATAAAAAAGGGAGTAATAAAGAAATTTATTTATTTTGTTTTTATTTCTCACAGGACTTTTCATTTCCCAATGTTTATAATTAGATTCATTATCCAATATTTATTTCATATCAACCAAATAAAAAATGGAGTAATAAGGAAATTTCTTTATTTTGTTTTTCTTTCTCATATGACTTTTCATTTCCCAATGTTTATAAAGATTCATTATCCAATGTTCATTTCATTTCAACCAAATTTAATAGGGAGTCATAAATAGAAGGTAAAAGTGTTATTGATATAATTGACATAGGACATAATCGTCCAGAAATGATTTATAATATTCGTATTTTTATAGATAGTATAATATATATATGTGTGTGTGTGTGTGTGTGTGTGTGTGTGTGTGTGTGTTCTCAACGTTGAAAGAGGCGGCACTCTCTATTACCTATTTTTGGGTCTATGATCCAAAAGTTCAAAACATAATTACAATTTCTTCTTAAAATTTGTATACATAAATATTTACACTAATTTTTTTTTTAATACATTCAATATACCAAACAAATTTCCCTAACTATTCTTTCTATATAAAAATTAAGGTAAAAGTGGCTAAACTATGCAAGATTATAATTACCTCAATTAAGCTTTCTTTATTTTTCTTTTTTCTTTCTAGAAGCCGCTTCACGTTGCCTTCCTACGAGAGAGCTCGAGTGGAACTTGAAGAACATAAGATATGCAAGTGATGTGTGCCCTCGTCACCACACACCCTGTGCCTTTTCATTCATGTATCACTAGCACTTCATCTTATTACCACGCCATCGACTTCGAATCTTATATCCACCGTACCATGCGCATCTCGCCTTGTTTGTGGAACATGCTTTGAGCCGGTCTCTAAAGTGTGCAACATCTCTCATGCTAGGCAACTCCTTTGAGACACTACCTTAAGAAGTTCCAAGTGCTTCAGGACAAGGGTTCCTCTTCTGCCAGTTAAGCGATTCCTCAACAACATTACCTTGTAATCAGGCAGGCAACTCTTCCGAAAAATTACATTGGCACACTTCAAATGCTCTCACACAAGGATTCACCGGAGGATAAGTGAATCATCCAGATACCGTTTTTCGTAGGGAGTTTTGAGTGCTCCCATTCGAGGACTCTTCTTCTGCTGAGTAGGTGACTCTTCTGGAACACTAGCACAGCCTGTCGAGTAGGCGACTCCTCTAAGATACTATATTCCTAAAGGTGATTGTCTGACTAGTTCACTAGTGCTTTAGCACTTTTGCTCTTTATTAGCACCTTTTAGAATCATGACAACTCCATACTTTGAGACAAGAACAAGTCTTCGAAGGTCTACCTGACAATCAAGTGTTGGGCCCCCCTCACCGTTGCGAGATTCTCTGTCTCTCAACGCCTTTGCGGGACTTAGCAAAGTTAAACTTACGGCAAGATTGAGGCATTCTCTAGCCAAAGTGGCGTTATGTGAGGTAGAACAGTACATATAAAACGACTTTTAAAGACGGATTTTTCGTCGCTAAAAGTCATGTTTCCGTCGCTAAAACATTTCACCGATGAAACGTTAGTCAATAAAAGCCCTTTGGTAAAAATCCTGTCGCTAACCAACTAGCGATTGAATAATGCAATCCGTCGGTAAAAATTAAACTTTTACTGACGTAATTAATTACTTCTAACGATGGAGTAGTATTTTCCCACACTTTATATTTTCTCTAAAAAATAATTTAAAAAGACTTTTAGTGATAGAATACTCGTTGCTAAAAGTATGTCCCTATTAGTGTCAGATCTAGCAATGGACAGTCTGCCGCTAAAGTTCTGTCGCTAAAAGTTCATCCCTATAGGTGTCAAATTTAGCTACAAACAGAACAACGCTAAAAGCATGTCGCAAAAAAAATAAAATGGACTTTAGTGAGGAATAGTATGTCGCTAAAAAAGTGTTGCAAATCTGGATAAAGTACTTTTAGTGATGCAATTTCCGTTGATAAAGTTCATTGGTAAAAGTAAACTGTGTTTCTAAAAAACCTGCTTCATGTAATGCAATTCACACGAACATTTAAATCCATCCACATTCAACCCTACTAAACCAATTCATCGCCAAGTAACCCTAATCAACAAATCCATCCACAATTTCAATAATATATATCTACTTCAACACAAATGTATACAATGTCAAATAAGCAATTTGTTTCCCAACTGATGGGATGCATGCATGACAAACAAAAAGGCATCAAAAGGGACTGAGAAAGAACGGGTGAAATATTCAAGAGGGAAGGGGACTGAAATATTCAGGAGGGGAGGGGAAAAAACCCGTCGACTCAGTCGTTGACCTTTTCTTCACCATTCGCTTCATTGATATTGGGTTGGGAAGCATTTCCTTATATTAACAGAACGTCCATGATACTCGTTACTAGTTGTATATTGACACTTAGCAAATTAAATGTTGACTTGATTAATGTAAACATATTTGTACCTGATGAACAGACATATATGTAGCCACAACATTTTCAGCGGGGACAAGGTAATCTGAGACAAACTCTTCCTGCGGGTTTGCTCTCTATGTATGCACAGTAGAGGATGATCCCATCACGGCACGTGCAAGCAATTTGGAGCCACGTATACGCCTTTTCCTCGGATCCACGACCCCAAGTTATGGCATCACAACTCTAATGCCTCGTCACTCGTACTCGATGAGCCTGATGATTAACCGGAAGCACGCTTAAACAACAACATTGCAGCACATGTGGCCTACACAACAATCAAGACACCATATAAAGAGTTAATGCATGATCAACTGATAAGCAATGTGTAGACACCCCATTTTTTTAGTCCTTTTTTGTTTATTATTATTGGAATTTATTGATAATTAAAGTTTGTTATTACGAGTTTAGGCCTAATAATATAATAAGCCTAATTTACTTAATTAAGTCCAACTTTGTCCGGTCTAGTCCAGTTAGAATTCGGTCCAGTTTGGTCAAGTCTAGTCCAGTGTGAGTCAAGTTTATGTCAAAAGATTATGATTGCCTAGATAATTCAGAAATATCTTGAGATTAATCCCTCATGAATGCAAATCTCATTTATTTATAAGAAATGTGGAGATAATTTTTGAAATGTGGTACATTCCATCTGTTTAGTCAAAGATAATTACCGATTTAAGGATAGCTAATGTCCTGAAATTTAAGAAAAATCTTAAAATATTATGGGATGAACATGTCGATTTTCGATAAATCGCCCGGTTAGTTGACTCTTGTCCAATCTGCAATTTTAATCAAATGTCTGACTCTATCAAAGATCTTAGATTCAAAATTTATCTTTCACACTTTGGTTAGCCTCAAACCTCTATAAAAAGGGCCTTTTGGCTACCCTTTAGAGGAGGGTAGTCTCTCTATAAGTTTTGTATCATTTCTTCCTAAAAACGATGTATCATTGCTAAGGAAAACTTTCAACACTTTCATACTCTCTTTACAATGATAATCTGGATGGATTCATCTCAAAGTGGTTCTAAACTCTCTAAGTCGTTGTCACCTCGAGGTAATTATACCTTGCTTTCTAGTTTAGCCAGAGAAGTCTAATGTATTCCCTTCCCTCCGACAAAATTTTGATCAACAAAACAACTTTTTACAACAAAAAAAAAGAGTCTTTGAATCTATTTTCTTGTATTTGTGTCGAAAAATGAATTTAAGATCGCCTCCTATAAGGTCCCTTCAAATTACTGTGGTTTTGATCCCGGTTTGTCCGACTGGGTATGTAGGCCATTTGACTCCATATGTCGAATTCAAACCAAAAATATAATATTAGAAGTAGAGTATTATTTTATTTCATGTCTACATGTTAAGTTTTAAAATGCCAAAATCAACAAAAACAAAGTAGACCCAAAGAGTATGTTTGAATGAGGTAATTGAACTGGGGATTTTACTTTTATAGAGGATTTTGAAATATATTGTATAAAATCCCTTATTTGGATACTGATAAGATAGATTTACCAAATTTTAGGAGGGCTTTGGAAATAAATTTTGGTGTGCTAAATTCCCTCCATAAGTAACTAGTCCAGACTAGTTATTTGTCAAATCATTTCCACAAAAAGAGTGTCCACTAATTTAGGTAACTTCTTCCATAAAAAAAGGCTATTCTTTATCATTAGTTTGTACATATACACCATCAAATTATCTAGGTTCTAATTTTCAAACGTAAATTCACATATAAATAGGAAATTTCTCAAACACTAAATTTGCAATCACATAAATTTATAAATCAACGAATTTTAAAATGAATGGATTTTGAAATACAAAGTACTTTGAAATTCTTTATCCAAACACACTCAAAGGGTATGATGGGTGCCTAATGCCTTCCCGCGGTTTAACTTAGTCCCTGATCCATCATTTTTGTTTTCAGTAGATTAGAAGACTTTTTGGCATCTTAGAGTCCTTTTTAGGTTTTTTCTTATTTTTTCTTTATTTTCATAGATAAGATGGTGACTTTAGTTTCTTTTTGGACCACTAGCGGGTCAAAAAGGGAAATTTTCAAGGCAATTCACTGCAGCGACAACTCCGCTAGGAACTAAAATAAGAGGACTAGACTTAAAATATTCTTGTTGCTTTTTTGGCTTTTCTTTTGCTTAATATGCTTTACGGTATGTCAATTGTGCTTTCTACTTTTGTGAAACACATATGCGCACGATTGTCCCAAACCCACCCACTTGAAAACAACGGTTGAAACCCCCGAACTTCTTAGTTATCAAGGCAAATTCAACTTTACTCTCATCTCAAAAGCTTAATACCAAAATCCTCATGTATAATTAACTACATGAGTTACGGGTGGGAGGTATATGGTACAAGTCAATGGAGAAACCTTACACCCAGAGTTGAGAAACAAACCACACACCACACCCTGACCCTTTTAAGGAGAAAACATGCAAGGTTTATGGCATATCGGCTGGGAAACTGCCCGGTATTTTATACACCGCCCGTATTTGACTATGGGGAGATCACAGAATTAGAGGCTCTATACAACTGACCGGTTTTTGAACAGATCGACCGAACAGTTAGTCACTACCAACCATTTTCTAAACACTTCTCCAAAAACACAAAGACAACCCACTGATTCACCAGAAGCTTAGTCCATACACTTTCCAAAATCCCGAAACCATCCACTGACTCTGGTTAGTATTCACTATTCTTTCAAAAAATTTCAAACACCTGAAAATACTTTTCTGAGTAATTTAAGACCGTTGTAATTATAGATCTCCTCATGAAGAAAGACAGAGAAGAGCCTGAGGAGGAGTCACCTAAGTAGAAAACTGGGAGGATAAGAAGAAATCCAAACTTGATTGGTAGTATGAATTGGACGATGATGAGGGAAAAGCTACTGCCCAGAATGGAAAGAAAAGGTTGGCCGCGCTTGAGTCCAAGGTTGACAAGATGAGAAAGGGAGACGGCCCCATGGAACTCAGTGCCCTTATTTTAAACCCCAAGTTCAAGATGCCCAACATGGATAAGTTTGATGGAACAAATGAGACCCAAAGATTCATGTTAAGATGTACATGCGAGCATTGGCCCCTTATGGAGTTAACCAGACCCAATTGATCTAACTCTTTCACTGTACTCTGACTAGAGTGGCCTTTTGATGGTTCTTCACCCTTGATGAACCGAGTACGAACATGTGAAGACGTAGTACGAGAGTTTGTGAACCAGTATCAGTATAATACAGATTTGAATATTACCAGGAGAGATTTGGAGACCACTAAATAAGAGTCGAGAGTCTGTGTTTGCGTTTATAGTGAGATGGATGAATAAAATGCCCAAATAGTTAATCGCCCCTATGACGAAGAGCAAGTTGATATAGTAAGGAATAACATGTTGCATGAATATCATGAGTATATGTTTCGATATTATGGATTTGATTGGATCATTCGTGCAAATTGAAGATGCCATCAACAAAGGAACTATATCTCGGGAGACAAATTCGAAGGTTAACGAGCCGGTATGAGGAACTCCACTATCCAGCCTAAGCCTGACAATACCAGTAATGTCAACAATGTCCAGGCACAACAATTTTGTGCCATGGGAGGCCAGTGCTAAACCACGACGAAAGTTTGTCCATTAAATGTTCCTTTGCCTACGATATTTGAGCAATTATTGGGAAGGGGAATGATCTCCTACTCCCACACCGATATTTATACCCGAAGGATATGACGTTCTCTCATTTTATGTATACCACCAACGAAAAGGTCATTCCATAGAGAGATGCACTAACCTCAGACATATTATCCAAGATCTTATTGATAAGGGTGAAATGTCACCTCCGGCTAAGCCGAATGTGAGAAAGAAACACTTGCATGCTCATAAGGTTAACATAATTAATGATGTTCTGCAAGCGTTAGATCCTTCGGTACTCATAACACCAACAGGTTAATATAAGGATGTTTCGTCTCTGTGTTCTCTAGATCTCATGTCAAATTTTGTGATATGATCTCTTGGGAAGAATTGATAGAAGGTGAAGCTGACACGGTAAACGAAGATGTAGGTTTTGTTTTCAGACCCAACCATTTTATCGCATTTAACTAGGTCTTGTCGAGCTTACCAGACAACCAATCAGTAAATTATCTTATATCATTTGTTCTCTCAAGACTTGCCAGATGATGAAGTGCTCTGACAATTAAAGAAAACTCAAGCCAATATTTTTATTTAGCAATTATTGTCCACCTCTTATTCATACAGGCAAACTTTGATCAAGCTGCTCAACAAAGCCCAGGTTCCTATCCAACCCAAACTAGAGGAGCTGTCTCATGTACTCGGGGCCATTCATCATGAAAATGTCCTTATGTTTTCTGAAGTCAACCTACCGAAGACATGATCAAGCCATAATGATCTGCTCCACATCACTATGTTGGCTTTAGATAAGTAAATCCCTCGAGTTTTCATTTATAATGATTATGCCATCAATGTTTGCCATTTGCAACTGTTCAAGTTCTTGGTATTGACCTTTCGGAGTTCACTCCTTCCAATCAAATAGTGAGAGCCCATGAAAACACTAGGCATGAGATAATTGGTACGATTAAGCTTCCCATGTCTGTTAGAATAGTGAATTTTAAAGTTAAATTCTAAGTACAAGATATTCTCTCCACCTTCAATCTCGTGCTTGGAAGGCCATGGGTTTATTCGGTTGGAATGATTCCCTTTACTCTGAAATAGAAGGTCAAGTTTGTTCTTGGCGAAGCTGTTTTTGCAGTTATGGGAATTCCTAGCTATCATAAATAAGACAAGTAGAAGATAAAAAGACGGTGTTGCGATCCCGCACGATTCTCTTAACCTAACCTTTTAGTGAGCTTAATATCGATGGTCTAGTATAATGCTTGGAGTTTGAAGCAATCTGCCAACTTGAGAATTTCCTTAATTTCACGGCACACAGTAACACTTCAATACTCTCTATGATGCGAAAACTCCATTATCTTCCGAAAAAAGGCTTGGGCTGCAGCTGCTTGGGGCTTCATAGCTTCCCTATTTCGTAGAATAAGAAAGATTAGTTTGGTCTGGGCTATAAGCCTACCAAGAAGGAACATAAAGAAGCTCTCAAAGAAATGGGCTATATCAAGAAAGCCTAGGAAAAAGGATAGTTTGAGGATTTTCCAGCTATGTCGAAGGTCCCTACATAAAATGTATATTTTGTAAAGAAAGGTGAGAAAAGACCTTACTATGGATTCCCTGAGCTCGTCTACAACATGAAAATCGGAAAGCTTATGAGTGGATGGGAGATTTTCTATGACCGTGAGTGGGTGGAAGATGAAGAATTACCAAAACTGGTGGAGCCAAATAAGGATAGTTTTTCTGATTGGATGGATTTCATGGAGCTGGACAGAAGGATGACATGTTTCGACGATATGCACATCGTTGTGCTTATCTGTGAGATGGATGAACAAACTCCCGACCCTATAAGCTTGATCACCTCGACCAAGGGCGAATTGCAGAAATGAAAGATCAAGTTTGGACCGCTAGCTACGAGGGAGATCATCAAGGACCGTCCTGATGCTAAGTCTAACCCCGAGCTGGGTGTTCTAGATGCTTTTGTTTCTTTGGAAAATTTGAATATGCTTGCTTATTATGTTTTTTCCGACTTTTTAATTGATAATAAAATGGTCAATTTTGATTACTCCTTGGTACCTGATGGACAAAGAAGAGAAAACATATTTGAAAGAAATGATGAAAGAAGTAAGAAAATTGATAGTCAAATCGAGTGAAGCCAGTGGCAAAAGAAACTATCATAGTCAACATAGACATGCCAAAATGAGGTAGAAAGAGAGATAATGATTGCACTCCTAAAGGAATTTATCGATGTCTTTGCTTGGTCATATAACAACATGCCCGGTATTGATCCTTTGATCGTTGAGCATCATATACCTACTCTTTCAGATAATAAACCCGTCAATAAAAAATTCCACAAATTGAGGCCCTAATGGTCTCTCAAGGTCAAAAAAGAGGTCATGAAACTCCTTCACATAGGGTTCAAAAGGTCATATAATTCCCTACTTGATTGGCCAATATAGTGCTTGTTCATCGGCCAACAGGCCAAGTCCATACATGTGTCGATTAGAGATCTTAACCGAGCCTCTCCCAAGGATGACTTCCCTCTTCCTATCATTGATTTAATCATAGATAAAACTGCTGAACACGAGTTGGTTTCCTTTGTGAACTATTTCTCGGGGTATAACCAGACTAATATGGTCCCAAGGATTAAGAAAAAACATACTTCACTACCCCTTGGGGCACTTTTTGCTACACAGTAATGTGTTTCGGTTCGAAAAACACTGGGGCTACTTATTAAAGAGCCACTACTGCACTTTCTATGACATGATCCACAAAGAAGTAAAGATGTGTGACAAGATCAATCAGCATAATCAAAAAAAGAAAGAAAACTAATCGTTGCTTCTCTTATTACTACTGACCTCCCTCATCACATACCTACGAAGGACATCCCAAGAACTTTCTGCACAGAAGAACTATCAGAATGTTGATTGAAAAATTTCACATCAAACATTTCCTACTTGTTGGAATTTGATCTATTAAGAGAATCGCATGCAAGAAATCTACTGGTCAGTTTCCAAATTAATACACGTGATTAACAGACTCTATCTTCCCATTTGATTCTTCTATGCATAGATTATGTTTTCTTATGTCATGTTTACCCATTAGACATTCGATTTATCTGTTGCACATGCTATTGCTTCCCCTTTAACCACCATCAATCCCTCAAGCACAACCAAAGATCATGTTTCACATGTGTGACGAACTTGAAATTCCACTATTTAGAAGGCGCCTACTTTCCTGCACATTCCTCGAATAGTCGTCTGTACTGAAGCAATACATTGTTTCACTGCCCTACTCAGAAATAACTGTTTTTCAATGCCCTTTGACAGATAACAGTGGCCACTCCCATCATGGCCCCTATCTCACCAAATTTTCCCATTGTCGTGGTCCATATCTGTGTCTTTTAATATTTACCGTGGTCAAGCAAATATACATGCATGTAAGACTTCTCATAATTTGAATAGGTAATTTTGTCTTCCTTTTCTGATTTCGATGCTTTGGATTTTGTGTTGAAATTTTGAATTACCTTAACTTCTTAAATTCAATGTGGAATCACTTACTAGTTTGACTCTTAATTTTTAGGTCTGCCTCTAGTGATGGAACCCAACAAATTGGTTTGCTTTCCATCAGCATGGACCGAGGTTTAGTATACGCTTTTTGGCGGAAACTTCAGGTACTATCACAGTTGTGCAAGTTTTTGCAGCAGAATAATAGGTGGTTACTAATTATTTTTCCTTAGGGTATCCTATATTAAGTGCACACCATGTGCTCAACCAAATATATCCAAAATGATCTCCCTCTATCATTATAAGATAAGAGCAATTGTAGACCATTTTTATTCAGGACTTGAAGGAAAAGATTGCAATTTGACTGTTCCTATGAGCATATAACTTCCTCAATTAGAGCTTATATTAGCCTCTTCTAGACTAAAGCCTTATTGGGGTCTTTTTTTCCTATTCATGTAAACATGACAAAGAGAGCATATGTGCAAAGTTTAATGGAATTTTTTATTATTGTTAAAGGCACTACTATTCAGTTAATCCAAAGTATTTTACATTAGATGAAAAAATCATCTAAACATCATGAAATATGTAGTTGTAGAGAACACATGCCAAAAAGCTATGAGTTTATTACCAAACACTATATCATACTCCCATTGTTTGAGAGTTGTGATGCTAATAGAAAGAAGACAACCATGAAGAGATATAAGTATCTATACTACCTATAAAAGTACGAATGTTGTAAATCATTTATGGACAATTATTTAATTACATCAATAACACTAATACCCTCCATTTATGTCTCTCTTTTAAATTTGGTTGAAAATAAATGAACATTGACAATAAATCTATGCTAAACATTGGAAGTGAAAAGTCTGATGAGAAAAACAAACAAAACAAATGAATCCCTTTATTACTCCATTTTTAATTTGGTTGAAATGAAATAAATATTGAATAGTGAGAACTGTAACTTTTTTTTTCCTTGCAACAATTAGTCGATTCAAAATCTGAAAAACAAAATCAAAACAAAGAAACAAAAATACGTGAAAAATCAGTTAAGAAACAAAAAACTGTTGGAAAAACAAAAACAAAAAAAGAATGAAAACAGGGTTAAATATGCATGATAAATTTGGGTGGGGGGTGGGGGGGGGGGGGGGGGGACAAGGCTTAAATATTGTACCACTTTGAATTGAAAACATGTTCAGTTATTGCAGTTGAAGACCAGGTGCTTTGCATTTCATATTGATGAAATGTAAAGCACCTGGTTTTAAAAATTATAATCTTAAATGATACTCTAACCCAATTTGGCAGATTATAAAACAAAGACGTAGATTCATTCATTTAATTTCTCCATTTGCTTTTCTTTTCAGCAGCACCATCAAATATTTCTCAATCCAGAAGCTTACAAAGAAGATTTTCAGACATTGAACTGATTACAAATTGCGAACATCATATATTCATTTCTTCTAAACAAGTCATAAAAGAAATAAGAACATGATAGAATTGCATTATTTGATCCAAAAAATGCTAATGATTTCACCTCAAAAATTAATCTCGACCACATCTACGTGCAACGCACATGCTCCATACTAGTTACATTAAAATCGTAAATAAGAAAGAAATTTGCAACCCCTGGTTAGTGACAACTGTTGCTAAATAGAGACATGGTGTTTATATAACACCTTTAGCAACACATTTTGGCGAAACTATTTTAGTGTTGTTTAATAGTTCCCAAATAAATAAATAAAAAGTATCATACATCATTATCAATTAAAATTATTTATCACTGAACGAAGAGTTGGAATCCATTGGCACAAATAGTTCCCAAAATTAACTTTCTTCACTTTCTATAATTCATCTGACAATGTAGAGACTAAAACTTCCACTTATTTGTTGCCTTCGACTTAATAAGAAGGAGAAATGAAGTAAGTTTTGAAGGGCTAGCTTAACATGCATCGCGAGCACACAAACTGAAATTAAAGTAATAACAATTACAAATACATACATTATTGTGGTGTGCGTGTAATTAACCAAGAAAATTGTTTTCTGAAGCATAATGCAACTCGTAGTAATTCCTTTAGGACAAACATTCTGATACGATTTAAAAAGGATATTCTTGTACAAAAATTAAAGATAAGCATTGCATAATGTCCATAACCCGAAATTCATAATTATTCAATAAAAAAGACAAAATACTTTCTTCAAACTGTAGAACATGGACTATGAACTCAACCAAATAAAGAAAAAGTACATTGCTCAATGTAAAAATGTCTTCCAGGTGATGAGCTTCTGGGAGTTAAATTAACCTACATAATTAAATTGAACTAACCAATAAAATAATGAGAAACATCTTGGGCATCTAATGCTATCATCATATATGGGGCAAAAAGTTTAATTACCACATAGATGGTAGTGTAGTTTTATCAGTAGCGGCAATATCCAACCAAATGAAACCGTTGCTTATGTAGTACTATAACCAACGGGTAAGTTTTTTTTTTTTTTTTTGATGAAAGGAAATTTTGAAAATTGATGAAAATCTAGAGCCAATGAGAAGCCAGTACAAAGGTTTTAGCATCCGAACTCAAAACCCACCTTGGTCGTAGATTCGAATATCGAAAACACAAAAATAACAACTCTCAACCATCCGAACAAGAAACACAAATCAATCGTGGCCGTGCATTTATGCTCAAGCCGGCTACACTACCACACTACAAGTAGATGGCCTTGCCATTCTGATAAGTCTCTCACTATTTCCAGAGAAACCATTTCCAATTCCTTGTAGTTGAAGACAGGTTTTTGCACCTAGAACACATTCAGGTATGGGTTCCTTCAATCTCATACATTCTACATTCTACTTCTTTACATTTCTGCCTATATTAGTTTCATCATTTCTTGCATGCCTTCCGAATTTGGGTAAACGTGGAGGGTTTAAGAGTCAATAGTTTGAGGAAAATGGTCTTAGTTGTTCAAGATTATGAGTATGCCCAGTGTAGATAAATCTATTATCATGTTAGAATCATAACAGTGAACTTTGTGGGTAGGTTTTTGCTTTTCTATTCTGGGTAGTTAACTAAATCTCTATTTCCTTGCAGTTGAAGGCAGTTTCTTGCACACAAAACATCTTGAGGTATGGGTATTCACTCTCATAGATTCTACTTTCTACTTCTTTATGTTTCTCCCTATGTCAGTCTCATCCTCTCTTACATTCCGACTTCGGGTAAATGAAGAGGTTTGTCGATAGTTTGCGGAGTCTTAGTTGTTGTTCATGATGATGATTATGCTCAATCTTGATATATCAATCATCGTGCCAGAATCATAATCTTTAGTAGCATTTTGATCACCATTTTGGAATTGGTTTGGTAACGAACTTTATGGGTAATTTCTTGCTTTTCTATTATGGGTAGTTAACTGAATATATAACATGTAACAACTACTTTTCCATGTGGTGTTTGTTTATTTTCTGAGAAAATTAAACCCGGGGGAGGTTCCTTCAATCTCATTAATTTTACCTTATACTTCTTTATGTTTCTACCTATGTTAGTTTCATCTTTTCTTATATTCCTAATTCGGGTAAATGAGGAGGGTTTCACGGTAGATATGTTAAGTTATTATGTGCTTTAAAAGCTTAAGGTATTAGAGAATGAGCCTAATGATGTTATCATGCTTGACGCGTTCCCTCACGGGCAATCCTCAATTGCACATGGATTGCACGTGGAAGGAAAAATCAAGGTGCACCATCATCAAGTGCACAAATAAACTGAGTGTCGATTGCACGCGGATTGAACATTGAGGGACAAATTAATGTGCACTACCACAAAGTGCACAAATAAACATACTGCAAATTGCACTTTAATAAGGGGGACCAAATATGCAAGCAGGAAGAATTGAACCAAGACCTTGCCAAGTCAAAGCTTTAATACCGTATTAAGTTACTATTTGCTTTAAAAACTTAAGTTATTAAAGAACATGTCTAATAATGTGATCATGTTTAACTGGATATTTTGCGGAAAGGGTCTTAGAATTGCTGTTCAAGATGATGATTATGCTCAATCTAGATACACCTATCACCATTTCAGAATCAAAACCTTTTGTTGCATTTTGATCACCATTATGGAATTGGGTTGGCAACGAACTCTATGGTAGTTTCTTGCTTTTCTAATCTGAGTAGTTAACTGAAGATATACCATGTAATGTGCTCAACATTGAGGACTTGAACTTCACCAGCAGAATCTCCGCCGCTTTGAAAGTCTTTTGTTCCTTTTTCTCAAGAGAGAGCAAAAGATACACATGTGTGGCTTCCAACGCTTAGTCTTCTTTTATTACCTACTATACAACGATGAAGACGACATCAAATCCACTGAGCTTGCAATAACCCAAAGGATCTCAATTGGGAGAATAAGATAGCACAAATTTTCTTATAAAAAGAGCAAATGAGCAATGTGACAACACATTATCCACATTCCCCATCCGATTTGCAATTTGATTTTTTACTCCCACTCTTTCTCTTTCTTGCCACACACACCACTATCCCTCAACCTTCATTAAGATATGTAAAAATTGCCTATTGGCACAGTTTGTCCATCAACAAGATGCCACCATTCACCCCTATACCTTGATTAAACAACACTACATGATTATTCATAAACTCATTGTATTTGGGAAACTGAAAAGGAAATGAAGATCCAGGATTCATAACCAAAATACCATGTACCAATTTTTTCATCACCACTTTTGATGCTTTTTTGTTAAGATTTACTCTCAAATCTCATGGGTATCTGATTATTTAATTCACTTGGAGGAAGTCTTAGTCACTTTCCTGCCTATGTGATACACAGGGAGATCTGTAGCAACTCGAGGGTGTAATATGTTTGGGTAGATTTGACATATGTACAACATCATTTCACTCTCAGAGTTTACATATGTCAAATTTATCCAATTTGTAAATGCTATATCCTAGTAATGGAGAAAATGAAAAAAAAAAAGACACAGGTACGTTTCAAGGACTTAGTCATAAACTAAATTACGTACAAACAAAATTGATACTAATAACGTATAAAAGCTAGCATGAAGATAAAAGTAACGCTTTGGAATATTGTTCTCTTGTTGTAGGACTGTCATAGTTAATCTTACTACGGCTTTGCTAGAGTCCATTTGTGCCTGTTTAGCTGGTTTCATTGAGTTAACATTTCAGAAAAATCGATCATGCATCTAATATACTTAGGAACCGACCATGATGACAAGGAAGAAACAACCAAGTAAAATGAGAGATAGCCCTTTGGCAATCATCTTACTATTCCTACACACTGCAATCGTAGTAGATTCTTGATTAACCTTAGTTACATTGACATAAACTAGATGAGAAAAAAACGAAGACAATATCCCAAAGCGCATAAATCGTATCATTCCCCGCGAAATCACAAACTTTAGTTACTTTAAGATACTTCTTTTAAATATTGGTTGTGTTCATGTTATGAATACGTACTATATAATTATGAAATGGCAAGTAAATTAGAAAATAATGTTTCATAAGGAACTCTAGATGCATGCCATGTGATCCTTGAAAATAAGATTTTGTTGCGCCAGAGAGATCGTCACATATTGGGATGCTGCCAAACTAAGTAAAATGACACATAGCAGTTTTAAGAAAGGACATGTGAAAATGTACCTTTAGCTGAAAGCTTTTAATACTATGTGGAGTTACGTATCATAAGCCAGTGGTATAAACAAAAAAGGAAAGAGAAGGGACTGCACTGTCTTAAAGGGCATTTATTTCTTAACCATAAACCTAAGATTCACTAGATTACATGTATAATATAAGATTGACAAAGTAATATTCATTGTAGTCTTAATCTTTTCATCAAATGCACAGGGGTGCTACTTTGGATGTGTGTTGCCTCAGTTTCTTGTGTGCTTGTGTTCTTGCTTGAGATTCTCTTTCATTCGCTTATTGTCATGTTTTCAGTTCTTAAATTATTTTGTATTTGTGTGCCTTCATGCTCATATGCTTGTGTACCTTCAAAAAAATTGGAAAATTTTTATTGTTTAATTAATGATTCTCCTAATATGTTGTTCGACTCAGTGATGTTGTAAGGTGTAATGCCAGTATCATATCTTATCCCTTATTGGGGGAGGCAACAATTTCTCTATATTAATTAAAGAATGAATTTATATGATCCGACATTCAACGACCAACTGTCCTTAGACATTGCTTGCTCTGGCTTTGAGAGATCTCTGGGTAATTTTTCTCTTTATGTCTAAGCGACCAACCATTTTCAAGGGTTGTTGGCACTATCTCTTAGATATAAATCTTTACGCCCTAAGTGACCAATCGCTTCCACATGTTGGTGACAAAATCTCTTCCACGTGTTGTTGGCTTCGGCTGTTGGATAGAAGCCCATATGGCTAAGCGACCAACAACTTCCATGCGTTGTGGCTCCGACTCTTGGTCACATCCTGCAATATACCTAAAAGACCATTTTTTGAGTGGCTCCAGCATCTAGGTATGCGCTCATCTAACCATCGACCATCGTTTGGGTGGCTCTGGCAATGGACAAAGTCGTGCTTTTAATAATCTAGATGACCATTGTTTGGGTGGCTCCATTAATTAGATATATTCCCTATGTTCCTTGACCATCAATTGGGTGACTCTGGCATCTATATATGCGTTCCTCTGCCTGTTGACCATCATTTAGGTGGCTCCGGCAATGGACATAGTTACACCTTTAGTATATCTGGACGACCATCATTTGGGTGGCTCGTGCATCTATATATACGCCATTTGTTCATCAACCATCGTTGAGGTGGCTCTGGGAACGGACAAACTTATCCTTTTGTATCTCTAGATGACTAATTGTTATTATCATTGGCCCCGACTTGAAGGGATGCGTTCTTATGATTAAGCGATCAAATGTTGTTACTATTGGCTCCAGCTCCAGATGAAGTTTAACATCACTTGACGACCAATCTTATTACTGTTGGCTCCAGCTTCGAGTGATATCTTTTTTCCGAACTACAATGGTCTAACTCTTATTTGGAGGATAAGTAGGAAACCTTGCAAAGATCCGACCTCAAATATGTGAGCTATTTATAAGTATGTCCATAGTTTGTGGTCTTTTTCTTGTTTCACTACAAATACGTGTTGTTTTCGATAATGTTCGCCTGCTGGCAAGCTCTCTCATTAAGGAGCTCTATAAACACACCATTTATGTAGTACTTTATTTAATTATTTTTATTGGGCTTTATTGATAATTAAAGTTTATTATTACTGTGGGTTTAGGCTTAATATTATAATGAGCCTAATTTACTTAATTAAGTCCAATTTCCAGTTTGGTCCGGTCAAGTCTAGTCAAGTGTGAGTCCAGTCCATGTTAGATGATTATGATTGATTAGATGCTTCAGAAGTATCTCGAGATTAATCCCTGATGAATACAATTCTCATTGATTTATATGAAATGTGGAGATAATTCTCAAAATCTGGTTCATCTCATCTGTCTAATCAAAGATAATTATCGAATTAGGACAGACAATGTCCCGAAATTCGAGGAAAGTCTTAAAATATTGTGGGATGAACCGGCCAATTTTCGATAAACCAGCGGGTTAGTTGACTTTTGTCTAATCTGATATTTCAATCAAATATCTGACTCTATCAAAGATCTCAGACTCAAAAGTAATCTTTATTAGTTCGGTTTAAAAAGGGCCTTTTGGCTACATTTCACAGGAGGCTAGTCTCTCTAGAACTTTTGTTCCATTTCTTACTAACAATGATACATCATTTTTAAGGAGAACTTTAGCACTTTTATACTCTTTTTACATTGGTAATCTATATTGTATTGTGGATTCATCTCAATATGGTTCTAAACTCTTTAAGCCATCGTCATCTAGAGGTGATTTTACCTTGCTTTCTAGTTTAGTCTAAAGAAGTCTAGTGTATCTCCCTCCCCGCGACCAAATTTTGGTCAACAAAATAACTTTTACAAAAATAGTCTTTTAAATCTATTTTCCTATGTTCATGTTAAAAAACAAAGTTTAGGTCGCCTCTGTATGGTCCAGTCGAACTATTGTGATTTTGATCCCTGTTTGTCTAACTGGGTACGTAAGCCTTTTGACCCAAAATATCGAATTCAAACCAAGAACATGGAATTATAAGTAGCGTGTTATTTTATTGCATGTTTACGTGTTATGTGTTAAAAGGACAAAATCAATAAAAACAAAGTAGAGACCGAAAGGTTATAGCGGGTACCTAACACCTTCCCGCCATATAACTTAGTTCCCGAATCCATCATTTCTGTTTTCAGTAGATTAGAAGCCTATTTGGCAGCTTAGAGTTCTTTTTAGGGGTTTTTCCTTCTATTTTCATTAAATAAGATTGCGACTTCAATTTCTCTTTAGACCACTAATAGGTCGAAATATAAAATTTTCGAGGCAGTTCACTACACAATGAAGGCATCCAAAATTCAAAGACAAACTTTATATAGAACTTACATCAACATTATTTGAAACTTGAGAAACAAACTCTCCTGTAATATTTTCTTCATCTTTATTATTTCTCATCTTACGGGTCTTTTGGTATGAAAAAGCTTGCACCTGGTCCTCATCCAAATGCAAGTTCTCAGCCATAGTCTTGTATCTGACAACATCGTGAGGCACTTACCCTCCCATGTGAGTAGGATCTTTGGTCGCATTTGTTTGTGCTTCCGCTTTTACCTTTTACCTCCCAATTTGGATCAATTATCCATTTGTCAATAAGCTAAAGCCTACATTGTAGATGAGATCCAATAAGGAGTAAACTGTTTCCACTCCTCCACTAGTGCATCTAAGCGTAACATCTTCATAGCTCATTCACGTGCATCGTATAGGCACCAAATTTTTTTGCTATGTGCCCAAATATGGCCACTCTCCCCATATCCTCCTGCTCCGGTTATGAAAACCCAAAGCCCTCCTGCCATTATAAAGATAGCTAATTAACTCTACATAATGCATTTTATAAAACACTAAAATTTTAAACTATCTTACCTGAAACTACTGCCACGATCCCTCTCTCCTACTGAAATCCCATTCCGTCCAGTATAAGTATGGGTCCAAAAACTGATCCTTTACGGTAATGTCGATTTTTTGTAGTGGCCGCACCATCGACAAAGCTGAAACAAACAAAATCAATCAGATGAAATAAGTGCACCGTAATAATTTTCATAATAATATTACAGGTCAAGTGCAAGGGTACATAATACTAACACGCTTTCCACCATAGCGGTAGCTTTCTCTTTCCTTTGGGGATCTAAAAGCACGCTACGCATGGGTCTATGGCCTCAACGAGATGCTACAAAACAAACTATAAATTGTTTGTAACACAAAGTAAAAACTAGTAAGCAAGTGCAAGCTATAATAATTATACCAAATGTCGAAGTTACTGATGAACTAGAAGGCCGGGACTGTTGAGTCTGCTAGATGCTGATACTCTGTCTATCATCACCACCTGAACCGCTTCCCTAGCAATCTGTGCATATGCAGCTCGTCGTCCACCACGACTACCGAATAATCTATTCATAATTGATAGCAGAAGCTTTATGACAATATTAATTTAGTATGTAGATTATTTATTATGAAATGGAGGAACGAATAAAATAATTGTAGTGAACTGCCTCGAAAAAATCCTAGATGCAGGAAATTAAAGGTCTAAAATTAGGGAGTTGCCATCTTATCTAATTAAACAAAGGAAAATAAGAAAAACCTGGAAATGACTCTAAAGCGTCTAAAGGACTACTAATCTATTAAAATTTAAGAAATGTGCTCGGGGACTAAATTGTACGACGGGATGGTGTTAGGATACCCTTTTGGTCTCTCCTTCATTTCTACTGGTGTTTGGCCTTTTTAACACGTAAAGCATCTGAATGTGATCCTTCAGGCCTTCCCATCGAGCAAAAAAAGAAGATTTTTCTTGCCCAAAGAGGGATATAGAAGTTATGGGACCTCGTCTTGCTCGCAATCTACGTGATACCGGACTTACGTTTAGTTAGAAAAAGTAGTTATCTTGATCTTACTAACGCAATTCTTTTTTTCTTTCGGGATAGGGCCTCCACATAGGCGTGCAATAACACAAACCTTAAGTTTACTTCATCATTATTGGTTTGGACACGACTAGCGTACGTATCTGGTCAGATAAACCGGAATCAAAACCATCGTGGTTCGACTTGGACCCTACGGGATGCGACCTACACATTAGTAAGAAAGACTATTTTTTATAGTCGTATAATCAAAATGTGATCGCGGGGAGGGGAATAACTTAGATTATTACGTTTTAAACTACTCTAGAAAGCAATAATTATACCTCGAGAATGCACTTGCCTAAAAGACTTAAGAATGCTAAATTCTCTGTAGAGATGATCTACCACTTCTAAGAAAGAGATGGTATAAAAGTTCTAGGGAGAAAAATCTTCCCCTAAAAATGTAGGCCAATGACCCTATTTATAGAAGTTTAGAATGCCAAAAATGATAAAGATGGTCCTATCAATCTGTGATCTGATGATAAAACAAAATATTTGATTAAAATCGCAGATTGATAGAAGTCAACTAACCGGTCGGTCTGTCTAAAACCGGACGGTTCATCCCATAATTTTATATAATTTTTTCCAAATTTTGACACATTATATGACCTTAATTCAAGAACTATCTATGATTTTTAGATGAGATGTACTAGATTTAGAAGTTATCTCCATATCTCATATAAATCAATGATTAATCACATGTATCAAGGATAAATCACAAAATATTTTCAAGTCATCTAATCAATCACAATCTCTTGACCTTAACTTGAGTTAAACTTAATTAACTGGACTGGTTTAACCAACTGAACTTGACAGGATCCAATTAGTAGATTAGATTGGATTGAACAAGTGGATTGTATTAACTATTGGACTTCATTGAATATATTAGGCTCGTTATATTATTAGGCCCTAAACCCCATAAATAATAATAATAAACTTAATTATCAAAAAGCCTAACAAAACAAATAAGAAAGAAAAAAAAAGAAAACTACAAAAATGGGGTATCTAGAGAGCCATCAGTGTGGGAGCGTGCGGGCAGGCGAGTATCACGGTAAAAAACACATTGCTGTAGTAAAAGTACTGAAAATACCAGAAGACCTAAGACAGACCTAAAGACTCACACAGATATAAGGTCGGACCTTTGCAAGATTTCCTACATATTCTAGAAAAGGAATCAAACCGACATAGTTTGGATAGCAAAGATAGCACTCAAAGCTAGAGCCGATAGTAACAACAATCGGTCGTTGAGCAATACCAAAAAGGTAAAGTGAAGTCATAACTTATTTGGAGCTGAAGCAAATAGTAACAAAGATTGGTCACCAGATGAGAGGCGTATTCCTAGAAGCCGAAGCTAACAGTAACAACAATTGGTCGTCTTAATTATTGAAAAATCACGTATAAGAGCCAGAGTCAATAGTAACGACAATTGGTCGTTTAAACATAAATAAGGAAGCTCATCTATAATCCAGAGCCAACCGTAACAACAATTGGTCATCCAGATGCACCGAACGCTTATGACTAAGAGTTGGAGCCAATAGTAACGACGATTGGTCGCTTAGCGATAAAGACATACCCCTAGAAGTCAGATTCAATGGTAACGACAATTGGTCGTCCAGAGATAGTAAAACTGGAGCTATATCTGGACTGGGACTGAAAAAACTCATTGCCTTAATAGCCGGAGCCAATAATAACAATGATTGGCCACTTAGGCGAATGAGTTAAAAACCAGGTTTAGAAGCTAGAGCCAACAGTAACGATGATTGGTCGTCTAGACACACTGAAGGCTTATAACTAAGAGCCGAAGCCAATAGTAACGACAATTGGTCACTTAACCATAAGGACACACCCCTAGAAGCCAGAGCCAAATCCCAGGGACACTGAAAAATAGGAGTTGGATAGATAAGGTAAACAATATTCGTGTGTCAACCTGAATTGAGGGTAAAACTCGAACATAGACCTAGATTGGGAATGGAGACTGTACGTAACTTTCACGTACTGACCTAAGTTGAGGGTTAACTGTCATTGGGCATAGACCTTGATTAGAAATGGTTGTAAGCAACAAAAGTTGCTTACGTACCCTCATCCAAAAGGAATCTAGCTGCATCTAGTTCGAATTGGATTCTGAAAGAAGAATGGGCGTGCCTTACACATACCAACCTAGATTGGGGGTCAAATACCCTCAGACATAAACCTAGACTAAGAGAGAATACATGTGGATGGCTGAGATGATAAGTTGACTCTTCTACTAGAGTCACGAAAGATATGAGCATGACTAAAAAGTCATAGCAATAATTAGATTTTTTCTTTTTATTTTCAATTTATCACTTTTTTTAAATTGCCTTTTGAAGACTAAGGGCATGAGACATAGTTTTATGACCTAGACTTAGACGAGGCAAAATTTGACGCTGATCCTAACTATCAAGGTAGGGAAATCACAGGAAGCTCCTAGACGACATATATGTAGGCGAATGCTGACTATGCAATGAACTGGAGGATAACAGACTCTAACACGACTGTCATGAAAAGGGAATCACAGGGATCCCCTAGACGAAATGTTTATAGATGAATGCTAACTATACAATGCACTAGAGAAATGCAAACTATACCATGACTAGTGAAAAGGGAATCACCACTACAAGAAAACACCGATTTAGCGACGGACTTTTAGCGACCTAAAAGCATCTTTCAGCGACGGAATTCATTCCGTCGCTAAAAGCATCTTTCAGCGACGGAATGAATTCCGTCGCTAAAAGCATCTTTCAGCGACGGAATAAGCCGTCGCTAAACAATTTGTCTATAAATATTTTTAGTGACGGAATATTCCGTCGCTAAAAGCCTTTGCCAACGGACTATTATAGACACACTTTTGTCGACGGATAGTACCGTCGCTAAATATTTTATACAATTTTATAATTTTCGATAATTTTTTAAAAATATATAAGCGACGGAATAATTCCGTCAGTAAAAATTCCGTCGTTGAATGTTCTGATTTACCGACGGACGTTTACCGACGGAATTAGTCCGTCTCTAAAAGTCTTTTATAAAATACCCCTTTCTCTTTTCCTTTCTCTCGTCTCTCTCTCTCTCTCTCTCTCTCTCTCTCTCTCTCTCTCTCACCGGTGCATCGACGACCTTCACATCTGCGGCAACCCACCTTCGACGCCGCGCCACCACTGCCAAACAGCCACCTTGGTCTCTGTCATCGACGGCAACCCACCTTCGACGCCGCGCCACCACTGCCAAACATCCACCTTGGTCTCTGTCATCGACGGCAACCCACCTTCGACGCCTCGCCACCACTGCCAAACAGCCACCTTGGTCTCTGTCATCGACGGCAACCCACCCCCGACGGTGAGTCTGCTTCTTGCGTCATCAAGGAAAGAGAACGAAGCAGGTGACCTAACCCAAACTGGTCGCCGGAGGATCCCGCCGTCGTTTCCGCCGCCGTCACCAGATTCTGGCGAAGTGAATTTCTAAATCCGGTACGCTCCTTGCTGTGATTCAGCGAAGTGAATTTCACGAATTCCTTTACTAATTTTCTATCTAGCGTTACTGTAATTGGCTTTAGCAAACGCATAATGGTTCTTTTAATTGATTATGCGTACTGATAATCTGCTTGGTTATTGAGAAAAAGTGGGAAAACTTGCAATAAAGAAGAAATTTGTTGGATTATTCTTTGACCTTGTTGTTTTTTGTGCTTCTTCCTTCATTAGTTTTGCATCAAAGGTTTCAGTAATTGGCTTGAGCAAAATTCGTAGTTGTTTGGTTAATGGATTGTTTCTACTGAGTAGTTGTTTGGTTAATAGAAACTGTAGAGGACGTGATGCCACTATGAAAATAGAAATTGTAGGTGGTGGTTCACTGGAAAAGGGAGGCATGAGTTGTAGTTGGTGAACTGATTTTCCAACCTTCGGTCCACCCCAAGAGTTCTAGTGAGTGTTTAGGAATGCCCACTTCATAACGAAGTTGGAGCTGTGGCTCAAACGATTCCAAATTGGGTTAATCTCAACAAATTTGGACCACATGTCAGTGGAATTAGTTAAAGAATATGTGGGATCTCTTACTTGCTTTGAAGGGAGGACCTAAACATGGTGAATATGTAGTCACTGAAATATGTATCTTAGGTTTCAATTCACCGTAAGCTTTAGATAAAGTTTCCTAAGTTTGTTTTTTCTAAGTTTGTTGAATCAGAAGAGTATCCCCATGACCCATCCATTGGTGACAGTGATTGAAAGACTTTCGGTTTGTAGGTTGGGGGACTGTGTTTATAAAACAGGGGTGGTGCGATGAGTTGGGGGGTGGTGCAGCGTTGATATTTCAGAAAAGGTGCGATAAGCAAAAACATAAAAACAATACATACTCGTAAATTTAACTAAAAACATTAAGCAGTATCATGTACCTAAATTTAACTAAAAACAATGCATCAAAACAGAGGGATTCGGGTAAACGCCGTGAGGGTAAACCTGTACCTAAATTAGCTTCCCGCTTTGTGATGTGCCTTGCACTTTGGCACCTGGGTACGCTAAGCTCTCGCTTCCTTCACCCGCTGCAACTAACCTTAGGAGAAACGCTACTAATTGAACCCCTAATTGAACCCTAAATTGAATGCCCTAATCTAACCGAACCTTAAATTGAATGCCCCAAATCAACCGAACCCTAAATTGAACTAATAGAACCCCCTAATTGAACCCTAAATTGAAGAAATTGAACCCTAATTAAACCCTAAATTGAATGCCCTAATCGAATCGAGCCCTAAATTAAACTAATTGAACCCTAAATTGAATGCCCTAATCCAACCGAACCCAAAATTGAACTAATTGAACCCTAAATTGAATGCCCCAAATCAACCGAACCCTAAATTGAACTAATTGAACCCTCTAATTGAACCCTAAATTGAAGTAATTGAACCCTAATTAAACCCTAAACCCTAAACCCTAAACCCTAAACCCTAAACCCTAAACCCTAAACCCTAATTGAACCCTAAACCCTAAACCCTAATTGAACCCCAAATTGAATGCCTTAATCCAACCGAACCCTAAATCGAACTAATTGAACCCTAAATTGAATGCCTCAAATCAACCGAACCCTAAATTGAATCAATAGAACCCCCTAATTGAACCCTAAATTGAAGTAATTGAACCCTAAATTGAATGCCCTAATTGAATCGAATCCTAAATTAAACTAATTGAACCCCTAATTAAACCCTAAATTGATTGCCCCAATCTAACCGAACCCTAATTGAATCCCAAATTGAATGCCCTAATCCAACCGAACCCTAAATTGAACTAATTGAACCCTAAATTTAATGCCTCAAATCAACTGAACCCTAAATTGAATCAATAGAACCCCCTAATTGAACTGAACCCTAAATTGAACTAATTGAATCCTAAATTTAATGCCTCAAATCAACTGAACCCTAAATTGAATCAATAGAACCCCCTAATTGAACCCTAAATTGAAGTAATTGAACCCTAAATTGAATGCCCTAATCGAACCGAACCCTAAATGAAACTAATTGAACCCTAAATTGAATGCCCTAATACAATCGAACCCTAAATTGAAATAATTCAAGCGCATCGGATATGTGAATTTTGAACATTTTTTTTCCATTTGAACATTGATCATTTGTTTGATAATTTTAGGTTGTTAATTGTGCGTTTTAGAATTGTGATTATTGATCGATGATTTTAGGTTATTAGCTGTGTATTTGAAGTAATTGCGATTATGAATTGATGATTTTAGGTTGTTAATTAATGATTTTAGATTGTTAATTGTGCATTGAGCATTTGAGATATTGAGATTATTGACGGAGGATGGGACCCAATTGGATTGAATGTGTGATTTTTGTTAATTTTTATTGCATTGAGCATTTGAGAATTGAGAATTGAGATTGTTGACGGAGGATGGGACCCAATTGGATTGAATGTATGATTTTTGTCTGGAGGTGCGTGTCGGTGGGCGCCGGACACGTGTCCGGAGGCGTCGAACACGTGTCCAAAGGCGTCGAACACGTGTCGGTATGTGTCGGACACGTGTCGGTATGTGTCGGACACGTGTCGGTATGTGTCGGACACGTGTCCGGAGGTGTCAGACACGTATCGGACACCATATCGACACCCTATATGAGGTGTCGGAATTGAGGTTGTTGAATGTGCATTAAATTTAGGTTAGTTAGGTTAATGCGACATTTTTAGCATGCACCCCTAGAATCTAATCGTGGCTCCAGCGCTGGCTATAATTAGCCCTAATTAGTCCTGATTAACAATATGTTAGTAAATCAATTAACCCTAATTAGCTCTAACGAGCCTAATTAGTTTTAATTAACCCTAAGAACCTGATGAAATTCAAATTAGCTGTAATTACCTCAAATTAGCCCAAATGAACCCAATTATGCGCATATTGATTGTAGTTAGCCTAATTAGTCATAATTTGCACTAACATAACCCAATTACGCCTAATTAGCGCTAGTTAGGACTAATCAACACTACTCGGCACCATCAAAACCCTAATTAGGACTAAATAACCCTAATTAGTCCTAATCAACCCTAATTAGCTATAATTATTCGAAACTAGCCCTCATTAACATTAATTAGCTCTAACATAACCCAATTAAGCCTAATTAGCCCTAATTAGGACTAATCATCACTACTCGGCACAATTAAACCCTAATTAGTCATAATCAACCCTAATTAGCTATAATTATCCGAAACTAGCCCTCATTAACATTAATTAGCCATAACATAACCCAATTAAGCCTAATTAGCCCTAATTAGGACTAATCAGCACTACTCGGCACAATTAAACCCTAATTAGGACTACATAATTCTAATTAGTCATAATCAACCCTAATTAGCTATAATTATCCGAAACTAGCCCTCATTAACATTAATTAGCCATAACATAACCCAATTAAGCCTAATTAGCCCTAATTAGGACTAATCAGCACTACTCGGCACAATTAAACCCTAATTAGGACTACATAACTCTAATTAGTCCTAATCAACCCTAGTCAGCTATAATCATCCGAAACTATCCCTCATTAACATTAATTAGCCCTAACATAACCCAATTAAGCCCAATTAGCCCTAATTAGGACTAATCATCACTACTCGGCACAATTAAACCCTAATTAGGACTAAATAACCCTAATTAGTCCTAATCAACTCTAATCAGCTATAATTAATAATCGTAATTAACCCTAATAACCCAGTTAGCCCTAATTAGCCCTTGTACATCCCATAATTACTCCATGTTGCCCAGAGATGGTTCAATTACTCGTTGTTTACAAACCCTGCCTTCTTTATATTAATTGTTGTTTTGAGAAGTCCATTGGCAACGAGTTCGATGGTTCAACTCGTTGTCAACGAGTTCTATTTAATGTGGAATTGATAACATATGCAACGATCATTCTGCAGTTTTGATATTTCGAAAAGATTCTTGCATATCTTATCAATTTCTGAACACATGCATGCATAGAAACCCTTAGTTCCCGTTCAAAGGTACTCATTACAAAGTAATGCCTTGTAATGAGCCTTTGGATGTCCAGTTTGGACAGTTTGGAAAAGCTAATTGTTTATAAAACAGTATTTTGACTCATGCTTTATGTTCTATGTCGTGGATATTTGGTACACGTTCTCGTGTGTTTCTCCGGGTGCATACAGATCTGGTGTTCTAACATCCGTCAAACCTTCCTGAGCAAGGTTAGATGAATGTTAGAACACCTAATCGATGTGGTGTACTTGGAGAAATGCGGGGAGGTGCTGCCGAATTTTCCACAGACATCGGACTAAGCATGAGTTATTCACTGTTTTATAAACATGTGCTTTTCTGAATAGGATAGGACCACCACCTGTTCAAGAGTGGAGGGGAAATATGTAGACATGTTGTAACATTCATGCATTGATATTTACATCGGCAATGCCTAAACACTGGTCATTATTGAAGGTGGTATACAGTACGATAATTCAGTCGTCATGTCAGTCGATCGAAGTTGGATGAAAATGAAGAATGCTGAAGATTTTGAGTGTCGCGTTGACGAATTTCTCGACTTCGCTTATGCGATTAGTAGGTTATTACAGTTGAAATCAGACCACGGGCTGAGTGAGAAAGGTTTTAACGAGTTTGTTACCTTCATCAAAGAAATATTGCCCGAAAGTGAAAAGCTACCGCCGTCGTACTATGACGCGAAGAAGATGATGAGGAAACTTGGGTTGAGCTACGACCGGATAGATGCGTGCAATAACGATTGTGTATTATTCTGGAAAGAGAATAAGGATTTGTCATTATGTCCAGTGTGTGATCATTCGAGGTACAAACCGGACAAAGGGAAGAAGAAAAACATTGCATGGAAGATATTGCGATATTTCCCGGTCACACCACGGCTTCAGAGAATGTACTACTCCTCCAGTACGGCTGAACATATGAGGGCTCACCGTGAGACTCGCAGCAACGATGCCGATGTGCTGACACACCCAGCTGATGGAGAGGCGTGGAAGGAGTTTGACCGCAGGCATCCAGTTTTTGCTCAGGAAGTTCGGAATGTTAGACTTGGTCTGGCAACCGATGGGTTCAACCCTTTCGGTCAGTCTACCACGCCTTACTCATGTTGGCCTGTTATTATTGTCTCTTACAACCTTCCACCACGCCGTATATGTTCTTGTCGTTGCTTATTCCGGGCCGAAGAGTCCCGGTAAGGACATAAATGTGTATTTAAGGCCGTTGATTGATGAGTTAAAACAATTATGGAATCATGGAGTCGAAACATATGATGCATCCCTTAAACAAAATTTTCAGATGAGGGCTGCTTTGATGTGGACTATACATGATTTCCCCGCATTGGGAATGACGTGTGGCTGGAGCACACATGGGAAGCTAGCATGCCCTGCTTGTATGGGCGTGAACCCCGGTCATACGTTAAAGCACGGCGGAAAGGCCTCGTGGTTCGGATGTCACCGTAAGCTTTTGCCACCGGGCCATCAGTTTCGTAGGCAGAAGGATAAATTTGACGGGACAATCGAGCGTGAGGTTGTCACGCTGGACTACCCATCTGGTGAAGAAGTACTCTCACACCTGGAGGCACTTGATACTGACATACCACACGGTAAGGGTGTGCCGGATCAGAAGATTGCAGGGTTCGGGAAAGAGCACAACTGGAGAAAATTTTGTATCTTCTGGGAGTTAGCCTACTGGAGGACGCTCGTTATCCGAAACAACATGGATGTGATGCATATTGAGAAGAACGTTTTTGATAATGTGTTCAACACAGTGATGAATTTCAAGGGCAAATCGAAAGATCACCTTAAAGCGAGAAGGGATCTACAACAGTTGGGTGTACGCCATGAATTGCATCCTCGGACAGTCAGTGGGAGGACCATACTTCCGAAAGCACCTTACTGTCTAGACAAGAAACAAGTTGAGAAGGTCTGTCAGTGGGTTAAGAATTTGAAGCTTCCGGATGGGTTTGCGTCCAACATATCTCGTTGTTGCAATGTATCGGAATGCAAGTTCCAAGGGATGAAGAGTCACGACTGCCACGTATTCATGGAGAGATTCATTCCTATTGCCTTCCGGGGACTGTTGCCACGGGTTGTTTGCGAGACTTTGACTGAATTATCTCATTTCTTTCGAGATATATGCTCTTCTACGATCCGGGTGAGTAACATGGAAGTGCTTGAGAAGAACATTGTGGTGACGATTTGCAAGCTGGAGAAAATCTTCCCACCTTCGTTCTTTGATTCAATGGAGCATCTGCCTGTTCACTTGGCATATGAAGCTAAGATGGGTGGACCCGTGCAATATCGGTGGATGTATCCCTTCGAGAGGTAATCCTTAAATTGTTACAGTTGTTCGTTTACACTTAATGCGACATCTGTTATCATTGATATTCCACCTAACTCGATTCCCTAAACTTCTAGGTTCATGTTCCATTTAAAGAAAAAAGTCCGTAATAAGGCTCGGGTTGAGGGCTCAATTGCGGAGGCTTACGTAATGGAAGAACTTGTAAACTTTTGTAGTCAATATTTCGGTTCGGATGTTGGTACAAGGTTAAATCAACTAGGCCGAAATGATCCCGGAGCAAGCACAAATTTGGAAGGGCAATTGTCAATATTCAAGCAGTCAGGTAGTCCGTTCGGCCGAACGTATACTCGATGGCTAACAGATGAAGAGTACAGTGCTGCAACAATATATGCCCTTCTAAATTGCGATGAAGTTTCGGCATTCGTTGAGTAAGTTAAAGTCTTAATTCACTTACATTGCTGTACATAATTGAAAGTGTGTTAAGCGAGTTAAATGCATATTGGTTTGCAGTGAGTTCGATGCGGAATCTTTAATCACTGATCCCGCTGGACTTGAATCTCACCGGAAATCACAATTTGTACAGTGGTTCAAAATCCGTGTAAGATTATTTAACGAAATTATATTATGTGTTATATACAGTTCTGTGGCCAATTAGTATACTGATTTATCCTTAATTTTTACCGTCATCTACAATAGGTTCAGTCAATGGATAGACCAGTGGCCTCCTGCTTGAAATTACTAGCCGAAGGCCCTAACAAACAAACATCCTGTTACGGAGGCTATATCATCAACGGGTTTAGGTTTAACGTAAAAGATGATGACCGAACAAAACAAACCCAAAACAGTGGAGTCTTGGTCAACGGCGACTGTTATGCCGAGAATTGCATGGATTTTTACGGAGAGCTAGATGAGATTGTTGAGCTAACATATCTGGGTTCCCAAAACCGCCTGGTAATGTTCAAGTGTACGTGGTTCGATGTCACATGCAGCAGAGGAATCCGTGTTAGCTCTCAAGGGATTGTAGATGTCAATGTCAAGTCAAGACTTGCATCAGACGAGCCCTTTGTGTTTGCTAGTCAAGCTGTACAAGTCTTTTACGCGGAGGACGTCGCCAATCCCAAATCTCATTGGTATACAACTATCAAGTCCAAGAAATTGCCCGTGACATATGACAGTGAGCTAGACTCCTTTCAAGCCGACCAACCACGTGTCTTGTTCCCTGTTGAGGTCAACAACGAGGAGGACGATCTTCCTCTTCCAACAACACTTCTTGTGGGAGAAGAAGTCGTAGATGATGACGCGGAAGATGTTGAAAGTGTTGGAGATGATGTGACCGAGTCTACTGATGAAGAGGATGAATTAGAAGATGAAGAGGACGACGAGTCCCACGATAGTGATGAAGATGATTCGCAAACTGAAAATGATTGACTTGTAATGTTGTAACATCACGGGAAGAATGTAGTAACATTTTAGAACTTGGTGTTTATTGATGTGTTTTTGCACATCCGTTCATATATATATATATAGTGCCGATGATGATTTATGCCTAAATTATTATTTTTCACGTGTTAATGTATTTGTATATAATCTATATGAAGTCAGATATGGATAGGATACGGGCTATTCGTGGCCGGGCTGGACGCCGAGCTTCCTCCCCGGTTAGTCCCACCTCGTCATTGCCTACTGATGACGAGGCACAGAGTGATCGCGGACAGCCATCGGGGGCCCAGCCCCAGCTGTCGCCGTCACCGTCGCCCCAGCCATCGCCGTCGCCCCAGCCATCGCCGTCGCCCCAGCCGTCTCCATCTTCCGTGGGTTCTACCTCAGGTATAGTTGATAACGGTGTTTCGTACATTTTCGCTAGCCTTATATTTGAACTGTATTAATGTCTGTGTTTTGTAGGATCTCGACGAGGCCGTGGTCCGACACGCGGGGTACGCATCGACCCCCAGCGTAAACAGAGAGTTACGCTCACGCAGGAGGGCCTGTAAGTACTAAAAATATCACCTCATGCCTTATGTTTAAAAATTTTGGGTGTTAATTTATATTTGAACTGTATTAATTAATTTAATTACTTCTTTGGCAGGATCCTGGAGAATATGGCGAGGACGAAGATCGGCGTTCTTGTGAAGGGCCGATTCTTCGAGCCACGCCTGTACTGGAAGGACTGGGATGCCGCTGCGAGGGAGGCCCTATGGGAGGAGTGGCTGGTACGGTGAAGTATTTTTTTCAGCGTTGGTAAATGTTAAATTACAGTTTGTTTTATGTTGTTAATTTGTGTTATTGAATGCATTACAGGAGGGGTTCACGTTTGACACGCCTGAGCAGCAGGTACTGGGGCAGCAGGCTTTCTTTGCCTACATCGGCAAGAATTACCGCCGATGGCTCCACGATGCACGGGACCGGGCGAAGAAGGCGCTGCCCGCGGGTGCCCCGATGACGGACATGACGAAATATCCCCCACATTGGATATCTCACGGTGTATGGGGGGAGATGATAGATCGGTGGGCTGCGGATCCAGGTTGGGACGCCAAGAGTAAGAGCGGGGCTGAGAACAGACAGAACAGAGATCCGACGCACACGGGGGGGTCGGTGCCACACGACATCGTCCGACACATGAACGCGGTCGAGCACCCGGATCTAGAGGAGGATGAGGTCATAGCTCTGACCTATACTCAGACGCACGTGCGGAAGAAGGACAAGGACGAGACGCACCAGGCGGGCGACTATATTTCAGATATTGCCCGGCGGATCGATGTGAGTCAATTTATTTAAGTTAATGTTTTTTCTTTCTATCCTCAATGTCTGTTTCGTTAATTAATGCCCTAACATATCGTTAAACCACTATTTTTGCAGGCCTCGTATGAACAGCTAAGGGGGTCCGAGCAGCAGTCCGGACAGCCATCAGCGTCCACTAGTACGGCTGCGAGTACTGGGGGGTTGAAGCGATGGCTGGATACGCCGGAGGTCGTGAATCGGCCGAAAGGCCGCATACGCGGCCTGCCTAGCACGACTCCTCGTGCCGTGATAGGAGCGTCCTCACCCCCTGCTGCCCCTCCACAGACACCGGCTCCTCGGCCTCAGTTGAACGAGGAGGATATCGAGCGCATTGCTACAGTGGTGTGCCGGATGATGAGGGAGCAGGGCACTGCTGGACCGGCCGCCCCGCAGGATCCAGATCCGGGACTCGAGAACCCCTGATGAGCCCCTTCCCGTGTCCGTTCCTAGCTTCCCCCCCCGCCCCCCGCGCCCGGCTTGGACTCTTCTCCCCTCTCCTAACCGGCTATATCCGGTTCCCGACTTGTACATGTATGAGTTTTTTTTATAATAAATATTTTTTATAATTGATTATATATATTTCTTTCTGTATTGATTATTGTGCGTTGTTGTTGAGAATTGAACATTGTATTACAGGTTTAGGTAATTGAAAAATAAAAAAAAAATTCAAAAAAAAAATTGACTTTTGGCGACGGACTTATTCCGTCGCTAAAGTAGTCCTTTCAATCAGTTATTTAGCGACGGAATATTCCGTCGCTAAATAAGACTTTTAGCGACGGAATATCCGTCGCTAAATATTTAATCCGTCGCTAATTAGACGAAAAAGAAAATAAATTAAAATTCTAAAAATATAATTAGCGACGGAATATCCGTCGCTAATGAAAAATAAATCCGTCGGTAAAAATCACATATTTAGCGACGGAATTTTTAAATCCGTCGCTAAACTATTAGTGACGGGCTTTTATACGAGGGATTTTTAGCGACGGTGAATCCGTCGCTAATTCTTTTAGCGACGGATTTTGGGCTTTTAGCGACGGATTTCC
>JAVXUO010000848.1:0-22779 GCA_033065855.1 Escallonia rubra
GGGCATGAACTAAACCTCAGGGACAACTACGTGATGTTGTTATAAACACCATTATATTTAAGAACAAACTTTGACTCATACCCAGATTGTAAGAATCTTTCTCCAACTCGGTGTATACTTAATAGTCAATAAATCTTTCTAGTGACTTTTCTTGTAACACTTTCATCGACAATTATTAACAACACGTTTTTAACGTCACTAAATACAAGCCACTAAAAATATTTAGAGACAATTGATTATCGTTATATAGGGAATAGGAGGAAGATTCCTCCAATTCGAGTAACAGTCAAATTTTTTTTTCTATATTTAATATACTTTAAGTGAAACTATTGAATGAACTATAGTTTGTCAAACAAACAAACCGTGAACCGATGCCTTTGCCGGTTGTGATGACTATGATCTATAGAGCTTAGACCGCAATTAAGTTTGAAATTAACGGATAATGCGTGCTTAAATAAAGGAGAATGAAAGGAAAAAAAAAAAACTGACGTAGCTAATCCCCACTTGTGTGGAACGCCGACGGGCGACTGCGATGCATGATTGTGAGATGTGTGCCCACAAACTTTAGGAAATTGGACACGACAAGTAGCCACGACGTTAGGTGCACTTATGATGGTAGCTACACTAGTTGACGTGGACACTAACCTACAATTACTTTACCATTTTAATAATGGTGCTAACTATTTTTCTTTTTCTTTTTTTCTCCGGATATTGTAAGACCAATCACTAGGCCTTCATTATAACCAAAAAAAAAAAATCACTAGGCCTTCAGAAGGAATGCAGAGAGGTGCAGTTTGCCTAGAGGCAATCGTGTTATAAGGGTCGCTAGATACCCTTAAGCACGATGTTTTGCTGCTGTATCACAATGTTATGTCCACAGAAATGTGTCCCCCTTAGGCTTACCTGAAGATGTTTGGCAAAGAGATGGCAGCAGTTGTTTGAACAAACCCAACTGAACTCCAAGAGAGACATTTGTCCAAGCATTATGAACTCCTCTTTCTTCGAAGAATGCAAGATCGAGCGCCGTCGCGCCAGCAACAGCAAAGTTCACCCCCTTGAGAAAGCTTCTGTTGCTTGCATTTTTGCCACCAACGTATGGTGGTACAAATGGAAGGCCATAGTACTGAGCTGCAAAATCCAAAAGAAGAGAAGAAATAGTTCTGAGTATAGGCTAGCTGAATCCAGTACCTAAGGATTATACGGGGTACGTACCAATGAAGTCGATAATAAGACGGCCATCGGAGCATCGACCGGTAGGACTATCAAAGTAAGTTTCTCCATAGGGTGGAAAGGCAAAGTTTGGGGGAGGTTTGTTGGACTGATCCAAGAGGTGAAGTTGGTTTCCGGTATCGGCGAGCGAGTCGCCGAAGCTGATGATGGAAGTGAAGCATCCATTGGTGTGTTGTGGTAAGGATGAGAAGATGAGGGCGAGGGATAACAGGGTTTTCCATGGGAAGGTAGTGGGAGAAGATGAAGCCATGGAAATGCGATCTACAAATTATGATCTGTCCAAATAAAGGAAAAAGATTGCCGTCGCACTACACTCTCGCTGGTAGGCCCATCTCTCTAAATCAGACATGAATACAAAGCATTGGTCATGATTGAAAAACTGAAATATAAACGTAGGGATGGCAAAAAGATCCGCAACCGGCAGTTATCCGCCCCGCCCCGCCCCGCTCCTATAGGAGCGGGTTTTTTTTTACTTTGACAGGACCACAGGGCGGGTATGGTTTTTTTTTTTTAAATTCGCAACGGGTTAGGGGCGGGTATGGTATTTAGTCAAAACCGCCCCGCCCCGCGATCCGCTCCCGCGCCCGTACACTAACCCTATTCACCCTTTAATCCTAGCCGTCCATCCCACATGTATATAACATATCCTTATCATCCTCATTCCCCAACCCTAATTTCCAATCATCTCTCACTCTCTGCCGACAACTTCAGTTCTCTCCCCATCGTGGCACCTCCTTCTTTTCTACCCCCGTCGGCGACTGACGTGCGACCGCCATAAAGGCACTGTCGGCGACTGACCCAACAGCGATGGTGTCGTTCATCAGCAAGTTGTCGGTGTCGTTCATCAGCAAGTCGTCGCCGCTGTGATGATGGTTTTCGAACATCAGCAAGCCGTCGCCGCCGTGATCGCTGCCATCTGAGCATATTGGCCTACCGTGATCTACTGCCAAGCTTCCCCACCGGCCACTAGCCGTGACTGAATCTCCTGCCATTAGAAGCAAGATTGGAAGAATCTGCTGGGTTTGGGCGAGGCGGGGCGAGGATGGGTTTTCTAAAGTATGTTAGGGTCGGATGTGGTATTAAGGTTACAGAACCCGACGCGAGGCAGGTGCGGGGTGGGGTGGGATTTCAGGGGTAGCGGGGCGGATTCGGATTTTAGCAGATCCGCATCCGACCCGCCCCATTGCCATCCCTATATAAACGTGATAAGAATTCTCAGTTGGAGAGACTGCTGTTGTGATATTTCTTGCTAGGAAGCACATAAACTTCATATAGATATTGGTCGAGGTATGGTGTCTGATACCTTCATATAGATATTGGTCGAGGTACGGTGTCTGATACCTGCCGACACCTAAAACCTTACTAACATTTCTAGACACGTGTCTGATACCTCCCAACGGTATTTAAATTTATTTTTATTTTTTTAATTTACCTGATACGTTGTTGGACACATCTTGAAGAAGTGTCTACACATATGAGACCAAAATATAATATTTCATTTTAGGCTCAGTGTATAATAATTGACAAATTTGAATTTTTTTTTAGAAATGAACTTTTAGGCCAAACCCTAATCAAATCGACCCAGCAGAAGGTGTCATTCTTCTTTCTCTCTCATCTCTTCATCTTTTTCTTCTTTTTGTCACCGAAATCATCCAAGCTTACTAATTCAGAGGAAAGTAGGTCAACATCTCCGACCTTATCTGTAAAGCCCTGAATTTTCGGAGCGTTAATATTAAATAAATAAAGTCAGCAAACCTCAAAATATCAAAAAATCTTTCAAGTTGTCATTTAGAGAATCTACCAATTAGTCTCCAATTAAGTCATCAGATACCTAAAAGATATATACTTATAATCCTAAAACAATTGTAATTCCAAAATACTCATTACGTCCCCAAACTCTCTAAATTTATTATTATTTTTCTTTCTCTCTCTCTTTTCTTTTTTACAAGCAATTAAATATGCGGGCTCTAACATTATTAATAGACAAATCTGGCTATATATAAGATCTTTCTTTCATGCCTTTGGTTTCATGTCTTTTTTCCTTCTCTCTTGTTACTTTTGAGATTCTAATCTTTCTATTATAGAGACATTTAACTACTTTCTTATTACCGACCTTCTTTCTTGTTACCGTTGATACTATTAATCATGTTATTGATTTTCTTTCCCATTCGTTTTGAACGAAATCTCTAGCTGCTCCAATTGATGTTTATATATATATGTGTGTGTGTGTGTGTGTTTATGTATATACGTATGTATATATGTATGTATATATATACATATAGACATACACACACATATATATATATATATATATATATATATAATAATGTAACCCTCGGTTCGGTTCGGTTTAGTGTTGGTTTGGGAATTCTGAACCGTGAACCGAACCGAACCGGCCTCGGTTTGAAAATCTCAAATCAAACCATTCAAGCTTATCAACTGTTCGGATTCGATCGGTTCGGGTCCATCGGTTTGAACGGTTCGGATCGATTTTTTCGGTTTGGTGCTCACCACCACCACCAGCATCTCTTTACACTACTTCAGCTTCAAAATACAGACAAACATTACAAAGATGCATCCACAACCACACCCCCCCTCCCCCATCATCGTGTTCCTACCATCATCCTACTATCGTATCCTACTATTATCGTGTTCTTCAGCTTTCTCACCTTTCTTCTGCCTTCTCACCCCAATCAATTGTCACAGCTTTCTCACTCCAATAACTTGTAACAAACCATCATGATTTAACAAACCAAATAAACAAAAATAAAAATTTGAGTTCAGGGTTTAAAATCTAAAGGAAGATGTATAAGATTTCTTGTTTACGTCAAACAACTACCCAACATCATGGCAGCCACCACCATTAATCAGCCTATTATTGCGTCCAATCGACCCACAACCTATCCAATTCACCCATTGCCACCAGATGGCCCACCATTGTCCAATCAACCTTATAGTTAATGGCGGCAAACTCTGTTTGAAAGTCAACAACCTATTTATATATTCATCCCTTGAGATTATGTTATACGCTTAGGCCAGATCCTTACCAGTTTTGGTTATATTCATAATCTTTTGTCACTAAGAGATGTATTAGTAAACCTCTTTAGCATCAAAATGTTTGAGTTAATCAAAACGGTAGTAATTTAACCTCACCTTTTAAAAAGTCAAAATATTTAGAAAATTTTCAAACTTAAAATTAATAGTTTAACAAAAAAAAAAAGATTTAGTTATTTAACCCCTAGCATATCAAAACTTCAGAGTTTTCAAGCTCAAAAAAAATTATTAATCATTTGAGTCAAAATCATTCGTGTCTTTATCAATTGAGTTTCATTTAATCCTAACATTTATAAGAGGGAAATATACGAAGATAATAGCCATATAAAAAATAAGTTATCTTATAAATATATAATATCTCGAGATACAGTGGATAATAGAAAGACAATAACCATACGAAAGATATGTTATTATGGAAATTAGGGTATTCCAACAACTCTAACACGAATATAGTATCATGTATTTGCCACAAACTCAAATTATAATTAGGAGTCGAATTATATGCTCTTGCTATTCCTATGCATTTAAAAACTTCTAAAAAAACTCCAATTTTACTATAACTTTCTTGAGCCACTATGTCCGTAATTAAAATCTATAATTAAACTTCATTTTATGATTGTTTCAACATACGAATATATTTGCATTGATATGCACAATAATTGAAACTTGCAGCCATGCGTAAACATACAATTGTGAAATACAAAATTAAAAAAGGATTGAGTTTCTGACAAAATATTCAATTTAGTTCAGGTAAATTATGTTTATTCTTAAATGCTATAGAAACCACTGTTCTCTAACACTGTTCTCTCTACAAGTTGTTTTCATTAATTGAAATTGATGGAGAAGATGTAATAGCTCTGAGGATCAAGCTTTAACGTGAATGGAGGCAGTAGGTTTTTGATAGAAATTTTTCGATAATAAAAGAACATCCAGGAGTTCAAGGGTGATTCTATAGGTTCATAGGTTTTTTTTTTTTAACTAAAAGAAAAAATAACTCTTAATTTTAAGGGTGATTCTATAGGTTCTTGTAAGGGCATTTTAAGGAAAGATACTTGATATCTTAAGAGAAGCCAAATACACCCTTATTTTTTTTAACAACAATTTAAGTCAACATGCCATAATCAATTCTAATTTTGCAAGAAGACTTCAGTTTAAAAAGGGCATCTTATGAAAAAAAAAAAAAAAAGAAAGGATTAGCCATTTAATTCCGGTCAAGATTATATATGCATTTAGAAAATCCTAAAAGACTTCAGTTTTATGATAACTTTCTTATACGTATATGTCCGTATTCAAAATCTAGAACTTCATGTTTATGATAATTTCAATGTACTAATATGTTTGTATTGAAATCTATATATATGTAGAATAATTCAAATCTATAGCATACGTATCAAGTTACAAATATGAAATACAAAATTAAAAATGATTAAGTTTCTGACAAAATATTCAATTTAGTTTATGTATATTACATTTCTCCAAAAAGGCTATAGAAAACTCTTTTTTTGCAAGTTATTTTCTTTAATCGAATATGATAAAGAAAATATAATAACTCTAAGATAATTTAGTTTTAACGTGAATGGAGGTGGTATGGTTTAACAGAAAAATTTTCAATAATTAGAGAGTATACAGGAGTTAAGGGTTTTTATAGGATTTTTTTCTCTCTTTTTTTTTTTTTTTTTAAATAAGTCAAAACAATCTTTTACTCTAACAAAAGCATATATTCCGATAAAGATATTTTCACAAAAGATGCTTGATATCATATGAAAAGTTAAAAATACCCTTATTTTTAGTAACACTCTTATTAAATATAAGTATTTAATGAAAAAAAAAATGTTTTAAGTCATAAGTCAAAACAATCTTTAATCTAACAAAAACATATATCCCAATAAGGGTATTTTAAGGAAAGAGACTTAGTACCCTATGAGAAGTCAAAAGCATCCTTATTTATAAGTAACACTCTAATTCAAGAAGGGTATTTAATGGGAAAAAAATGTTATAAGTCAAAAGTACCCTTAGTCATCACTTATCTTGCTTGAAGACTTAAAATTAAAAGTGGTATCTTAAGGGGAAAAAAAAATTAGCCATTTAACCCCATCCATAATTTTATATATGTATAGATATAGATATAGATAGATAAGCAAATATGTTATTAGCCTTAGCCAAGTTTTTGCATATATATAGATCTTTAAACGAGATTTGATACTAGTCGCCGAGTATCAAATCTCGTTTAAAGATCAACTATCATAATGTATAAGGTGCATTCGATAAAATGAATTGTACATTATAAAAATTAACAGTAGTTATTCACTATTTAAACTTTTATTTTGTAAATTTTTAAAGAAAAAATTATAGCATGCCACTTGTCACTATTCTAGATATGTAGTTATGTAACACCAAAAATGTGTTACACCAAACAAAATCATGTTTTTCCTTTATATATAGATAACTTTTTAACTCTTCTTCTTTCTCAATCCCAGTCCTCTCTCTCCTCGTTCATCATACCTGCCCACACTACACAATCGCCCCATCACCGGTCACGGTTACCGGCCAGCCTCCACATCGGCGACCCACTAACCCCACAATCAGAAATGACCGCCACTATAATGAGATTTACACCATTGCTGATCCTTTTGTTGGAATATTTTAATAAAATAAAATGTATATTATATATTATATTTATATTGCCATTTATGGCTATATGTATTTACTTACATGTAAATTACGAAATGAGTTACAAATGCAATAATGAGTACCATTAACCATATTGATTTATGGTGTATATAATATGGTTCATTATTTGACATTATTGAGAATTATTACTAAGCTTTTAATCTTATTTATGTGGCCAATAAATGAATTATGATTGGCCAAGTATATAAGGCCATGTGGTGTAACATAGAAAAAAACTTGAAGCTTGTATGCGTCCATACTTAGTTTTCTACTCTACTACCAAGATGTATTTTTCTTTATATCTATTTTATATACTTTATACTTGGGCAACGTGATCGTGGACTGGTTCATACCGTTTTCCTGTGGACGTGCACATGGAGGAGACATAGCTGCGTCAATGAGTTTTATCTTGGAGACTTTATCTGCCGTCAACACCTGTACGTAGGGAGGCAATAATGTCTTTAGGACAGTGACTCTGTCACGACTCTCACGGACGAGCTATTTTCATATCCTTTTACTACTCTATATTATATAATTCTATCTAGTGTTTATATTAAATTACTTTCAATTATTTACTGTTATTTTGTTATGTTTAATCGCCTAGTATTGTTAAGACTTTTGTTGTAGAAAATACAAATCAAAGCCTATATTTTTCAACAGGTAAATACGTTATTGGTTTTAATTTGTATATCTTTAAAAGTTTATTTTATTTGTTTTTTGAAAGAGAAAAAAAAATATTTGTTTCTATCGTTTGACAAAAATTTTTTTTGGGTTTTCAGTTTTTAAAGAGCAGTTTAATTTTTTTTTTATATAAAAACAAGTGGATGTTTGATAACCTCTTTTTTTTTTGTGTTTGGTTACCATTTTTATTTTGATTTTTTTTTTTTTGGTGGTTTGCGGTGGCGGTGGTGGGGTGTAGCGGTGGTGGTGGCCGGCGGCCGGAGGAGGTGGCCGGCGGTGGCCGGCGTCCGGCGGTGATCGCCGGAGGTGGCTGCCGGCAGTCTCCGGCGGTGGTCGCCGGCGGCCGGAGGTGGCTGCCGGCAGTCTCCGGCGGTGGTCGCCGGCGGCCGGAGGTGGCTGCCGGTGGTCGCCGGTGGCCGGAGGTGGCTGCCGGCAGTCTCCGGCGGTGGTCGCCGGCGGCGGAGTGGCTGCCGGTGGCCGGAGGTGGCTGCCGGCAGTCTCCGGCGGTGGTCGCCTAAGGTGGCTGCCGGCGGTGGTGGTCTCAAAAAAAAAAACCAGTTTTTGGAGTTTTTTTTTTTCCTCTTCAGTTTAAAAACTGATTTTAAAAATTGAAAAAAAAATGGTTACCAAACGCTCCTTTTTTTTTCAGTTTTTAAAACTGAGAAAAAAAAAGAGCAAAAAAATTTTCTCAAACGGGCCCCTTTCTTTCTCTTTGCTCTTCTGGACCTGCTTCAATCTTCCACAGTTTTAAAAGGATTGACCTTTCAATTAGCAATGGTACAAGATCCGAAGAGATGCAACTCATGCAAAGACTCGGCCCTCGCCGTTCCCGGACGAGGAGCTCGACCGAGTCCTCTCCTTGATGGAATCCCACAAAGATTGGAGCTCGGTCTCGCTGGTTTGCAAGGACTGGTACAACGCCGAGCGGTGGAGCCGGAGCCACGTGTTCATCGGCAACTGCTACTCCGTCTCGCCGGAGATTGTCGCAGGAGGTTCCCGAACATCCGGAGCGTGACCCTCAAGGGGAAGCCGAGATTCTCGGACTTCAACCTGCTCCCACAGAACAGGGGCGCCGATATCTGCGCTTGCTGGCGGTTTTGCGGCGGCTAATTCGTTCTTGGAGGAGCTGAGGCTGAAGAGGATCACCGTTAGTGATGAGAGCTTGGAGTTTATAGCGACGTCATTTTCGTGCTTTTAGACTCTGTCGCTGTTGAGCTGTGTGGATTCAGTACTGATGGGTTCAATCAAGTCCATAGCCTCTCACTGCAAGAGGCGGTGGTGGTCTCAGGTTCTTATGGGGCCAGGAGAAACAAAAACAAAAAAGAAGAATGGCATATCAACAGAGCCTGGCCTGTTGGGCCACTTATTCGACTCTGGCCTACATTGGAAAGAAATTGAATTTCTTATTAAATGGAAAGGCCAGCGTGGGTGTTCATTGCTTGGGCTTTTGCCTTTGTGTAAACGCAGTGCGTGGTATCTCTGTACAAAGGTACAAGGCTTTAAAGAGTAGGGGATACCAAGTCGTATGGGGTCACTTCTGCAAATGATCACTTATGTTGGTCATGGAAATCTCGGAACGCTATAAAATTGAATATTGATACGAGATAGTGATATTTTCATATCACGTTGAGATAAATTCTAACTTGTAATTAGATAATTAAGTTAAACATTTGATACCTGCATATATATGGCAGTAAAATAAGTAAGAAAATATGCATACCTTATGAGTTATGTTTTTAGAGCGATAAAACTTTTGAAATAAAAAATCGGGTTATACATCACATGAGGTTCCATTGTGTTCAATTACTATTAAGATCATTATTTTGGTATGCCGGTTAGAAGACTAATAATAGTTCTAAAGTTTTTTTTTTAGATAGTAGCATCCCAACAAAGATGTAAAATTATTGAGAGTTGCTCGTTTCACATGATAATCAAGTAATATGAAATGCAGTCATATTGCAAAGGAGAAATTAAGAATTTAGGGATTATCTATTACTTTGTGCTTGTGCTAATTAAGTTGTATTAGCATAGATCTTGTGTTGTTTGTGTCCCCTTTTATCTAGTTATTTGAATTGACACTATGTGACATAGTGTGGTTCCTTGCTAATTACATCCAAGTGATTTTTGAGTTACTAAATTTGGCAGCGTGATGGTTAAAAAGGGGGGCTTCATTAAAATCGATTTTGCAAATAAATTAAATAGTTTTCAAAAGGTTTATGCTAAAGTAAATAAAAATTGGATATTTAGATTTAGTGATACCATGACTTTTTCGGGACATAATATTTAGTGACAATAACGCAGAGGCCTTTACTTGTAGATTATTATGTTTGTCTATAAGTAGTTGTATTTTGGATAATACCTACATTTATTCCTTTTTAATTTTTGATACATGGTTTTTGTCTGAAAAAGAAAGGAATTTTTGAGATTTTACATATAGAGTTATAGTTTGGTAAACCACCTAAAGTCAGTGTTTGTGGAGTTATCTTTCAAGAGAGAAAAATTTTCATGGGATTATCGAATTTTGTAAAACAAGTAACTTGAAGCTGATTTTATTTTGTTGAGTGTCTCTATGAAATAAATTGTTTGATAAAATTATGGAAATTGTTATTTCAATGTTAAATTCTTTGATAAATACATGACTGCGAAATGTGGGGGTACATGATTTGAAGATAATTATGATTTCTTGAGTCATGTATATACAAAGAAGATTAGCGAAATAAAAAACATCTATATATAATATGTTCTTAATTTTAAGACTATTTTAGCATGTCGCGTGCATGTACGCGTAGTGAGATTATGTAATTTATCTCATGCATGTATTTTTGTTTCTTGCACTTAGCTTTGCTAGCTTGGATCTCTAGGCATGTATGGTTGTTTCGTATAATTAAGCTTAAAACGTGGAAGAAAAAAAAATTTAATAATTTGCAGAGTGTTGCCAAAGTTTAGTGATTGAAATTATATTTTGGTAAAGATGTTAAATCATGATAACCGAAGTCTTTGACTTCTGATCATCTTGGCTGTTTTGATTGATATTTATAGTTGTGATATTTTATCTATTTCAAATGGTATCTAAGTTTTGATGTCTAGAATACTAGGTGCGTGGAATTTTTTGGTATTTTAAATCTTGGATACCAAATATTTATAATAAGATTACAACTTCAAAACCATATTTGCAAAAGGGTTTTATCTAGCTTTTTCAAAGCTTGAGAATTGAAATCAAAATTCTTGAAACTCATCAGAGGATTTTTATGATGTTGTTATCGATATGAGATTATGTTATGCGAAGCGTGACGAATGTTGAGGAAAATGTGGCTCCTAGTAGGTGAAAGACTACTGGTCACAATATGTTGAAGACTAGTTCCTAGTAGTAGACTACTGATCAAAGGTTTGATTCCTAGTAGTGAGGCTACTGACTAGCTAGTATCATCTTTGATACTAAGCGAAATGGATGTTACCACTGAAACGTGATTTACTTGATGAGATCCATAATGTTGCTTTGATGTGCACTATTGGGCCCTTAAAATTCTGCAGATTTGTGACACTTCATCGATGAGAAGAAAATAAGTTATAGAGGCTTCATAAAATTGCGCAATTTGCCTCGGGACTAGCGCCAGAGGCTAGATCCTTTTTCACCTGAGGCGGATGGGGTGAGCCCACAGGGAGTCACCAGCGGGAGTAACCCGTCCTTTGTGATTGGAGATCCCATGAAGAAGGTTCAATGGATAGAAACAACCAGTAGAGCGTGACTCGTGATAAAAGTAGCACCCTTTTGTTAATAGGAGAGTGTCTCCTCCCCATCCGTACGGTGCTCGTGCTACTTAGTGTGACGTCCAGGAAGGGATTTTCCCAGAATGAGCCCGAGGCGAATATTTTCACGAGGTACATGTCACACGTACCCTTGGAGGACTCACCTAAGTGAGAGTGGTCATGAGGCCGCGACTGTGGGAACTATGGGCCATTTCCTAAAGACTCTCATGAGAATCAAGATAAGAGCGCATGGCCATTAATAGCGTTTACCCGCGAAGTAAGTCCCATATTAGTATTGTGTGTGTGACAACTGAAGTTTGGCCAAGGGACCTAATTCAAGGCGTAGTCCATTACGGCTCCCTCAAATGGAAGTTGTCAACACTAAGTGTTGGTTCAAGCCCGGAAGGCACCAACACCTATTGCACAGTACAAGTTGCCCATCTTATTTATGTATTTTGTATTTTTATTACTTTACTAGTTTTTAAACCATGGCTTTATTTCGCGAAAGAGAAAATTATGAATTTATCATGATTTTAATTGATATGGTTTTAAATGCTTTAATTTTTGTTGGAATTATGAGACTTTATAAACATTTCATCAGTGGATTTTTAAGTTTTTTTTTAAAAAAAAATCATTTTATTTTATCAAAATAATGGGGGATTGTTGGAATATTTTAATAAAATAAAATGTATATTATAAATTATATTTATATTGTCATTTATGGCTATATGTATTTATTTACATGTAAATTATGAAATGAGTTACAAATGCAATAATGAGTACCATTAACCATATTGATTTATGGTGTATATAATATGGTTCATTATTTGACATTATTGAGAATTATTACTAAACTTTTAATCTTACTTATGTGGCCAATAGATGAATTATGATTGGCCAAGTATATAAGGCCATGTGGTGTAACATAGAAAAAAACTTGAAGCCTGTATGCGTCCAAACTTAGTTTTCTACTCTACTACCAAGATGTATTTTTCTTTATATCTATTTTATACTTGGGCAACGTGATCGTGGACTGGTTCATACCGTCTTCCTGTGGACGTGCACATGGAGAAGACATAGCTGCGTCAATGAGTTTTATCTTAGAGATTTTATCTGCCGTCAACACCTGCACGTAGGGAGGCAATAACGTCTTTAGGACAGTGACTCTGTCACGACTCTCACGGACGAGCTATTTTCATATCCTTTTACTACTCTATATTATATAATTCTATTTAGCGTTCATATTAAATTACTTTCAATTATTTACTGTTATTTTGTTATGTTTAATCGCCTAGTGTTGTTAAGACTTTTGTTGTAGAAAATACAAATCAAAGCCTATATTTTCCAACACCTTTCTCCTCCGCCAAATCAGATTATGCCATTTCCATCTACAGCCTCAGTCGCCGGCCGTCCTCAGTCAATCACTGTCACTTCTATCTCTTGCCGGCGTCCATCACCGGCGACCAACCACCCTACCATCATAAACAACAGCCACCATACGGAAATCCTACCAATTTACCATCACAGACGACACTTTATCTTTCAAAAGAAAATTTGCTCCATTCTTGTTGGTTACTTTAGTAATAGGAAGTATATAATTAATTGGGTTTTCTAGTAATGAAATTTAACACCGAAGAAATTAATCAAATGGTTGTGTGTGATGTTGGCAGTGGTTTGATGCCAGATTCAAGGAGGAAAGGGGTGGCCCGTGATCACCGTGGTGGTGGGGATTAATTTGCAGATGGCAGGGCTGTTACTGCGGACGGGGGGTTGTGGTATAGGTCTGGGTGATGAGAGGTCATGTATGGTGCGGTTGTGGATTTCTGGGGTGGTGGTGAAGGGGCATGTCATGGTGCGGTTATGGATTTTTTTTGGGATGAGGGCTGAGATCCTAAGAGAGAGGAAGAGTGTGTGTGTGTGTGTGTGAATGAGAGAGAGGGAGAGGGAAAAGGAAAAATGAGCTATTTTGGCTAAAACTACGTAGTATTAGACATTAGGCGGCCGGCGATGGGCAGTGTGTGGACGCTGATGGCCGACGATGGGTGGTGTGTGGTCTCATGAGAGAGAGAGTTTTGATGAATTTACGGGGAGAGTGAATTAACTCAAAACTACATATTTTCATTCAATTGCCTAGGGCTAGCAATATATTTGCTCTTTCAACACATACACACAAAAAATTAGATTACCAAAGAAAGTGGCCAAATAGGAGTAAACAAAAATTACTAAAAATCTTTGAAGATCAAGCTGACTTCCTTGACAAAAATGCACACAAAAAAACCTTCTCCAAGCAAATTGTCGTTCGGTTACCTATTGGACAGATTATGTACAGTGTTATCATAACGTTCGACAATTACCAACATTAACGTTCCTAGCAAATTCTAAGCAAAAGACCAAAGAGGTGTTTCCCAAATTATAAGCTAGAATTCAATGTGAACATAGATGCCTGTGTGTAAGAATTGTTTGAGTGAGACCTTTCCGATAAATGTTTCGAGGAAGTTCATCTCTCAAGCAAAAATAATGCCCGATGCTGCAACGACCTCTATGTGTATAAGCCCAAACAGTCTCTCATTTGCATGACTATAAGAAAATTATCCCAAGTAATTTACTTGGTAATGGAAGTTTTGAATCCTTACAAAGGAATACTTTATGATTAGAAGGTTGTTGCCACAAGGGTATTCAAATTGTAACAAGAAATAGCCCTTAAAAGTTTTCGCGTGAAATGTGACATATAATCCGCAATATTTGACATAGACGTCTTATCAAAATCATCAGAGAAGTGGTCCCAACCTTAATTTCAAAGGTTGGACATCATGAATTACTTAGCTCGTGCACTAGACTATCTTCATCATGGTTGTGCACCACCTCAAGGTCACTCTGAGATGAAGCTTTCACTATCTTGCGCGAGGAAGATGTGATTGGGCATCGTTAGTGACTTTGGAATATAACGTCTGAGAAGACAATTTTCTTTTGGGCTCTTTGATTGTAGTGTTAATATGAAACTATCAAAATCCGGAAAATATTGTTAAAAACTGAAAGTTTAATGCATCGACATGCTTGTAAACTTCTTTAGCACCTTGATTGATACTAATGGAAGTTATTGCAGTTGTCAATAAAAGTTCGATCATCTGATTAGTAAAGGGAGACTTCTGAGTACAAAAAAAAAAAAAGGTTAATTACTCACGCCACCCTTGAGGTTTACCCTAAATTACACACGACCCCCCTATCTTTGAAAATTACACTCCGCTCCAAAAATCTAGATTTCTTTGACGGGGTTAACGGTTGGTCATAAAAAGACGTTTCTGCCCTCGTATATAAGTACACAGTGTCTCTTGGGTTTTGGAGGGAAATGAAGACGTCTGGCTCTTGGGTTACACCCAGCCACCGACGACATCTCCGACCGTTCCTTCACTAAACTCCATCGCGCCACACCTCCGCAACCATCGCGCCGCAACGAATGCCTTGCTACTACCAGCGGCGCAGCGCTGCCACCGTCCTTTTCGCTGCTACGACCATCGAAACTCCGCACCTTCACCCCGCCAACCACACGGCGTCACCGGCAGCCAAATCCAGTCGCACCTTTCACCGAGCAGCATCGCGCCGCACATTCACGACCACCGTGCCGTGACCAGAGCACCGCCCATTGCCACCTCCAAGCCACATGCAATCGCTGCTGCCGACATTGTATCCGGTCTTCGATGGCCGATTCCGGCCCGTGCCACCAGCAAGCAAACGACAAGAAGAACCCTTGACGGCAGCCGGCAGAAATTCCAGCTACGGGATGCCTAACCAATGAAATTCTGGCGATGTCGAGGCAACCACCATCCACACTGTCAAGTTCTATCACCAACTGCCACACCTTCTTCTCTGCCTGCCTTACATGATCACGCTAGGAGCCCGGCCACAGTACAATAGTGTTAGGGCTGATTTTGGTAAAATGGATTTTTGGTTTTGTGCTTATGTTGTCGGTGGCTATGCAGTGGTGGTTTAGAGGCATGCTTGTGGTGGCTAGAATGGATTGAAGTGAGTGGTTAATGCGTGACTAGGCAGTGCAAATGTGTCCACATGAGCATGTGTTTATGTGTTTGCGTGGCGAAATGGCGTGTGTAAAGAAGGTGTGTGTGCACAGAGGTTTATGGGCACAGGTGGTCTGCTTGTGGAGGGCTTTGTGTTGTGGTGTGTTTGTGTTGTGGTCTGCTGCTGTTACTTTTCTCTTGGAGGGAAAGCAAGAGGGGTTTTATTCAAGAAGGGGAGGACAGTTTGGGGATGAAAAATTCAAAAAGTAAGGTGTCAGAGAATCTTTAGACGGAGTTAGGTTCCCCGTCAATTTTGTGGGGCTCCGTGAAATGCGGGTACAAACCTGGGGGAGCGGAGTGTAATTTTTAAAAGATAAGGGGGTCCGTGAGTAATTACCCAAAAAAAAGTGCTTATGTTATATTTTCCCTTTCCAACAGTATAAATAGAAAGGAATTTATCTCCCATTGCAGATCTTATGATATTATCTAATGTCGGGAGCCATACAAATTTACCCCTGCAAGTCTAACTGTCACCATCCTGTCATCTCTAGGTGAGTGTGTAACGTGAAGGGGTCAAGATTGGAGGTGATTGGCCAATGTTGGTATGAGTAAATATTGCATGGTCTAAGATTATAGGCCCCAACCATTGGAACATTTGTGCCATTGTTCTCTTTTTTAACGCTTTTGCTATAGTGCCAAGCTACGGTGGCATGTTGCAAAGGTGACATGATGAGAATCTTCAACCCAATACCTTCAAGCTTAATCTAGAAAATAATTAAGAAGAGTACTCCCTACAACAGGAGTCCACGGAGTGGAAGAGTCGTCAAGTTATAGTTCCACAGAGGCGGCCAGGGGTATTGGACTAAATATGCGCCAACGTCTTCAACAAAGTGCGTCGGAGTGGAATAGTTGTCATGTTAATGCAAGTCTACCATGAGTCATAGTCTTGGGCCCTATGTGAAGAAAGGTACACGAGGAAGACCCTTTCAAACATATTTTACGTTAAAGGTTACTGAACTTCGAATTGTTTGCCAGGCATGCCATTTCACTACCATTTACCATAAGGTGAGATTTTCTTGCTTCCCATTTGCTATGGCAGCAGTAGTACTTTTGGCTCTAATCATGGGTCTCTCGGCGGTAAGTGCGGTAACCACCATCACCACCGATGAACATGCACTTCTTTCTTTGAAAGCCTCTATCTCCCCAAGTTGGTCCTCCTCTCTCACCCATGTTTGTAATTGGATTGGAGTCATTTACAATCGCCATGGAAGAGTTGTCGCTTTGGACCTATCAAATATGGGCAGGGGCGGACCCAGGATTTTTTTTCAGGGGGTGCAAAAATTATATCGAATTCACAAAAAATATCTATTACTAAAATAATAGTAAATTACGTCTTAGCAAGCAAATTAACCAAACATATTTTTTAAAATCTCTACATAATCTCTGAAATTAAACTAAAATTTAAGAACTTACCTCACAGTTAGTAGTGTAGAGAAGCAGTAGTGAGTACTGAGTAGCCTCAGTTTGTCCTTCCAGTTTTAGATCTGGTCGGACCGTCGGAGTGAGTCACGGACTCATGGTCATCGCCTCATCCATCTGCGTCATGGCGTCTCGGTGGCCAGTGCTCGATGAGGTCGTCTTCATCCATCAGTCTGTCACCGTCGTCAAGCTGTCAAGTTCGCGGTTGCGGTCGGAGTGAGTCGGTCGTCGTCACGCTGGTCGCGGTCCAGATTTGGTCACAGCCCACAGGCTCACCGTCGCGGTCGTCGGTCGGAGACTTGGAGTGAGTGTGAGTCACCAGTTGGCGGTCATGACCTGAGCCTCAGTCCTCACAAGTCACAGGGAGAGAGAGAGAGAGAGAGAGAGGTGACTGTCTCAGGGGATGGGGTCTCAGGGACGGCGGTGTAATTCCGAAAAGTGCAATTCCCAAAAAATAAAAATAAAAATTTTTTCAAAATTTTAGGGGGTGCACTAGCCCCCTAGTCCTAATGTACTTCCGCCCATGAACATGGGGCTACTGGGCACCATTCCCCAAAGCATGGGAAATCTCTCGTTCCTCGTTTCTCTTGACCTCAGCAACAACAGCTTTTATGGCGGTATCCTCAAAGAAATGGCTTGTTTGCGAAGAATCAAAAAAATTAACTTGGAATTCAACGACTTTAGTGGAGGGCTTCCCACGTGGCTGGATGAGTTGCCTAACCTTGAACACCTCTTTCTTGCAAATAACAGCTTTACATGCACCATCCCACCATTGTTATGGAATATCTCAAAGCTTAAGAGAGTAAGATTGATGTTTAATTCTCTACAATGAACAATTCTAGAAGAGATTGGCAATCTCCTCAATCTAGAACTGCTTTATCTAACTGGCAATGAGTTAACTGGCCAAATTCCATCGAGTCTTGGCAAATGTTCAAAACTTCAGCTCCTGTCATTGTCGTTCAACCAATTCACTGGATTGATACCAAGAGAGATTGGGGACCTAAAGTTGCTTAAGAACTTGTATCTGGGTATTAACGACTTCACTGGTATGTTTTATGCTTATCATAGTTCTTTTTACCTAAATGCAGTTTAAACTTCGATCAAAATTCTCAACAATTCGATTCTTGACTTACAGATTGAGTATTTAAATCCTGAGATTTATGCTTGGTAGAAAATAACCTCAAACCCATAACTCTTAAGCTTTCACTTTTTGATGCTCAGTAGTTGTACTTTTTGATAAACTGTGACATCTCTTTTGTTATCAATCACTAGATGCGGGGTTTTGATTGCCAATGTTGAAATTTCTGTCAGGGTTCAAGATTTCAACGAGGCTTAGTGTTTTTGTTATTTTGGTTACCAAATCTAGAACTGGAAACTATTTTCTATACAATTTTTAGCTATTATAATTACGGCTTAAAAATGGCATAGCGACTCACTATATTTTTTACGCATTCTGCAGGCACCATCCCACCTTCTCTATGTAATTTATCAAAGCTTGAGTACTTCAATTTGAAAGATAATCATCTACAAGGAAACATTCCACTGGACATTGGTAATCTTCGAAACTTGAAGCAGTTTAGCATAGGCAGTAACAAAATAACCGGCACCATTCCATCAACAATTTACAGCATCTCGACACTTAGTAGAGTTAGTTTTAGTGGAAATAATTTATTTGGCAGTCTTCCGGCAAATATGTTCAGTCACCTGCGAGAGCTCCAAACGATTTCTCTTGCTAAAAACAATCTCTACGGCCGAATTCCATCGGGTATATCTGGATGTTCCAAACTTCAAAGTCTGCAGTTGTTCAACAACAAATTTACGGGACCTATAACAAGAGAGCGAGATTGGGAATTTAACTATGCTTGAGCAGCTACTTCTTGATGGAAACCACTTGATGGGTATGGATATGCTATAACTTCAGTTTTTCCACGATCGTACAAGTCTTAACACTTAAAATAATTGTCGAAGATACACAAGAAAAATCATAACTTTTCTATGATACTAAATACATAGGATATAGTCTTTTTTTAGATAAACTTTACGTTGATATTTGCATCTTGACCATTTTATGCAAATGTTAGAATTAGTTTGTTGACTTATTACTATGGAACAATATGCAACATATGGCTGCAAGGTGCTGAATAATGACTCTTTTGAAAGTGTACACAAAATCTACCGTTAGTTACTAAACCTAATTAGCAACAAATCCACCAAAAGAGAAATGCAACATAGTATACTTGTTAGGCTTATGATGCTATTTCACCCCTGTTCTTCAAGTTAACTAGTTATCAAGTGCTCCATATTTTAAAGTTATTTAGCACGCGCTTTATCAAGTTTCACCAATTTAAGAAATACTTCTGCCTTTATTTGTCCATTTAACAGTAAAAAATAGCTTCGTCCTTTACATGTGATGTAAAACAAATGGCATAAGTAGAACATGCTAAAAATTTTAGCCAAAAAATTCCCCCCTTTCAAATTTTCTTTGTTTTTCTTCTCCTCCCTAATAACTTGTACATTATAATCTAGTAAAAGTTAAACACCAATATTACTAATCATAATAAACCGCCAGTGGTTGACATGCTCCCGCCATCCACCAAACTCCTAAACACGACCATCACCGCATTAATCAAACCCATTACGATCCATAGATACCGTCAACCAAACCAATTACATTAGTACCCATAAACACCATCAACCAAGCCCAACCCATTAACACCCAAAAGTACTATCAACCAAATCCACCCTATAACAACTTGTACACACCCCATCGCCACCCCTAAATACCATCGACCCAATCCGCCCCATCACCATAACGTTACCCAACCTCTAACCACCCCTAGACATCATCAACAACACATGCCATCACCCAAAAAAAAACATCATTCAAATCCATCCTATCACCCTCGAACAATCCGACCCCATCTTTTTCACATAGTTGTAGATTAACTTACGGGACCTCATGCTCCAGTTGTAAGTCTTGATTCACCTAATAAGGAATCGATTACTACCATCAGGTGCAATCTGGTTTAGTGTTAGGATGGCTTACATGGCAGTGGATAATGGATGGTTGTTAAGGGGATAATAATGGAGGTTTGGTGAGGGTGAGGGTGTGATAGTTATGGTGGTGGCATTGGGTATGGCCGATGGTGATGACATGGGATTCGATGGCGCGAGTTTAGTTAAATATTTGTGAATGAGTTTTTATGGTTTATTCCATCTATGCCCCTACTTTTAATGTTTATAGATCATGTATTCAACATGTGAGCATTTTCAACCGAAAAAAGAGATGGAGCTTGGTAGAAGTACCTTTTAAGCACATAAAATTCAAAACTGTGCTTCCTGCAAAACTTTGAAACTTAGAGAGCTGAGTAAATATTTCGCTCAAAAACAGTGGGCAAAGTAGCATAATAGCCTACTTGTTAGCAATAAAAATGCAATTCTATAATCTCTTTCACCTAACTACATGGACCCGTGCAAATGCACGCCTTGAACACCATGAAGGCGCTAATTATGGAGTTTCTAAAATGTATACACCCTGTTGATAGTTATGTTACTTTTGGTTATGTTTTTTTAGATAAGAGAACATGTATTAAATTTGTCACGACCCGAACCCACAATTGGGCCCATGAGTTATGTCTGACCGGCCTGCAGCTAGGGCTTTGCCTTACTTTACTCTCTAAAACCAATACAAGTTGCATCAGAAACCAAAACTATAATTCAATGAGCTATTTTGGCTAAAACTACGTAGTATTAGACATTAGATGGCCGGCGATGGGTGGTGTGTGGTCTCATGAGAGAGAGAGAGTTTTGGTGAATTTACGGGGAGAGTGAATTAACTCAAAACTACATATTTTCATTCAGTTGCATAGGGCTAGCAATATATTTGCTATTTCAACACATACCCACACAAACAATTAGATTACCAAAGAGAGTGGCCAAATATGAGTAAACAAAAATTACTAAAAATATTTGAAGATCAAGCTGACTTCCTTGTGTATGACAGGGAACTTAAAAATTTTTGAAGGCCTTGACGTGTAACATCTTCTTTCTTTTTTACGTGTTAAATTCATATTTTCCTCTAACATGAAATTGACAAAAATGAATACAAGAAAAACTTCTCCAAGCAAATTGTCCTTCGGTTACCTATTGAACAGATTATGTACAATGTTATCTTAACGTTTGACAATTACCAACATTAACGTTCCTAGCAAATTCTAAGCCAAAGACCAAAGAGGTGTTTCCCAAATTATAAGCTAGAATTCAATGTGAACATAGCTGTCCATACAAACGTAGGGACCTGCCTGTGTGTAAGAATTGTTTGAGTGAGACCTTTCCGATAAATGTTTCGAGGAAGTTCATCTCTTAAGCAAAAATAAAGCCCGATGCTACAACGACTTCTATGTGTATAAGCCCAAACAGTCTCTCATTTGCATGACTATAAGAAAATTATCCCAAGTAATTTACTTGGTAATGGAAGTTTTGAATCCTTACAAAGAAATACTTTCTGATTAGAAGGTTGTTGCCATAAGGGTATTCAAATTGTAACCAGAAATAGTCCTTAAAAGTTTTCGCGTGTAATGTGACATATAATCCGCAATATTCGACATAGACGTCTTATCAAAACCATCACAGAAGTGGTCCCAACCCTAATTTCAAAGGTTAGACATCATGAATTACTTAGCTCGTGCACTAGACTATCTTCATCATGGTTGTGCACCACCTCAAGTTCACTCTGACATGAAGCTTTCACTATCTTGCGCAAGGAAGATGTGATTGGGCTTCGTTAGTGACTTTGGAATATAACGTCAGAGAAGACAAATTTTCTTTTGGGCTCTTTGATTGTCGTGTTAATCTAAAACTATCAAAATCTGGAAAATATTGTTAACAACTGAAAGTTTAAGCATCGGCATGCTTGTAAACTTCTTTAGCACCTTGATTGATACTAACGGAAGTTATCGCAACTGTCTATAAAAGTTCGATCATCTGATTAGTAAAGGGAGACTTCTGAGTACCAAAAAAAAAAAAAGTGCTTATGTTATATTTTCCCTTTCCAACAATATAAATAGAAAGGATTTTATCTCCCATTGCAGATCTTATAATATTATCTAATGTCGGGAGCCATACAAATTTACCCCTGCAAGTCTAACTGTCACCATCCTGTCATCTCTAGGTGAGTATGTAACGTGAAGGGGTCAAGATTGGAGGTGATTGGCCAATGTTGGTATGAGTAAATATTGCATGGTCTAAGATTATAGGCCCCAACCATTGGAACATTTGTGCCATTGTTCTCTTTTTTAACGCTTTTGCTATAGTGCCAAGCTACGGTGGCATGTTGCAAAGGTGACATGATGAGAATCTTCAACCCAATACTTTCATGCTTAATCTAGAAAATAATTAAGAAGAGTACTCCCTACAACAGTAGTCCACGGAGTGGAAGAGTCGTCAAGTTATAGTTCCACAGAGGCGGCCAGGGGTATTGGACTAAATATGCGCCAACGTCTTCAACAAAGTGCGTCAGAGTGGAATAGTCTTGGGCCCTATAATAGGAGAATGCTTATCATTTCAGTTTTGCTCTTAACTCACTTGATCTATCATATCTACAGGCACGAATCTAAGTGTATCCAAGAAATTGTTGGAGTGATTATGAGTAAGCTGGGTGACACAGTTTCAAGTGATATGGATAATCTTGTTGGAGTAGGGTGTCGTATGGAGAAAATGATCTCGTTATTAGCTATGGGGGTAGAGGATGTTCGCATTGTTGGGATATATGGAGTAAGTGGGATAGGTAAGACGACCATCGCAAAGGTTACATTTGATAAAATCTCCGATCTGTTTGAGGGTTGCAGTTTTCTCCATGAAGTAGGAGAAAGTTCAAAGAAATCTGGTCGCCAAAGTTTACAAGAGA
>JAVXUO010002656.1:0-266304 GCA_033065855.1 Escallonia rubra
GAGATGGCATTTTCATAAGCAAATGGAATTCACAAATAAAGTATACAGAGAAAATAGTAGTTATTGTATGAGGTAATTATATAAAATTTAAAATTTTTAACCAATATGACTACATAGTATTGTTCAAAACCTAATAACAAGCATATTGTTGAACGACATTTAATAAAAGTATATAATAAGCATGCTTATTATATATAAAAAAAATAATTTAAATTTTAGACTACATTCATCACAACGTAACTTATATCTTTTTAGATTTTATATGCAATTCTAGTTTGTAAATATTTACTTTTTTCCTTTTTCATATAAGAAAAAGTCTTTTAAGTTAAAAGTTAATATAAAATCATAATATATTGGTATATTGCTTAAGCAAATTTAGAATGTTAAAAAGTTTAATTACTCAAAATAAAAATACCATTGAAAAATATTTGTTCAAAAATTTTCGGACATAATATTAGTTGAATTTAACTCATCCTCACATGCTCATGGTTTTAACTTTACAATATTTATCTAATATATCTCAGATGAAGTTGAATAAGATGAGAAACCTTGTTTAACCAATGGGTTTGTTAAGAAAGGGAGGGCAGTTGGGAAGAAAATCGAAAAAAATGTTTCAGGGAATCTTTAGACAAGTTAGGGTCTCCGTCAATTTTGTGGGGCTCCGTGAATCGGGTACAAACCTGGGGGGAGGGGAGTGTAATTTTCAAAATTGGGGGGTCCGTGTGTATTTTAGGGTAAACCTACAGGGGTGCTTTGAGTAATATAACCCTTATAATTTTTACACATATTTTAAAGCTGTGAAAAAAATTATGGGACTTTATTTTCAGCTTGAAAAAATTATGGCTATTTATGGGTTTTAATTGTATTTAAAGAAATTATTTTAATTCAAAATTATTTTAAAATTCATGAATTTCATATTTGTACTTATTATGCTGTTTAAAGCTATAAAAACCATTTTATAAGGATTTGTTATGAATTTCAGGGTATCTTAATGCGTTATAGAGTATGCGGGGTTAATTTGGTAATTTTACACAAGTCTATGGGTATTTTGGTAATTTCACTCACTTGGGGGAACTTAACACCTAAGCATGCTTGAGCGGCAATAAATAACATCCATGTGGTTTGTTATTTAAGTTTCATTAGACAAGAGCTAGGAACAGCTTTTGAGCAAGTATAAGAACTAGTTGTTGAGCGACCTAAGTACTTTTGCCATATTCCTCCAAATACCCTATTTGCAAAACTATATATAAACGTATACATGATTTAATCAATGAAAACTTTTAAGTTCTTGTACTGCTTATGTTTTCGTGTTAAATCATTTGATGAAAAATTGATTTAAAAAAGATCATGGTTAGTCAGTTGGTAATGGGTTGTTCTAGCTTAATGAGATGGTCTCGTGTTACGTGCCCTGGGAACGGGGGTGTTTGGGCTTGGTGGGATACTTTGCCGTACCTTGTGGTTTGCCCCTGCGTCCACAGAATTATCATCCGGGTATAATGGATTTCGGGAACCGGGGGGTTTATACGCTGAAACAATATATATATATATATAGATAAATAGATTTCTATATATATATATGGTATATATATATATATATATGGGAGCTGATCCGTTGAGAGCGTGGGCAAAATAGGAGAAGTTGCAAACGCGATCTGACCGTCCATCCCGAAAGATGGACGGTCCAGATCGCGCCTTTTTCAAAAGCTGTCAGTCGTCCGCCATACTGTATGGCGGACGGGTTTTTTTACCTTTTTGCCCTCCGCCACTGTCCGCTACACTGTATGGCGGAGGACATTAAAGTCCTGATGGGAGACAGCAAAAAGACGTCCGCGATACTGTGTAGCGGACGTCCCTAGGCTGACACCTGTCAGGGCCTGTCCCGTCAGTTTTTTCGGCAATGACGGTTATCTTGTCCTTATCTGTCACGTCAACAGTGTCCGCTAAACAGTTTAGCGGACGTTATAGCCATCCGCGATATTGTATCGCGGACGTAATAGCCATCCGCGGTACTGTATTGCGGACGTTCAATATACTTTCAAACGACAGTAACTACGACACTCTTCTCCACTCTTTCTACTCACAAAATTTTCCAGCGGCGTTGGCAAGCATATCGGCGCAATTCCGTCTTAAGAACACCTTTAATACCCTAAATCGATCACGTAAGTTCACAAAATCTACACTTTTTTTGTCTGTAATATTCAGTTATGATGAATATTGCGTTTTATATATGTATGTTTTTGTTCTTGTGCAAGCGTTTGCAAAATCCGATTCCGTATATGTATATATATTTATACATATGAGTACATATGCTAACATTGTATGTATCATTCATGTGCTTGCGTTATATGTATTATGCATGTGCTAGCGTCGTATTTTTGCGAGCAATTATCAAAATCCAAAACGTAAAATCCAAACTGAGAAGGTTTTTCCATAATTTCAGTTGCAAAAAATGGAATTTAACCCTGGACCTGAAGACCCATCCGTGTTATACGACCAAGCCAACCATATCAGTACGCTCATATGGGATGGTGGTGTAAGATACATTATTTATCGACTTTCTATCGCTTACGAACGTTGTATATACCGTTTGTTATGCTTAAATTGTATTTATTAATTCGTAGGAAAGAGAACTTCTCAACACCGTAGAAGTATCTCGCGATATAGTATCGTGGAAACTGAACACCGCCCAGAAGAGGATACTGCGTGGAATTGGGTTTGGGATTTTCACGCATGGGCAGATATTTCAACAGCTTGACCGGGCCTTGATAGGTGCCCTTGTTGAGAGGTGGAGAAGTGAAACGAATACGTTTCACTTCCCGCTCGGAGAGCTGACAATTACCCTAGAAGATGTAGGGTTCATCTTAGGGTTGCCGGTGACGGGGCTGCCGGTAATTGCTCCTCCGTCAGAAGCAACGAAGACGAGAACCGCTAGGGACTTCCTCACTTCGATACCCCAGGATCAATTTAGCAGTGGTGGTATAAAGTTGAAGTGGTTGGTAGATACGTACGGGGTTTTGCCGGAAAACTATACGGGCCATGAGCTTGTGCTTTACACAAAAGCCTTCCTCTGGTGGGTGATGGGGGCAATTTTATTCCCAACGACGTCGAAGAACACGGCCAGCGTGAAATATTTACCGTTGTTGGGTAACCTGGCTGAGGTTGGAGATTATGCATGGGGTGCAGCGGTTCTTTCGTATCTGTACCGAGCATTGCACAAGGCAACGAGGCCCGACTCCAAAGCCATATGTGCATGTCTCTCGCTATTGCAGGTATATCATATAAATCCTGTCTTCGTTATTGTTTTTTTTGTTTTTGCTTTTGTTGAATCGACGATATAAATATAATTTGTCCATGTTCTCAGGTGTGGTCTTATGAACACCTTGCTCCCGGTTCACCGACGCGTAGGGATGGAACCGATAGAGTGTGGCCTCGGTTGCGTGCTTGGGAGTACAGCCGGAAGAATAGCCACTACCGCAGGAGAGTCGATCCCCATCACAACATCACGTTCTATCGAGGGGAGTTCGACCGCCTATCTCCGGGCCAATTGCGTTGGGCACCGTACATACGTTTGGCGCGACGGGTAGAAGAGTCGTTCGTCTTCACGCTCTCCGGGTTGCAGCGCACACCCCTCATCCACTTCGAGGTCGCAGAGTGGCAGCTGCCAGACCGAGCAATGCGCCATTTTGAGTTGGAGCAGGGTTTGCCCGCCGGTGCCCCAGATATGAGGGTTAACAGGGACCCACCGGATGTCGGGCGGTTTGGCAAGGCCAATGCGCAAGAATTGTGCGCGGCCGAACTAGAGCTCTGGACTTCTTGGCAGGACACACTGGCGGCCATCGTCTCGGAGCCGGACCCCGTTATCAGCATCGCGGAGTACGATGAGTGGTACTCCCGCATCACGCGGAGGAGAGTAGCCCCAGTGAACTTTGAACGCGGGGCGAGGTATGCGCCTAGGGGTCAGATCGACGAGCGTATGGCATACAATCTCGTAAGTTGCCCAACTTGTCTTGAATATAAATGTCTGATTAAAGTTACTTATTTGTTATCTCTTTGGATGTAGGTTAATGCCTCGCTTGCATTCTTCCAGAAGTTGAGTGAGCGGAAGGATCTGATGAGCGCAATGGGCGAGGATCTTCGCCAACAGGCTGCTGCACTGGCTATAGGCTGCGGGAATTTTGTGCGGCAAGCATCGGGACAGTCTTCGGTCGACAGCCCGGGAATGGGTTATACGGGCGCCAGCCCGTATAACGTTGATCCCTCCGGGCAAGCTTCAGGGGTGAGCCAGGGAGTTGGTGGTCCCTCTGTACCGGGGATGGGACATGCTCAAGCGTCGTGGGCCGATTACAGCGGCCCGACCTTCGATTTGTTCCCGGAACCCCAACCCCTCTCTCAGAGTCAAGTCACGCAAGAATGGCCTTACGGTTTCAACGAGGCACTGCCCATTGTCCCGTGGGCGGGACCACTTGGCGGCCCCGAAGGGCAATATCAGCCGGCGGAAGAAATGGCCGGCGAGCAATATCAGCCGGCCGGGGCCCCCGAAGGCGATTATCAGCCGGCCGGGGCCCCCCAAGGGGATTATCAGCCGGCCGATCCGTTGGTTGGAGGCCAATTTCTTCCGTTGCTCTTGCCCCCCGGCGGAGGGCAAGAGCAACCGGTCGACCCCCGAGGGCAATATCCGAAAGGGCATCCAGCCAGGCCCCTGAAGCCGCATAAACATGACCTAATCCATCACCGTTATTTTAGCGGGCCCCCCCAGACGGAGCATCGTATGACGTGGATAACCCGCAGGGCTTGGATTACTGTGTCTCGTGGAGAGAACTGTCCACGCTGGCGCCGGGGATGTGGTTAGACAACTTTGTCATCTCGCACTACGTGCAAATTCTGCGGCAAAGGAGTCGGGAGCAGCCTAACTACGGTCCGCGCATTTTTATCCTCGATGCTTACTTTCACAATATGCTAGTACAAGAGTTTAACGACTGGGACAAGGCGAGGAAGCAGGCGAGAAAGGCGAAGGCCGAGGTCAAGTGGAGACCGTCCGCTAACCTACTCGCATATCTTGGTCGGCCGAGTCCAGAGAGCGCAAGTGTGGCGGATGTGTTTCTAATCCCAGCTATAGTGAATGCCCACTGGTTCTTGATTTGCTATGAACCGGTAACGAATACCGTATCAGTCCTCGACAGTCTCTACGATGATACGGACGCGATTGGTGTGATTGAAATGTACCGAGGCTTAGGGATGTTGGATGCCATGGTAAGATCCTGTTTACTTCTTATTGTAACTTGCATATTGTAGAACTGATTAATCTTATTATGTTTGCTATGTTTAATGTTTAATGCTTATCCTGTTTCTCGCAGAATCTATTTGCTGCCATGGTCAATAGAGAGCGTTCTCGAGAGACCCGAGGGAGGGCACCGGGCGATAGGCAGCTTGTTCTCCGATTGAAGAGGACTAGGCCCAAGCAACTTAATTCCTCGGACTGCGGCGTCTTCCTCTGCATGTACATGGATTACATCTGTCGGTCGGAGAGCCTCAAGAAGACCGTCTGGACCCAAGAATGCATAGACTGCTTTAGGTATAGGATGGCTTGGCAAATTATCAATGGCCGGCCTAGACCTATTAGATATATTGTAAATCCGTGTAATTGACAATGTTTGCGTATAATAACATTATATTCACTTTTTTAATTGTCCTTAAACTTCTTGAATCTTATCGTTTGAATGCGATTGACGATTTCATCTGTGTTGACTGAGATGTGATCGTTGTTGAATGCGATTGATTTGATTCACTGATATCGTTGTGTTGTTGAGCTGAGTGTTTTATTTGTTCTGTGTGATTTGCTTTCACCAGGGGGAAACAAAGTGTAAAAACCAAGTGAGACTGTTTCTGTTGGACTGTCCGCTAAACATAGATAGGGCGAAAAAAAAACTAAGTGTTGGTGAGTCTTCCTTCTGCTTGGCTGTCCGCGATATTGTATAGCGGACGTAGAAAAAAAACTAAGTGTTGGGGAGTCTTCCTTCTGCTTGGCTGTCCACGATATAGTATAGCGGACGTAGATAAAAAACTAAGTGTTGGGGAGTCTTCCTTCTGCTTGGCTGTCCGCGATATAGTATAGCGGACGTAGATAGGGCCGAAAAAAAACCAAGTGTTGGGGAGTCTTCTTTGGCTGTCCGCGATATAGTATAGCGGACGTAGATAGGGCGAAAAACTAAGTGTTGGGGAGACCTTCTGCTTGGCTGTCCGCGATATAGTATAGCGGACGTAGAAAAAAACTAAGTGTTGGGGAGTCTTCCTTCTGCTTGGCTGTCCGCGAGATAGTATAGCGGACGTAGATAGGAGGGAAAAAAAAAAACTAAGTGTTGGGGAGTCTTCCTTCTGCTTGGCTGTCCGCGATATAGTATAGCGGACGTAGATAGGGCCGAAAAAAAACTAAGTGTTGGGGAGTCTTCCTTCTGCTTGGCTGTCCGCGATATAGTATAGCGGACGTAGATAGGGCCGAAAAAAAACTAAGTGTTGGGGAGTCTTCCTTCTGCTTGGCTGTCCGCGATATAGTATAGCGGACGTAGAAAAAAAAACTAAATGTTGGGGAGTCTTCCTTCTGCTTGGCTGTCCGCGAGATAGTATAGCGGACGTAGATATGGCCGATAAAAAGACTAAGTTTTGGGGAGTCTTTGCTTGGCTGTCCGCGATATAGTATAGCGGACGTAGATAGGGCAAAAAAAACTAAGTGTTGGGGAGTCTTCCTTCTGCTTGGCTGTCCGCGATATAATAGCGGAGTACAAATTTTGGTTTTCCTTCTGCTTGGCTGTCCGCTAGTATAGCGGACGTAGATAGGGCCGAAAAAAAATTAAGTAGTCTTCCTTCTGCTTGACGAAAATAGTTGTAATTTTTCTTGTCACTTTTTTTTTGCTCATTGCACCTTAGGCACGCTATATAGCCCATTTCTATGAATTTCGGCGAAAAACGAGACAAATTATTTTTTTGGTTTTCCTATGAAGGGCCTATTCGCGCACACTTTAGCGCCAAATTCATAGCTTGCGAAAAATGTTGTAATTTTTTATGTCACTTTTTTTTCTCATTGCACCTTAGGCATGCTAGTTACCCCATTATAGTATGACGGATGTAGTTAGAAACATATATTCCCAACATTTTACATGCTTCAAAAGACGGGATTCGCTAATTAGAATGACATGTGGATAAGTGCCGGTTGGAATGAAATCCTAACATGCAGTAGGAAGAGATATATATATCACTCTTCATTTGACATATACTCATCAGATAAGTACTGATCATTGGTTAAAATATTGTTTCTCTCGTTTGATTTGAGCTGCCTCCCACTAACCTCGGCCATTTCTTCCGCAAGTTGAAGCATATAAAATCGTTTTCTACGCAGCAACATCCGGTTATTCTCCATACGAATTTGGCGCACAGCTTTCTTACACTGCTTAACATTACGCCGCGACATAGTAAGTGAACGACGTTGCGGCACAGGTGCTCTCAGCGTGGTGAGATCTTGGTGTAGCGCTTCTGATTCCTTAACTCGATATGCCCATTCTCTCCGTAAACCGCAATAATACTCTCTGGGATCCGTGTACTTCACTTCTTTGTAGTCGTCGTTCCTTTCACACAACAACCACACAGTCTCACGTCCCCGCAGACTAGAACTCCCAGGAACTCCTGCCATTTAACTTTGTTTTGGTTCTAAAGCGATGAGCATGGCTAACATATATAAATAAGCCCACACACACATACACAATATATTGGTGTGATAGCTACACAATAGTCTGTCCATCTCTGGTGACAAGACAAGTCTCTGGACATTGAAGATGACAATAGTTGGAGACAATAGCATGCCCGTGTCATAAAGTTGACAAGTCTTTGGTGACAAGACAATTCTCTTTGGTGACAAGACAAGTCTCTAGTCTATTGCCAAAGGCTTGTCACATCTCATAAAGTTGAACCTGTAGCTCTTTCATAAAGTGGTCCCGTTTCAAAGTATATATAAGTACATGCATTGCACGAAGGGCAAAGGGCATAGAGTGATATACTCCCAATTTCATAACAACTCTGGAAATGTCATATACTCCACGAGATATTTTTGAAGCAATGGGTCGTTACTGGGCGGGCGAAGATGAATTTCACTATTCTTTGCGTCCAAGTTTGCGTTACTCATCAAGCTATGTTAATACATTACGTGCAGAATGGTCTTATCGGATGAATGAACATGAGGTCTTAGTAGCTGATTCACGGAGCATGAATATACCCATACCTCGACAAAAGGCAATCAACATGCCTCGAATTACGCACATGGAGCTTGAAAGGGCACTGCATCGAATACGTGAGGAAAATAATAGAATGAGAGTTCGTCAAAGTAGGCATAACTTACGTCGTATGGCACGTGATGCACATGAAGATGGCAACAACAATGAAGCACAAGTATACTGGAACATGAGCTTCGAAGAAGGAAATGTTTCCGATGCTCCAGTTTCAGATGAAGATGACTGAAGATCGAGTTCTTCTAAGGCTATAAGGCCTCCGCTTAGGCCGGGGTTCGGGAAGGTCGGAACTAAGTGTCTGGTCCGTGCCAACCATTTTTCTCTCCTAGGTCCGCTATATAGTATAGCGAACAGCATCGCAGAGGCAAAGGCTCCAACACTTAGTTGTTTTCTCTCTTATATGTCCGCTATATAGTATAGCGGACAGCCCCGCAGAATACATGACCAAGCTTACGTCATAGTGGTGCAGCAGATCATTGTCTGCAACTTGGACCAGAAAATGGTTGGCACGAACCAGACACTTAGTTCCGACCTTCCCGAACCCCGGCCTAAGCGGAGGCCTTATGTCCGCTATGTAGTAGAGCTAGACGTTGTAGCGTACTGCAGTTTTAATAAATTAGCGCCCAAAGGAGGCCTTATGTCCGCTATGTAGTAGAGCTAGACGTTGTAGCGTACTGCAGTTTTAATAAATTGGCGCCCAAAGGCTTGTTTTAGTCGCATTGTAGCATAATGCTGTTTTAATAAATTGGCGCCCCGAAGACTTGTTTTGGCGTCAGAATCAACAATCTCAATATCGATAAACAATAAAGAACGTACGATTCACAATCAACGATCTCAATATACCGAGGGAATCTCAAACGACACAATTAACGTACGATTCACAATCAACGATCTCAATATATCGAGGGAATCTCAAACGACACAATTAAGCACAATTAAGCGAGGAAAAATTTCGAAACACAATGAACAAGAACATAAATTATTTTATTAATAATAAATTAGGGTTCACATTGGGGGAAAGAAATTTTTTCACAAGTGCTCCGATCAAAGATTACAACTTGAAAATCCCACCACCCAAGGTGTTCAAACACTACAAAGTCCCCGAGTTCGAGGCCATGCTGGCGCACGAAGACGTTCCAACCCTCTGCGAATTGCTTTTTTTGGGGTCGGCCGGGCTTCAGCTTGATTTCAACCTGCCATGCCCCCTTGCGGCTATATAATCTTGCACTGTCATGAATTGTTGTAAATTGATTGGTCAAGGCTTCCGGTATGTCCTAACAAACACAATACAAAAAATAGAAAGAAGATGGCCTACAAGTTCATTCTCAAACCCCGGCATCATGACTTTGAAAAAGTGTTTGCCTGCCAGGTGCAAGTTGCCAATAAAATCGTAGGTGGTCTCCGATCCAGAAGCCATCGAGGTCGGCGTTGAGGGGAGGACGGTTTAACGCCGGAGTTGTGGGCCACCGGAGATGTGGGTCGCCGGAGATGGAGTAGCGGCCTGGGCTAGATGTTCGAGACAGAGAGAGTGCCCTCAGATAGGACTGATAACAGCTGATTGCCCGATATGATTAATATATATAATAGGATAGAGTTATCCGCTACATTGTATAGCGGACATAAAAGAATACCAAAAGTTTTTCTTCGATGACGTCCGCTATATTGTATAGCGGACATAAAAGAAGACCAAAAGTTTTACTGCGATGACGTCCGCTATATTGTATAGCGGACGTAAAAGAAGACCAAAAGTTTTACTGCGATGACGTCCGCTATATTGTATAGCGGACATAAAAAAAGACCAAAAGTTTGCCTGCGATGACGTCCGCTACATTGTATAGCGGACGGGGCTTACAAAAAAAAATTAATGAAATAAAGACTTTAGATTTGATTCGATGGCCTCTCATAGGTCCATTTTTTAAAAATTCCAGTATTCGGTCGAAAAATTATCCCTCCGAAAATTATTACAAATGTCATAACGTTGTACAAAAAATTAAAGGTCCACTGCAGCTTGTTCGTCCTCATCTTCGGCGTCACCTTCTTCCCCGTCTTGCAAACCCCCTGAACTTATCCCCAGTGCCTTGTAATGGTTCCGCTTGTCGTGGTCGGTCATTTTGTTGCACAATGCACACCTTCGCAGCTTTTTAGGTTGAGTTGCCGTTTCAATAGAGCTTTTCATCCGCGTAGATCTCTTGCGGCCTTTCGTTTGCGATATAATTGGATCCAACAAACGGATATCATTGTCGTCTTCCTCCCCCGGCTCGTCATCTTCTGATACCCCCGTCGTAGGCTCGGTGTCAATCGCATTGGTGACTGAAGCTGCTTCCAACTGGTCGACGATGGGCTCTTGCTGCTGAGCTACCTCGAGGAGATGTTTATAACCGACCATTGAAGCAGCAGCCTTTACGGACAAACGGGTGAAACTCGTCACCAGATGATTATACCGCAACGTCTCCGATTCTTCAAAGTCAGTATACGGGTGCTCCGGAAAGGCAATGGTACCGTGCAACCTGTTAGCACCTTTCGTCCACCGTGGCAAGACGTATTTATCGGGGATTGTCCTGATATTCTTCTGGGTGAAAAAGCGCAGAATGTGTCTACACAGGATGCCATGGAACTCAAACTTCTTGCAAACACATGTCACCGAGTCCGTCAATGTGTCGTGGCTCACCGTATACATTCTGCGCAGCTTCTCAGGAACGAGGTCATTCACGAGCGAATAAACCTTGTACTCACGCGTAGACTTTTCTGCCACCTTGTTTATACAGTACCGTCCCGATTTCTGCAGCTCTACTTGGTATAGCAAGAAGATCTCCTTCGTATAGACTTTGGCACCGTTCAGCTCCAGCGGGGTCTCAAGCAACCTTCTCCTCTGTTTGTACGTGGTTGCAAAGTCTGCAGCCCTTTCTTTCACGAACAACGACGCAACCGCTTTCTGTGCGGATGTGACGAAACTCTTCAAATTGGTAGTTGTACCCACGTAACTATCGAACGTGGCATTCATAGATTCACTCCTGCCCGTCGTTTTCATGCCCGCAGAAAAATGCCTCCTCGTGTAAACGCCAATCCATTGCTCTTTGAGCTCGTACAAGTGCTGGAGCCACCCGTTGTCTTGCAATGAGTAATCCTGAACAAGCTTTTCCCACCTCTCCTCAAATTCCTCAATCGTTAACGACTTGCTAACGCACGTGTCAAAATCCTCTTTAAAGTCTGGAAACTTTGCGTACACGTGATGCAAACGTTCGGGGTATTTGTTGCTTATGTGCCAAGTGCACAAGTTGTGTCGAGTATCTGGGAAGACGGTGGCAATAGCCTTCTTCATTGCCAAATCTTGATCGGTGATGATAACGTTGGGTGCTTTGAAGTTCATGGCTTCCAGCCACACACTAAACAACCATTCAAAAGAACTCTCGCTCTCGTCCCTTAACAAGGCGAACCCGAACAGGATGGAGTGATAATGATGATTGACCCCCGTGAAAGGGGCAAACGGCATCGAGTACTTGTTGGTACGGTATGTGGTGTCGAAAGTCACGACATCCCCAAAATGCTTATAAGCAAGCCTCGAACGACCGTCGACCCAAAAAATTGTGCTAACTCGATGCTCGTCGTCAAGTTTATAATCGAAGGTAAACTGCGGGTCCTCCATCTGCATCCGCTTCAATAGGCTCATTGTGGCTTGAGCATCATTGAGGTCATACGCGGCTCGTCTATGGGTTCGGACCGCGTTGCGAACGTCTGTCGTGTTAAAGTTTAAATTTTGAATTCCCCCGGCCTGTTCAGCAAGAACATTAATCATGTCGGTAGGTCCTAGCCGCGCATCGCTCATTGTGTGAATGAGGCTCCTCGCGACCTTTCCCATCTTCTTGTGTTGATGCATCTGACTCACCTTAGAAGGGGTTACTAACGGGTGATTGTGTGCCAGTTCCAGGCTGGTAATAAGCCAATGATCTTGCTTGGCTTTATAGCTTACGAACATCTTGACCTGGCAATTCGTTCGCGCAAAGAAGTCCCGTCTTCTGCGCGAATATCCTATTTCGTCATCACTGTCCTCGTTGCCTACGCGTGTCTCATTTTGCACTGGGTTTCTGCCCCTATGGCACTCGTATAAGCGAGAGCATATCTTTCTCGTTATGTTGCTCGTTCTTGAAGTCTTTATTCTAATGCCAAATCCAACCCTCAATGAATACGCTCGGAAACATTCTCCAGCTTCCTCCAATGTTTGAAAGGTTCGTCCTAGATACGGATCACTAGCATCTACGGGGGTGTTGGAGCTCGACACGAAATCAGACATTGTGAAACAGCTCCCTATATGTAGAAATATAGACTACGCTTAACAATCAAATGACATTTTCAACTGAAAATATTACCTAAAAATTATCTTGACGAATAGACAAATTTAAGATGACAAATATACCATATACATAATCTCAAAAGTCTCCCATTTTGCTAATTATAGATTTATTGAACATAACAAATTAAAATTACTAAGAGCGTTAGACAAATTCATCATGCCAAAATACAACAAACGTATCTCAAAAAATTCGAAAGGCAATATGATAGATGTGCCGAAGTTAGCGCCCCTCAAAAAAATCAAAATTAACTACAATAAACTTCTTTAAAGTTAACAAATTAATTTCTAGAACATCATCAAAAATCTATATTTTTTTGCCCAAAAAAAATATATATACTTTATCAGTCAATCCACCCAGAAAATATTTGAGATCAGAAACTTACCTTGCTTGAGTGGGCAAGATTGAAGCAAGTTTTACTCGAAGCTTGAGGGGAGCCGAAAATGGAAGCGAGAAGAAAATTTTGCAGAAAGAGCTGAGAATCAGGAACTTTGGGGTATACGGGAAGCGCCTGTCCGCGATACTGTATAGCGGAAATTATTCCCGACACTCAGACACGTGCAGAAATAAAGTCCCTGAAAGTCTTGACAGCTGTCAGGTCCGCTACACTGTATAGCGGATACCTTTTTTGTTGTCTTGTGTCAGGCAGGGTGTCAGCCTAGGGACGTCCGCTACACAGTATCGCGGACGTCTTTTTGCTGTCTCCCATCAGGACTTTAATGTCCTCCGCCATACAGTGTAGCGGACAGTGGCGGAGGGCAAAAAGGTAAAAAAACCCGTATGCCATACTGTATGGCGGACGTCTGACAGCTTTTGAAAAAGGCGCAATCTGAAGTTGCAAACGCTATATATATATATATATATATATATATATATATATATATATATATATATATATATATATATGTATCCGTTGCTAGCGCTAGCAGCGCTAGCACCGTCCGCTATATAATGTAGCGGACGGTGAATTATCGTCCGCTATATTATATAGCGGATGGCAAAACAGCGCTAGCAACGTGCTAGCGCTAGCAATGGATCACGACCCATATATATATATATATATATATGGGAGCTGATCCTTTGACCGTACGGGCAAAATAAGCCCATAATTAACACATTAACTCGGCATGTTCACCTTAATTAGCTCTTAATTAAACTCTAATTAATATAAATGAAGTCTAATTAAATCCAATTACCTTTAATTAATCCTATTTAGCTCTCTCGTGTTCCAGTATCTTGTTTGTGTGATTTTAGGGAGAAAGAATGGAGTTCCCTTCATGGTTCGTCTAACCATCGAGTGAAGTTGAAAGATTTGAAAGTACAGGGATGCTTAATATTAGAAAGCCCAAATGTTTTGCTTTTATACATGACCCAGTATTGTGTATCTAGTTGGAAATTAGCCTAAAATGTTCATAACTCCCTTTTCTTGCCATTGATTTGCATATGCTTTTATCCATTTAGGTTCGGTGCAAAAATCATTTGGTTATAATGAACTTGAGATGAGAAAATCATCATTCATAAATCCTTTAATATCTAACGATCCACCAAATCAGGATTCTCAAGTAAATCTGGTGCTTTTGGTTAATAAGTTATGGACTCAAAAAATTTCCTTAGCTCCTCATGTTGAACCATCTCGTCTAATTAAGATCTTATCTTCCGAGATTTCAGATAACACTTTTGGCTTGGAATTCTCCTTGTCTGCAGAAAAGAAGACTTTCTGATATAAAATGTCTTTCTCAGCCTGTCGCAGACATTTCCTGCCCATTGTTCCTAAGGTAATTAGATGGTAAATATACACAGTTTTCGTCTGACCAATCTTGTATGCCCGATATATGGCTTGTCTTTCAACTGATGGATTCCAAACAATATCAAGCAAAACCACTCTCGACACCTCAACCAAATTTATACCTTCTGAACAAGCATTTATTGAGGCTAGGAGGGCTAATTAGGGTTAATCAATATTAATTAGGCCTAATTCGGGCTAATTCGAGCTAAATAGGGTTAATGCTAATGATGGCTAATTCGAGCTAGATAGGGTTAATTAGAGTTAATTGAGTTTAATTAGACTTACTTCTTGCTAACTAGGGTTTTAAGCAGCTGCAGCGGACTATTAGTTGGGGCGTCGAGATTTATTTTGCTTGATATTGGAAGGAATCCATCACTTGAAAGGCAAGCCATATGTCGGGCATATAGGATTTGTTAGAAGAATACCGTGTATATTTACCATCTAATTATCTCAGGAGCAATGAAGGGCATGAAATATCTGCTGCATGCTGAGAAAGACCTTTTGTCTCAGAAAGTCTTCTCTTCTACAGACATGAAGAGTTGCGAGCTAAAAGTGTTATCTGAAGTCTCGGAAGATAAGATCTTAATTAGACAAGATGGTTAAACATAACGAGTTAAGGGAAATTTTGAGTCCAGTACTTACTAATCAAAAGCAAAGGATTTACTTGAGAATCCTGATTTGGTGGATCGTTAGATGTTAAAGGATTTATGGATGTTGCTTTTCTCGGCTTAAGTTGACTATAAGCACATGATTTTTTACCGAACCTAAATGGATAAAAGCAACTGCAAATCAATAGCAAGAAAAGAGAGTTATGAACATTTTAGGCTAATTTCCAACTAGATACACAGTACTGAGTCATGTATAAAAGCTAAACCTTTGGGCTCTCTAATATTAAGCATCCTTGTACTTTCAAATCTTTCAACTTCACTCGATGGTTAGACGAACCATGAAGGGAACTCCATTCTTTCTCCCTAAAATCACACAAACAAGGTACTGGAACACGAGAGAGAGCTAAATAGGGTTAATTAAAGTTAATTGGATTTAATTAGACTTAATTATTATTAATTAGGGTTTAATTAAGCGCTAATTAAGGTGAACATGCTGAGTTAATGTATTAATTAGGGGCAATTAGCGCTAATTCGAGCTATTTAGGGTCAATTACAGTTGATTACAGTTAATTAGACTCAATTAGTGTTATTCAGGATTTAATTCGGGCTACTCAGGGCTAAATTTGGGCTACTTAGGGTTAATCAGAGTTAGTTGAGTTTAATTAGGATTAAGAATTAAAGTTTAAACTAGACTTTAATTGAGAATTAGAATTAAACTCTAATTCTTAATTAGGATTAAGAATTAGAGTGTAAATTCTAGGTTTAATCAGTTTTAGTTAAGGTTAATCAGTTTTCCCGCGGCCTCTCTGATACGACTGCACGTGCCGTGATAGGAGCGTCTCTCATCCTCTGTTGCATCTCCACAAACGCAGACATCGACCGTGGAGCACTCGTCATTACACGAGGACGAGATCTATTACATTGTTGCGGAGGTGTACAGGATGATCACGGCGAATAAACAGGTACAAACACTATATACAATTTATTAAACACTATATACGATTAATATCGAGATTAATGCATCCGTGCCTTTACCTGCAGGACATTGTTGCTCGACATACCGAGCTGGATCCGGATGACAATACCCCTATGGATGAGGACGATCAACAGGATTCAGATCTGGGACTTGCCGATCCCTGATCAGCCCTTCCCCTCTTAGCTATTTGTGTCCCGCCCCCGTGGCCCTTCTGACTTGTACTCCCCCCTCTACTCTATTGTACCCCGCTCTCGTGCCCTCCTAAACTTTGTATGCATTTTATTTTTTGATTAGTGTAGAATTCATTCTTTATATATATATATGTGTTGTGTCTGTTTCAGGATTAAATAATCTGATGGATGAGCAATTATTTAACCGTAATGTGCATTAAGAAATATTTGTTGGATTGAGAATGATTATTGAGAATTTGTAATTACAGGTTTGGGTATTGAAAAAAGTAAAAAAAAAAATTAATTAGTTTGACTTTTAGCGACGAATTCTGTTAATAAATGACTTTTAGTGACAGAAATTCCGTTGCTAAAGTTCTAAACGACATACTTTTAGCTACGGATAAAAGCCATCAATTTTTAAATAATTTTGAGCAACGGATGTTCCGTCGCTAAATGTTTGTCGTTAAAACTTTTGGTGACGAACTGTTCTGTTGCTAAATATTTTATGTAATAAATTAGTTTTGAAAAAGGAAAATAAATTTAAATACAGAAAATATATTTAGCGACGGATATTCCGTTGCTAATTTTACTAGTACGTCCGTTGCTCAAAATCGACTTTAGGCAACGGATTTTAAAATTCTATCGCAAAACTTTTAGCGAGAGGATTATAGGCAATAGACTTTTAGTGACGGGGTATCCATCGCTAAAAGTCTTTGGTGACGGATGTACGACTTTTAGCTACGGAATTAGTCGTCGCTAAAAGTCATTTTTCTTGTAGTGTCAATGCTGCCAAAACTACCAACTAGCAACATCAACCCTCTGCGGCCAATACTAGCACCACCAATCAACCGTCACCGTCACCAACACCATACCCACCAGCACTACCAATCTGCTACCATCAAACAGCCTTCGCGGCTCCGCCGTAGATCAATGATGGACATTATAATTCACCCGCAGTGGAATTTTGTGTGTTTGTGTAGAGATATGCACGTGCGCGCGTGCGAGTGTGAGTATGCCAGTTGTCTCTGGCAGTGTTGTTGGGGTAATTGTGGTTGTAGCCGGCAAAGAACTTGATGGAGTGAGAGGAGAGGAGGTGGTTCTTCGTCTGGTCTAGGGCTACGCCTGGCAAAAGGGTAGTAGTGGGATGCATTTGCGTGGAAGGGGGGTGCGTGATTAAGGGGGATAATGGAGGGGGGGAATGGGGCACCACCTTGTATGGATGGTCTCTGTTTCAGTCTTGTGTGTGTGTGTGTGTGAGAGAGAGAGAGAGAGGGAGAGAGAGCACTAAATATTGGTTATGCCCCTCAAGGTGGACAGTCATCCACCTCTTTTTAAGCGAAAAAACGATTTTGGATCCAATTGAAACCAATTCTCATTGCGGGGATGTTAATTATTTAAATTAAAATCTCACAGTCTCAGATAAGAACTGGGCGTAAACCTCAGGGGGTTTAGTGCAATTTACCCTTAAAAGAACTTCTCAACACTTTTCGCAAGCATCGCAAATTCGTTCGGGAAATTTCCCGACACTTCTTTCATACGTCGGGGTTAAAAGTTATGACACTTATGTGAGGTTGATTTGGTAGAGGTATAAATACTGATTTAGGGAGAGGCAGATTCTCAAGAGCTTTTGGATAAGATGAACAGGTAGCGTTTGGTACAAAAATATTGGCGCCAAAGAGAGGCTGAATCTCAGTTTTCCACTTTTTTTTTGGTTCCAACATTTTATTTATGTATCATGAGTAAAAGAAAAAAATGATAGAAATAATAAAACACTGTCGTTTAACGTCTAAGAGTTACAGCATCTTATGTTAAGTGTCGCTATTGAGCGACATGTTAATAAATGACGTTTCATTAGTGTCGTGAAGGAATAAAGCGACGCTTAATGAGTTACATATACTATGTCACGCCCCCGAAACGGGAGGTCGTGACTGCAAAACAAACTTGATGATATACCGTTGTGGTTCTAAAAGAAACGGTATAAACAGAGCCACTAAAAGCCTCTAAGACAAAATATCTTCATACATATCTAACAAAAGTCTATCACCACCCATTCCCACAATATTTCATTACAAAACCATTTCTAATCGTAGCGGATAAATAGTTACACAAAAATCAATTCTATCAAATTACCCATAACCAAGTAAAGTTCTCAAAATAAACTACAAAGTTTAACTAACTAAAACAAAAGTCCCAAAATTCCAACGCTATCACAAGGATCCTTATAAGTCGCTTCTTTAACCTGTGGCAAGGTAGAGTGAAAGGGTGAGCTCAAATAGCTCAGTAAAGGTACAAAACGACAAGATATCAAAGCAAGAACTTAGAGAATCGAACGACAATACCTGATGAAAATGGGCAAACCAAATTCTTATATCAAATACCAAAACAAACGTGATTAAGCATTAACCCTAAACATATATATAATATATAATATGTCGGGAACGCTACACAACAAAAATATACGATGACTATGTTGATCATAAGACCCAAACGTCGAACCAAACGTACAAACATCAAACGTGTGCTACAGGTAGCGTGCTAGACGCCTATTGATTGCCAGCATATAAACAAACACGTGTCCAAAAGACCCTCTCAATTGGAGAGTTGTTCAAACATAGTCATTATTGGCCTCAAAATCAAGAACACAACAACATGAATTCAACGATGACGGAACTCAAACTTCGTTGTAGCTGAAACATCGATAAAAGAAGAATGAATTTGCCTTTGCATGACCCAATGATTACAGAGTATTTATATATATGCTTGGGCAAAATGTTGTGAGCAGGGAAAAACTCACGTGAGCATAGAACAACCAAGAATTTCCAGCAATTAAAATAAGGCAGCTTGGTCCAATGATTTCAACATGTGGGGTAAGGTGAAGAACAATCAGTAAGGTGCATTGTGTGAAGAATCAACATATGGGTTATACTAAATGCACCTATATTCATTAATCAGAACTAAGGCACTCACGGACTGTTGTAAAAAAAATAGCATGATGAGGACAAATGACACCACCTAAGGAAAGAGAATGACCGATACACGGCTGACCAAAGTCACAACTCAGAAACAATGGAAACAAGAAATAAAAAGAACACGGGATAGAAATCTGCAAGAAGAGAACTGATGCACTGTCGGACATCTCTAAAGAAATAGAAATACACATACAACCCTACAATCCAAATGGTTTTCGGAACCAAAAATACATGGCAGCCATGACAGGTGGAATTCTCTAATTTTGTTTTCTATCAAAAAGCACTACAAGAACCAAGGTGAAACCTGTTAACAAATGCCAAAAGGCCCCATGTGATCAACCATTAAACGAGACAAACCATGAAAATTAAACAAAGAAGATAGACGCACAGGTGCTACTAGCTTCGCGGAGAACTGAATAAGGGGTTTTACAATAAGATCAATTTGTACCAACGAAATCTGAACTCGAAAATACCCTTGCCACAGCAAAGAGGTTAAAATCCCTTACCTTATACAAGCACGTCGGCGAAAAATCAATCCCCCCAAGCTACGCTATTTAGGGCTGAAAATGGAGAAGTAAGTGGAAGGGGCGGCTACCAGGGGAGAAAAAGGTAGGCTAGAAGAGAAGAGTACTATTTATATCAAAACCCTAACTAGCAAATTCCGCAAACCCCCTGAACTTTATCCACGTATTCAAAATGCATCAAAACTTTTCTAATATTACGAAAATGCCACAAACTTGTTTAATTAGTTATTTACTTATTTTTAATTTTAAAGTGATAGAAAATTATTAAAAACATGGGGTATTACATACTAAAACGTCGAAAAATTTGTGACACATAAAAATTTGTGTCATAAGTTATCTGACATTACGATAGAAGTGTCACAAATTATGACATTTGTTTAAGTGTCCGAAATTAAGCATCGCCGAAAACCCATTTTTTTCCATAGTGTTCCTCGAGCAAGGAGTGAGAACCATGTTCAAAGCCTTTAAAATGAAAGCATTGTTTAAAGCATCTTTCTGGAGCTTCTTGAACCTGAACAAAAACGAACAAAAGAAGCACAATGCTTGCAAAAATATATCAGCGACAAAACTATGGGTGCAACTTGGGTTAGACAACCCATGGGTTACCTCAGCCAACCCGTAGAAATAGAGGTGTGGGCTTATTGGACGTGGGCACAAAATTTTAGGTCCCTTAAAATATGGGCTGGGTATGGGCAAACGCCTTCAAAGGCCCGTCCAACACATCGAACTATTTGTATCACATAAATTATTTAGATAGATATTGTTTGTACAAGATACGTGTTTCGTTTACTTTAGTCTTTAAAATCCTCTAAGTATATGGATTTGGAGACATTGAAGACTTTTTTTTTAAGATTTATTTCTTATTGTAAGAATAAATTTATTAAGATTGTTTTGAAACTCTTGTTTGTTTGTTTTTTTTTTGTCCTAAAAACATTGTTTTTGTGATTATATTAAAACTCATTTTGAGACTTCACTATAATTTTCTTCCTCATATTAATTAGTAAACTTGAATAGTAATTAATATGTTTAAAAAATTAAGTAAATCGAAACTAATTTGTAATCATGGACAACCCGTGGGCAACTCATGTTCAGTTCATGCTTACCAAAATTTTTATGGACTGGGGCGTGTGGAGAAATATCATTCGGCATGTAGATTGGCTGGATTGAACATGAACATGAGTTTCTGAGAGTGAGCTTAGCATGGTCTAGCCCTTGGGCCCTTCCAACACACTCAAGTTGCAGCCCTAAACAAAACTAACAGCAGAAGAATTCATATGTCAAAATTGAATGCAATTTAGTGAATTAAGTACCTGATGCCAAGGAAAGTGGGTTCGTACCTACGTGGAGGTGCCACAAGGATTGCAGTCCGAGTCAGATTCCAAGTATGTTGATGTCAGACACATCAAGGGTGGAACAAGGGCAGAGACCAAGGACTTCCCAGACAGAGCCTGAGCGTGGCAGTGCTGCGAGGGCGATGACGCATGATGAATACACGACGACAGTCACAGTCCGATGCTTAGGTCCAGAGTCAGGGTCCTGTATGTTTCTCTCTTTAAAATTCTAGAGTGAGAAAGTGAAAATGTTCTGAAAATGTCCAAACTTCAATGTCCCGTTCAAATGAATTTTCAAGACCTCTATTTATAGAGATTGAGATTATGATGTCATTAACCGACACGTGGCGCTCCCCGGGAGTGACACGTCCCCGGGGGATCCACGGGTGCTGGTGCTCCACAAACTGTCGGATCGCATATTCACCCCGCCTGCCCCCTACAGCATCGCTCTGTATGTTTGGAAGGACTGGCTCCGACAGCACGGTGTGGCCAGAGAACCCCCTTGATCTAGCCTCCAATCCAAGCCCTTGCAGAGGCCCCCCCGCCTGGCAGCGGTGGGGAAGACCCGACGCCCAACTGCCAGGTGAACTAGGCGCGATGCCCTCCGAAGACCTGCTCCCGTCTCGAAGTGACCCGGGGGTCATAGCCCCTAGGGGCGCCGACGCAAGCCCCTAGTGCCGAAGCATGTATGCCAGTCACGCAGACATCCTAGAGGAGATAATGTCTTGGAGGAGTCGCCTATCCCACAGGCCAAGGTAGCATCCTGGAAGAGCCGTGTACCTGGTCGGCGAAGGTAGCATCCCGGATGAGCCGTCTACCTGGCAGAAGAGTGAGTCCTTGTGCCGGAGCACTCGGAGCACGTCAAGGTAGCATTCCGGAGGAGCCGTCTACCCGACTGGCCGAGGTAGCATCCCGGAGGAGCCGTCTACCTGACAGAATGGGAGTTGAAGAGCTCCCTAGCGGAGATAGTGTCCCAGAGGAGTCGCCTATCCCCGCGAGTGAATCCTTGTGCCGGAGCACTCAGAGCGCGTCAAGGTAGCATCCCGGAGGAGCCGTCTACCCGACTGGCCGAGGTAGCATCCCGGAGGAGCCGTCTACCTGGCGGAATGGGAGTTGAAGAGCTCCCTGGTGGAGATAGTGTCCTGAATGAGTCGTCTATCCCCGCAAGATGTTGCACACTCCGGAGAGTGGGTCGAAGCATGTTCCACGACCAAGGCAAGGTGCGCATGGTGTGGTGAATGAGTGTGGTGCCCGGGGGCATGTAACATGATTGTGGCGCATGGGCGCGACGGAGTGAGTAAGGTGTCGGGGGCACGGTAGTGTGACAGAGAGCCTGGGGGCACGGCTGTATCAGCGGCGCGGCGCACGGGCGCGGCAGAGTGTTGAAGTGCGGCGCCCGGACGCCGGCGACGGGGGTCGCGGAGTTGTGTCCGGGCGACGGGGTCGCGGAGTTGTGTCCGGGCGACGGGGTCGCGGAGTTGTGTATGGTCACTTGAAGAGAAGTGAAAATGCTAAGTATGGAAGCCAAAGGCCAACCCTTGGGGGAAGGCCAAGGCCAACCCTTGGGGGAAGGCCAAGGCCGACCCCAAGGGGAAGTGCCAAGGTGTGCCGACAGGCGACGGACGATGTGCGACGGTCGGAGCGTGATGACCAGTCGCGCAAGGATCAGTTTCTTGGTGACGAAGTCACGTAAAAGAAGTAAGAAGCGGATATGACTTGAGCGTGCACGCTTTGACCGGTTGTGAGCGTTGAAAATGACTGTTGCTTGTGCAGATGTGTCATGAAAAAGGGGACACTGGTGGGCCTGCGGGTGCGACGAGAATAGGTTGTGAACAGTACCTAAATTACACAAATACATATTTACAAATTGACCAAAACTCATCCTTGTTCGGTCTTTTACTTGGTAATCTAAGGTAGTTTAATCATGCATTCAAAACACAAAACTAAATACGAATATTATTCGTATAAAAGTGGTAAATCACATTCTTTACCCGAAAGATTACATCTTATTACACTTGTTACCCCTTCCCTTTGCGAAATTAGATAGACACCCCTTCACAATTAGATTTGAGCAAATCCCAAGAATATCCTATGCACTGTAATTGTGATCCCCGAGTCCATGAAGCCCTAATTATTCTTGCTAGAACCAATCGCACCACCATTTCCAACTAATCCAACCACCATCCCCAACTGATCCAACAACCATCACCATTAGAGATGTCAAACGGGCCGGGCTTGGGCAGCCCGGCCCGGGCCTATTGGGCTTGAAGTGGGGCCGGGCCGGGGGGCTGCCAATCCGGGCCGGGCTGACTGGGGTGAAATGTTAGGCCCAGTCCAAGCCCTGGCCCAATATTTAGGGCCGGGCCCGGGCCCAAATTTTTTTTTTTTGTGTAATTTCTTTCTTTAATTGGCTATAATTATCCCTCTTTACTCATAATGTTGTTTTATTAGAGATACCACTTCCTCATGAATTTATCTTGAATTGGGAAAAAAGAATTGGTTACTACATGAGTATTTCCTTTTAAATATGTCTAGTAACTTTTATTTTGTAACGCTAAAACAATTCTTAAAAGAACGTATGCAAAACGATTGTAATGCTAAAACAATTGTTAAAAGAATGCATGCAAAATGACACTAATAACATTTAGCGACAATGATCGTTATATAGAGCAAACTGTTGTAGGCTACTTTTACTTTTAATAATGGGTTGAGGCTCGAAAAACTTTATTGTTGATGCGCTCTTATATTTTACCATTATCATTCCTCAATACTAAAAAAGAACTAGAGCAAAAGCGAGAAGCAAAAAAATGTTTTCTTTTTGTGTGCCAATTCTTGTTGTTTTCGTAAGAGACGTGAATATGAGATTTGTCAAAATCGTGCAATCAAAGAAAATCTTGTAAGTATGTCAAAATCGTGTTATCCTTTTATTTCATTATATGTAATATTCATATATATATATATATATATATATATATATATATGTATGTATGTATAGATATATTTATTTGTCTCTCATTTTATTTTTTGCTATATGTTAAATCTTTTCTTACTCTTCTTGGTGATCTTTATTAATAAAATCTGAACACATAACAATTATTACTATTTAAGAGAGACTGTTTCTACTATTTGATATTTTACTTCAAACTAATTGGCCGAAAACCCGGGATTGATACATGTTAATTCCCGAGACGATCTTAAGTAATAAGTATAGAAAAATAAATGTGTTCATAGACCCTCCTCCTTTTATCCGGGCTTGGGACCGGCTTGTAAACAAACAGGCGAAGTTACCTATTTTTTTATATATACGAAAATATATATATCCTGCTTGTAAAAAATTATTTTATATATATGGAAAAAAGTATATTTTGTGAAAAAATTTATTCTTAAAACTTAAGAGAAGGAAAATAAAAAAGAAATTACCTAATCATCCGGAAGTACTTCAATATCCGAGTCACTGCTCTTCCTATCATCAATCGGTTTATCTTGCTCGCGGTAATTCGCATCAAGATAATCCTTCCAACATACACATAGCTTGAGCGACTCGGGGTTAAGACGACTTCTCATGTCATCCAAACCCTCCCGCTCACTTAAAATGCCGACTCTGAAGCAACTGTGGAGGCTTGCACCGACAGTACATCCCGTGCAATTTGGGATAAAGTTTTATACATGTTTTGATTTTGTTTCCAAAAATTTAACAAATTAAAATTAACCGGTTCTTGCCTTGATAAATCAGAATAATGATCAGTATTTGCATATACACCAATCTCATTAAAAGAGGAAAAAATATATGAAACCTGCCGAATTAGAAGTACCTTCACCTGGTAGTTGTCTTGCTACTAGATGTTCAAAGCCCTGAAGGTATGTCGCATAATACCTCTCAACAGTGGATGATGTAGCTCGCCCGCGCACGTCAGCAGAATTACAATAGAGGTTGAACAAGTCCTCAAACCTCTTGCTCACTTTTGCTGTGAGTGCGGTTGTCTCATCTGCTGTGTAGCACATTAATTTTGATATCTCTTGTATCGAGGCGTTCACGCCATGCAACTTTAACCTAGGATCTAAACAAGTAGCCACAACAAAAATAACAGGCAATTTCTTCCAATATTTATTAAATTTTTTATCCATCTCTTTTACTATTTGTTGAAAGGGTCCTATATATCTCCATTTTGTTAACATTGTAGCCATCTTGAGAATTTCTATTACAGCGAGAGGAGAGGTGGGATAGTACGTACTAGACAATAAATTGGTAGACGTGTAGAATACCTTTAAAAATTCAGCTAGGTATGTGGCCATCTGCCATTCCTCTTGAGTTGGCAAGCCGGCTGGGAACTGGGTTAGTAGAAAATGCGTATAGACTTCTCGGTATGCCAGAATGTGTAAAAGCATGTGGTATGTAGAGTTCCACCTGTGGACCACATCTGTAACTGCTCTCCTGCGATGCATATTATATTCAACACACAACGTTTTAAATTGTTGTGTTCTCGAACTCGAGCTATTAACATACGCTGTCATACCCCTCATTTTGACAAGAATATCTCCTGCAACAGCTAAACCATCTTGAACAATTAAATTAATAATGTGACAAACACAGCGAACATGAAATAATTCACCATTAAGTACAGGTTGAAGCGTGTCCTTTAAAGCTGCAACAGCAGCTTTATTATTAGAAGCATTATCAAAACTAACACTCATAATCTTATCATTTATTTTAAATGTGGTACATGCTTTTAATATAAGAATAGTAATGTTCATTCCATCGTGCGGAAAAGGAAAGTGCTCGAAAGCGATGATTCTCTTGTACATAACCCAATCTGCATCAATCCAATGAGCGGTCACACAAGAATAACTAACAAAATTAAATGGAGATTGCCAAATATCAGAAGTAAGACTAACTTTACCGTCAAATTTATCGAAATAATCGATAAGGCGTGCTTTGGCAGCATTGTACTGTCGGAGTGCATCGGATCTAGTTGTGTTTCTATTAACCTTTTTGTACAAAGGTTGAACGTATGTGTTCATATATCTAGAGTACTTAGGATTATCGGCAAAAGAAAAGGCTTGTTCATCATGAATAACAAATTCAGCGAGACCGTCTCTTTGCTCTCGCTGATTATAAACAAATAACTTACCGTCAAAAGATAACTGTGTTTGGGTAGGTTCGACGTGGCCTTGTCGAGGTGCACATTGAGGGTAATGCCTGTTAAGATGTCCATTACCACTACCAGACGAAAATAATTTAGCGCAGTACTTACATCGAGCTTTTCGGATGCCGTCCACCGTAACTACATCGAAATGATTCCAACACTCGGCTTTCTTTTTTTCCCCTTTTGGACTTCTGGCACGTTACCGGAGGCATTGCTCGGCCCTTCTTCATCATGACCAGGCATATGGTTGAGATTATGCCACGGAGTAGTAGCTTCGCCAACCGAGCTGCGTCCTTGACTATAATGCGGGGGGTCTTCATCAGGCGTGTATTCAAAATCTGGAATGTTTTGATTGAACTCCCAATTGGCTTGGGTATCTATCATACATCATGTACTCATTCGTCCAGGAACGAATGGAAGTGTTGGTGCTTGGATCGGCGTTCGTGATAGCAGTGGCGCTGGCGCTTGTGCTGGTGGTGGTGCTTGCGATGATGATGATGTTTTTCGTGATGACGATGCACGCCTCATTTTCTTCAATAATCCAGCCATATTTCACGCTAAACTTTGTAAGAGTAACTAAATACACAAGTATAAGAGTAGTAATAAGAAATAACAATTAAAAGAATGAACGAGTAACAAATATTAATCACTGAGGGTAATTCTGATTCAATGCGTAGAGAGTTAGTAATTAAAAAGCATTTAGTAATAGTAATTAATAAATAAAAATTCACTAATTACTAATTACTAGACAAAAGAATTAGAGAGTAACAAATTAATAAGAGTAGTAGTTAGTAATAAGAATTTAGTAAGACTAGTAATTAATAAACAAGAGTACTAATTAGTAAATACTAGTAGTAATTAGCAAGAGTAGTAATTGGAGAGGAAAATAGTAGCAAAGCTTGTAGAAATATAGAATGTTTAGGTAAGAGAGAGTAAGAAGATTGGTGTGAAAAATTAGAGAGAAATGGTGTGAATTTATAGATTTTAGAAACTTTACAAAAGACCAAAATACCCCTAAAAACTATCCGTTTATAGTTGTTGGGGAGGGTAAGAGTGTAAACACCTTTAAGGGAGTTGGAAGACTTAAGTCAGACTAAAATATCCTCCAAACTAGCCGTTATATTGCTGTTGGGGGGATAAAAGTGGAATTTTGGTNGAATATTTACGTTGGAGGAAAAGGGGTGGGATAAAGGGGGGGGAAAACAAAAATTTCAAACCAGGTGGGGCCGAACCGGGCCGCAGAACCGGGCCAGTTTTCGGGCCGGGTCAAAACCGGGTTTTTTCGGGCCGAGTCGAGCCCGGGCTTTTTCCCAGATTTTCTTGGTCTGGTCCAAGTCCTGGCCCCAAGCCCAACTGCTTAGGGCCATCAGTGTTCACCGAGAGGGCTGGGCCAGCCCACGGGTCGCCCGGCCCTTTTGACATCTCTAATCACCATTGACCTACCACACACCCACCATTAATAACAGATCCCACCACCACAAACCCACGCCTGAAACCGACCCTATCACCACAAACATATCAGCCCCATTAAAAAATAAAAACCCACAGCCCGTACCCACTAGGACACCTATCCCACCACCGACTATAGATTCTTCATTTCGAGGCGTATATTCTTGTAAAGGCATACGAACCTGAAGCAAGGGATAATGGGCCCGTCACAAGGCACACTTGGCCCGTCACAAGGCAAGATTAAGTGTGGTTAGTCGGTGGTGGTGAGACCAATCAAGGATGATAGTTTGTGTTAATGGCATTGGTTGGGATTAATGGGTCTGCGGTAGTGTGGTGGATCTGCGGCTGTTGGTTTGTGTTGGTGGCGATAAGTTTGTGTTATGAAATCAATGGATGAGAGATGGTGGGATGGTGGTCAGCTCTAGTAAGAGTCAGGTTCGGGATTAGGTTTGGGTTTTTATTGAATTTTTAATAGTTTTGACATTATTCCAAAAATCCAATACACGCGTAAGAGCAATAAAGTCAGTTTATGTAAAAAGTTAGCAATGTCAGCCAAAATCTTACGGTGAGGGGTGGCATGTAATTTTCCAAAGTAAAGAGGTAGAGAATGTATTAAGATTTAAGACATAATTTTTGGGGTACTGTGTATAATTTACCTTTATTCTATATATCAATGAGACAAAAAAAATAGTACATGGAATTAAACGATAACCCAAATCAGGAGGCAGGATAAGCAATACTAGAAGAGCATGTGCCTTCATATAATTTGAGGAGACACACCCACGCCTTTCTAATGTAGCAAATCTTAATAAGGCCACACGTGGCCCAAAGAAATAGAAAATGCTTTTTAGGTCATTCAAATCTTTTGAACTTCTTGATCAGAGTCATTGATCCCGAGTTGATACTTGCAGTCAAACCTTATTGTTGATCCCGAGCAATTTATGCTCACTGTTTGCATACTATAATTCCAGGTAGGGCCCGAGTAAAGGGGACGTTATAGCCCATCACCAGCGAATAACTGTTTCTACAAAATGTAACCACTGAGGCCAAGGTGGTAGCCAGTTATTAAAGCTTCTCCCTCTCCTACGCCAGGGCATGTTGAAGGCAGAATTTCCTTTCACCGCCCCCAACCAAACAACCCAAGAAAAGAAAAAGGAAAAAGGAAAAAGGAAAAAAAAAAAACTAACTTTGTTTAACAGGGAAAATGAATGACCTCCCACTCTGATGAAGTAAGAGGAATTGTCGGATCAAGCATTGTAGTCAAAATATCTACAAAAGGTACTTCGAGTGCAGTAACCTTAAACAGTAGGGGAGGCAGCGGGGGGCACATGCCCACCTGTTGCCTTCGTCTCCATCGTTTACAGTACACTGTACACCGGCAATGGTGCCGTTGCCGCCGACATGGATGAATCCACCACCCACTGCATCACTGCATCCACCTTCACTTTCAGGTTTGGCGGTACTGGCAGATGGAAGGAAGATGACAAGTAGAGTAGATGGAAATGAGAGAGAGAGAGAGAGAGGTACAGTAGATGGAAAGGGGGAGGGAGGAAGATGAGTACAGTGGCGGCTGATTGTTTATTATAGTGGTAGTTTAGGGTTACAAGGTTGGTTTTAGGAATGGATTTAATTTCTGAAAATTAATTTGAACAATTGACTAACGGTCATGATTAGAGCTCCTTGAATTTTAATGATGATAAGAATGTATATAATATTATGGTAAGTGAACACAAAAAAAGAACATTATATTAGGAAAATGTCCCTAACATGTGACGTTTGCTAAAATTCCTAGAAAAATACGACACTTCTACAAATTACATTTAAATGAAAGGCTTATAGTAAAAAACGCATAAAAAGAACGGCACTCAAATAAACGTCATAAAAAAAAGGCCTTTATGATGTATTTTGTTGTAATGAACGCAACTCGAATTTTGCTTCTGTAGTCGGCTCAATCTTTGGTTTCTTAATATAACTGTCTTATTAGGTGGGTCTTGTGTATAGTAAATTTGAATAACATATTACGGAGTATAAGATTGTCCATTGGTATCTTTCTTCTTTCATACTTGCACACGGATCATGTGTTCAAGAAAAGGTGGGACACAAAGATTAGGAAGTTTGTTTTAATCCAGTAAAGTATAATTGATGTGCAATTAATGTTAAATTAGATTGGCACAAAATTTGTTACCTTTGGATTTACCAGGAGTCGAAAGTGAGGGTATGAATTGGCTAATCATAAAATGGTGGGTGACTCACTCATGCCCTTTCGATCTATACTCATTCAAGTTGTTTGTTTGTTGGGTTCAACATTGTCAAATAGTTAGGCTTATTTTTTTTTCTCCTTTGTAAATAAGGTGCCCACCCCGTATATAATTTCTGGCTCCACTTCTGACCTTAAATAAATGAGGCCGGATGTTAAGAACAGCACCAATGAGCAATCCCCCTGCACCCTTCCCTTGAATGCACAATTTTTCCTTTGAGCAGTACTTTTCTTCTATCAGACACATTGTGCAAGCAATAAAATTGGCAAATATATATATATTTTTTGGGTGTAGGTAAAAATCCTACTAATCATTATATTATTAATAAGCAAGTATTACAAGATAGAGTACAATAAAAGAAAAAGTAACAGGTGACCGCATCCCCTGCATGTAACCACAGACAAGGACCGACACATAGCCAGGCATCCTTGAATAGTTGAGAGCGGCGAAAACAAGAACAACTTTATCGCCAAGGAACCTCCATCGAAGACTACATGCATAAAAGATTAGTGCACATTTACCCAAGTCAAGACACTAACTATACACAATGGACAACACCCCTGTCCCGGAAGTGAACCTACGACTAGAGAAAGGACAAAAACTGAAAAACGACAAATCCAAAAAAGCCCAAAACCAAAGAACACACAAAAAAGTCAACGAGGCAGCCGAGTGGGCAAGCTACACAGCTGTCAGCCATGCACAACAAGTGCCCCCCCCCCCCCCCCGAGCCCCACGCTCACGCGCCGCCTTGCACCTCCCCACGCTATCGTCCGCCAAGCCTGATACCGGCGCCATCGCCAGCCACCGTTCCTCTGTCAACCAGCAACTCTGGCACCGGGAACTGATCGGAAAATGGTCGCTCCTCCTTCAGTCCACACCCCACCACCGCAACCACCACCCAATCCCTAAGCCCCAACTGCCGAATCTCCCTAACACGACCAGAGCCAACCCGCCACCTCAACAGCCACCACTATCACAAACACCCACCCTCGGAGCATCACAACCACCATCGGCAAGAAGCCCACCAACCTTTCTATGAACAGAGGGGATGGGGAATGAACTAGGGAGGAGGGGGATACAAACCCTAGAATGAGAAAAAACCCATTCACAAACTCCCCTCGCTGGCCAACCATCCCGAATTCCACATACTCCTTTCGCCGGCCACCAAACCCGAAACCACATATTTCTCGTCTCCGGCGTCCACACCTAAAACCCACCAAAATTTGTCTCCGGCCCCCACTCCAAAATCCAAATGGGCAACCACCACCACGCATGATCCCTACTCAGCAGCTTCAACCTTGCTACCCAACCTGCCGTAGCAATCCAAATCGTAACCCTTACCCACATAGGCGACCAAACCCACAAGATGGCTTCTAACGGAAACCAATGCAGGGAGCCATCGACGGAGGAGAGCGAACCAGGCCTCCAATAGCAGCAACCACAGGCACAGAGATGGGAAGGACTCGCAAAAGAAAAAGAAAACAAGCACATAACGCCCTATTCTACCACGCCACCAGACGCCGGAGGAAACCGGCTGTGGCGGCGGAAACACCCAGACGGTGATTCGTTTTTTTCCGCTTTGTTTGAGAGAAAAAACCCCCTACTACCAGATTGTTCGGGAAAAATATGTTGTTTCTTCAGCACTCTACCATTTTCACACCACTGTCTTCCCATTTCACCAACCCGCGTACATGAGCAATCGTATAAATCAAACAACGATCTAACAAAGACAATCTTGATTTCATGAAACTGGGATCCAAGCATAACTATTTGAAACATGACACCAAATCTATGTAAAAGCTCGTACATAAAAGTAAGACGAGCACAAGCAATAAGAACTTTATGAGGAAAATGATAGTGACCCTGGACCGTAGCTCCCCAATCTAGTTTCCCATTCAGCAAGAGGGACATCTCATAGTGCACAAAAGTAAATTGGGTTAAGTAGATAACTCTGACTATCCTAGCACTATGACCATTCAACGGCTGCATTTGCGAACGTGATAATGCATCAGATACTTTTAAAGAAGAGTTAAATACTTCGTTAACCACTAAATTTGGACGCAAGTTTTATTTTGGTACACTACAAGAAAAAAGATTTTTACCGGCGTATTTTTAGTGACGGATACAAATCCATCGATAAAAGACAGATTTACCGACATATAATTATGTCGGTAAAACTCCGTCGCTACAAACTTTTACAGATGGGTATGCTGTCGGTAAATAGTTTTACCGACGTAGTTTTACCAATGGTTTTCTACCGACGGATTCACCGTAGCGAAAAGTCTTTTAAAAAGTTTCTATTTTCAGCCGCCTTTTTTTAATTTTGTAAAAAGTTTTTAGCGACGGAATCGTTCCGTCGCTAAAACTCTCCAAGGTAGCCATTCAAGGGAAAATATTCCGTCGCTTATTCAAGATTTAATTCGGGCTACTTAGGGCTAATTGAGCCTAGTTAAAGCATATTACAGTTAATTACCCTAATTGAATTTAATTGGGGTTTGACTACGATTTATCAAGACAATCAGGATTTAATTAGGTTAATTAGCGGTGATTAGGGTTAATTAGAGATTAAATTAAACAGTAAATTAGGTTTAATCAATGTTAATTAGGGTTAGTCAGTTTTAATTATGATTAATTAGGGCTAATCGAAGTTAGTTAGGTTTAATTAGGATTAATTACTATAAACTAGAGTTTAATTAATATTTAATTAGGGTTAATCAGTTTTAATTAGGCCACGACGTGGATTCCCTGGTACGATTGCACGTGCCGTGATAAGGGCATCCCCACTCCCCGTTGCATCTCCACAAACACAGACACCGACCGTGGAGCGCTCATCGTTACATGAGAACGAGATCTGTCGCATTGCTGCGGAGGTTTAAAGGATGATCACGGCGCATAATCAGGTACAACCACTACATACGTTTAGTGAACACTACATACGATTGCTATCGAGATTAATGCGTCCGTACGTCTACATGTAGGGCACTGCTGCTCGACATGTCGAACCAAATCCGGATCACAGTGCCCCCGTTGACGAGGACGATCAGCAGGATCCAGATCTAGGACTCGCCGACACCCCTGATCAGTCCTTTCCCTCCTAACTATTTGTATCCCCCTCTCGTACCTCCCCCCGACTTGTACTCCCATCCCCTCCCCTCCCTTACTCTATTGTATCCCGCTCCCGTTCTCTCCTGAACTTTGTATACATTTTTTTTTCCGATTAGTATAGAATCCATTTTTATATATGTGTCGTGTCTGTTTTAGAGTTAAATAATTGGTGATGGATAATAAATTATTTAACCCTAATGTGCAGTGATAAATATTTGTTGGATTGTGATGGTGATTATTGAGAATTTGTAATTACAGGTTTAGGTATTAAAAAAATAAAATATTTAAATTAGTTTGACTTTTAGCAACGGATTTTATTCCGTCGCTAAAAGTCTAAGTACTATAACTGACTTTTGGCGATGGAATTTCTATCACTAAAGTTTTAAACAACAAATGTTTAGCGATGGATATTCCCTCGCTAGAAGTCATCAAATTTTTGGACGAAATGTTCCGTAGCTAAATATTTTATGTACTAAATTATTTTTGAAAAAAGAAAATATATTATAATACGGAAAATATATTTAGCGACATATACTTATTCGCTAATTATATTAATACGTCTGCCACTGAAATTTGACTCTTAGGCGATGAATTTCAAAATTCCATCACAAAACTTTTAACGATGGGGTTATAAGCAACAGATCTTTAGCGACAGTCCTTCCATCTCTAAAAGTCTTTGCTGACGAATATAGGACTTTTAGCGACGAAATTTTCCGTCGTTAAAAGTAATTTATCTTGTAGTGATATTGAATTTCGATTTAGTGTCAAAGTGACTATTGTGCACATCAATTTGTCTAGTTAAGTTATTCCATTAGCTTCTGTAAGTCTCAAGTCCGTTAAGTGGCTTAGTCCAGGGGCAATTAATCCTATCACTTTCTTTCTTTTTGTTTTTCTCCGTCCTCCTCTTTTTCTTCCTTTTTCTTTTTATCTTTCTTCTTCTTTCTCCCGTCACCATCTCGACCAAGCTACCGCCCCACCCCACCTAAGTCTTATCTCCACTACACCTTCGTCACTGTCCTAACCAAAAACCCCTTCATCTACTAACTTTTTTGAAAATTTGTTACCTTTCTCTTTTCTTTCCTGGAAGCAGCTCAGGCCACACCACCATAGCCTAGTACCATCACCACCCCCATGCTACTTCTGCCACCGCCACCATCATTTGACAACCACTGCCCCACTAGCAATTCTCACCACTCATCATCATCGCCATGCCATAATCATCTAATCTTAACTGCACCAAGTACCCATCCAAGCCCTCGCCAGTTGTCGCCCATCACAACCATCACCACGAGCCTTCATCCTTTGACCACCCACCCTAACTTTCACCACCCATCACCACCATGCATCATACAATCCTAACTGAGCCACCAATTCGAGTCCTTGCCACCCCGCCATCATCATCCGTTAACCACCACCATCACCATCACCACCACCACTCCATCATTACCACTAATTCATCAACATTTTATCACAATTAAACCACCAACCAATGCCCGCACTCACACAAGCACACGCACGCACACACGCGCACACACATACACCCTCATGAACGCAATTAAATTCTTCACAATTGTCAATTGTGGTGGGGATTGTGATGCATGGCAAAGCCTGGTCGTAGTGGTGGTGGTTGGCGAGGCATGGGTGGGATAACGAATCTGACTATAGGGTGTGGTGGTCGACTGCTGGTGTAAGATGGTAGGTGGCCAGGGAGGAAGAGGGAGGAGGAGAAGAAGAAAGTAAAAGTCAACCAAAAACCTAAAAAATAAGAAAATGATGAACTTGCCCCTGATTTAAGCAAGCTAACTAGTGTAATACCCCGGATTTTTGGCTACTTGTGAAAAAAAAATTTATACTGATTTTGAATTAAGTAGTGGACCTTACAGAGATTGTTTGGAGTTCTTTTNGTGACGAAATTAATATTTAATTGTATTAGTGGCTAATGTGATTAGATTAGGTATTTAAAAAAAATATTTCTACTTGGATTAAGATTGTGAGTCATATTATAATTAAATTAGTAGTGAGGACTTTAAGTTGTATTATGATTGCACTAGCAATTAGGACTTCAAGTTATATTAGAATTAGATTAGCAAGTTATATAAAGGGGGGGGGGGGAGAAGACATAAGTATCTTCATATTTTTTTGAGACAAAGGATAGAAAAGAGAAACGAGTTATCGCATTTTTTGGGTATTTAAGAAAAAAGGTGGTGAATTATCTAAGATAAATTGGAGATTATTGACATGATATTCGTTACTTTGAGGTAATGGTTTTATGCATTCGAAATCTTTGATGTCACACGTCTCATTGCAGTTTGAGTTGTTACAATTTTGTATCCAAATATTCTTCGTAATCATCATGTTCCGTTTTCTTGAAAATTCGTTGAAAATATCTTTACGATTTCTGCTTATAACTGCTGCTGGTACGTGCTACTGTAAGACCATTATATATAGTCTCCTATCTTTATTTGCATGCCCGTTGGTTAAAATTAAAGTACCCAAGGGTAACCATTATTGCTTTTAATTACACGTTGGATTAATTTGGCTTCCGTCATTCCTGCTTTTATGCGTTGGCTTCCATAATTAGTCCTACCTTTCATTCAGCTTCTTAGCCCATGATTACAATACTATCCAAATAACTTTAGTTTTTTTGTTTTTGTAAGCAAGATCAATTCAAGAGATAAACGTACAAACACAGTCTAGTTTCCCTCATCCTCCATTAACAAAAGAAGATGGTGGATGGAGGAAGGGGGAACTAAACCCACAAAAAGGTTGAAATCTGCCCATTTAGCCAAAATATGAGCCAACCTATTTACAATCCTATTTACTTTAACAAAGCACCAACAGGTAAGGAATTTCAGCTTCTCCCTTGCATCAGCCATAGATGCGAAACAACGCCAATTCGGTTTAGTACCAAAATCATTGAACCAGCTAATCACTGATTGGGCATCCCCTTCAAAAATAATGTGGGTAAACCTGTATTGTAAAGCCACTTCAATCGCAAAGAGGGCTGCCAAAGCCTCCGCATGTTCAGGATCTGTGGTTCCACTTTCAGTTACGTGAGCAGCAATAACATTCCCCAGATGGTTTGAGATGATAACCGCTTGGATCGACTTCTTTTCCCTAACCGCCGCATCAAAATTGATCTTGATCCAAAAAGGGGGAGGGCTACTCCAAGTATGCATTTCCGTGGGAACTATTTCATTCAGCTTCATTACCTCACAGTGGTAATGATAGTTCTTGAGGACAGACGATGCCACATCATGGGCGTTGATCGTAGCTTGTTGAAACACCTTCCGGTTCCTACTCATCCAAATATACTCCATTGTCGTACACGCAAACAAGGTGAATCTGTGGTTTTGGTTTGCATTCTGCCTACCTGGGACTTTTGGTTCAAGAATATCCTCCAGCCACTTAATCATCAGTAACTCAGAGTCATCAGCAATAGGGATAGGAGGTTGGGAATTTTCGGGAGAGAATGTCCACAAAGCTCGAGCAAGCGGGCAGTGGTAAAACAAGTGAATTAAAGATTCTTGCTCCATGTTACAAAGAGGACATACCGAATCAACATCCGAGTTGAAAACTTGAATTTTGCTTCCAATTGGAAGAATATTCCAAGCAATGCGCCAAATCAGAATTTTTTGGCGTTCACAAAGCCTAGCCTTCCATATAGATTTCCAAATGTGATTGTTGGCTAGCCAATGCCCTTGGAATTTCTGCTCATTTTCGTTTATATATACCGATTTGCAAGAGAACTTCCCAGACTTGGAGATGGTCCAGGCTAAGAAATCCTGGGGGCATGTTGAAGAGATTCTAATCTTTTGAATCTCTGAGATTGTCGATTCCGAGAAGAGTTTCTGCAATTTCGGTATATTCCAAGAGAATGAGTTGTAGTCGATAAGATACGCCACTTTATAGTTTCCAGCCTCCTCATAAGGTTCCTCCAATCCCGCTGATTGAATAAAGGATGGTACGAAGCCCGGCAAAGAAGGGATCCACGGATCTCTTCTAAAATCGATTGATTTTCCATCACCAATAATAAAACAAGCTCCTTTCTTGACGCTATTAATACCCGAACAAATTCCTTTCCATATCCACGATGCGGTCTTTGGCGGAGAGTGCTCCAAGAATGGGGTACCTTTGAGGTACTTGGCTTCCATAATTCTGCTCCAGGACTTCCATGGCTTGTTCACAACTTCCCAGCTCAGTTTTGCAAGGAGAGCTTTATTAACGTCCTTCATCATCTTAAACCCCATACCCCCTTTGCTTTTTGGAATACACAAAGATGTCCACGCTTTGGGAGAGAAAAAGTGTCGTTTGGTTTCGTTGTGTCCCCACCAAAACCTTCTCATAGCACCATCTATATCTTCACAAATGCTAACGGGCAACGCAAATGTAGACATGGTATAAGCTGGGATTGCCATTGCCACCGCCTTTATCAATGTCCCTCTTCCCGCAAATGACAGACACTTCGACTTCCATCCACTAAGCCGTTGTTTCACTCGATCAACAACTGACTTGAAAAGGCTTCTCTTGCTTTGATTGGTGAAAATTGGGAGGCCCAAGTACTTGTCATTTGGGGGAGCATGTTTGAATTCCAGAATTCTGCTCATATCTCTTTTATCCTGTCCTGACATGTTCTTGCTAAAGAAAATCCTTGATTTTTCCCGATTGACAGTTTGTCCCGACCAAGTTTCAAACTTTTTCAGACATCTACTAACTGCCTCCGCTTCTTTTTTATTTGCCCTGCAAAATATAAAGAGATCATCAGCGAAAAGGAGGTGCGTTATTGCTGGGCTTCCACGGCTTGCTTTTATTCCATTAAGGTTTCCCAAGCTTTCTTCTTTTAGTAGCAACCTGGTGAGGATTTCAGTTCCTAAGATGAAAAGGAAAGGGGATAAGGGGTCTCCCTGTCGGAGTCCTCTACTTGGACTGAATTTCCCAAACGGCGCACCATTAATTAGGGTCGAAAAGGAGGATGTTGTAGTACATTGTTCAATCCATTGAATCCACTCCGTCGCAAAGCCAAAGTTCTTCATGATCAACAATAAGAAAGGCCACTCCATCTTATCGTAAGCTTTCTCCATATCAATCTTTATCGCCATCAAGCCTTTCTTCCCTTTCTTTAACCGCATTGTATGCCACAATTCTTGCACCACAATGCTGTTATCATTTATCAATCGGTTCGGCACAAAGGCTGCCTGGAGAGGTGAGATAAGCTTGTGAAGCAGGAGGCGAACTTTAGTTTTGTTCAGGAAGTCAAATTGATCATGTTTTTACTATACGGCCACCATGGCTGCCTTTAGCTCTCACGTGTCTTTAGTTTTTCACCCAAAACTTATTTTGATGATATCTCACTCGTTCGATCTCCGATTAAACTAGTTCTTATTTCATTGAATTCGTATTTTTGTTCTCTTCAGTTTGAGTCTACAATGACTACTTTTGGACTTCGAATGAATATTCGTTATATTTATCAAATTACTTTGTGGGTGATATTTGTGTTTGAAAGTCACTTTTGATGATCGTGACTTATTTGTGACGCGCTAACTGCAATATTTGACATGGTATAACTATGATTTGTAATGTTTAATAATAAGCAATTGTGTACGAGACACCCACAAGATTTGGTAAATGTATTTTGATTTTCAAGTTATTGGTTAAGAAACTCCTTTTTCAGTCAATTTGTTATTCGTGTGTGAATTGATATTCGACTTATTGGTTATTTAACGCCCTTTTCGGTCGCTTCTGTTATTCGCTTGTGAAATTTGATTGAATTATCTGAATTCCTATTTATTGGTTCTATTCGATAACTCAAATATGTTATTCGTTTTTGATAACCTTCTTTTGGTCACTTTCGCTATTCGTTTGTAAAATTTGGCTAAGTTATCTTAATTTCTATTTTTTGGCGTTACTCGATAACTCTAACTTCATATTCTTTTTTGGCCCTTCGTGTGTAAGATCTCTGAATGAGTAATTTGTGCTCACCCCTTTGATTTTTGTTTCCTTTCCCTTCCAGGCTAAAAATAACACGAAGGGCGAGATGTAAGTACAACGGAAATTGCTGTGGTTTTATATATTGATAATAGAGCTTATGATTTTTTTAGACGAATTATTGGTTAATAGATCTTTTTCACTTTGGATTAAGATATTTAGTCTGAGAGATTTGTAATAAAGTTTTGAAATATTTTAGAGTGAAGTTTTTGAAGGGATTGCATTTATGTTTTGGATTATTTTTTAGAGTTAAGTTTTTTTGAGATTTAGATAATTGGGTTTGTGGTATCTTAGATACTCTGCTCTACCTTTATAATAGTTATGTCATCGACATGTTTGAGATTAGGTTTAAAGACGTGTACGACCTCGGGTTCGGGGCGTTACAACAATGGGTCCCAAGAGTTGACAGAATGACCCAATTGGGGTCAATTAAAAAATTTAATGGTAACTTTGACACAAAGTGAAGTCCAGTGACCAAAACGGAATTTGCATTATAGTTCAGTGGTCAACAGTGTATTTAACTCTTTAAAAAATGAAAAGTAAAACAAACCACCAATATACAGACGACTCAAGCATAAGAATAAGACTTGCAAGGATATAATGCAAAAGAATAGTATAATTATGACTATAATTTGCCCCACACGTTTTGAAGACAATGTGAAGGTAGGGGTTTCGATGTAACATGAGGAAAATCTTATAACTAAAAGCTCTATTTTGGAAAGAAAACATTCCAACTTTCTAGAGTATTTCAACCTTAGAATATGTTTTTAACCAATTCTTTCAGAATTTGTATTTGCAAATTAGGAATTGGATTCGGAATTCAATTAACTTTTTTTGTTTGGAACAAAAGGGAATTCAAATACCATAGAATATCAATTTTGTGTTTTTGTGTTTGGAACACAGAAGAAATGGAAAGGTAATAAATTTAAGACAATTATATCATTGTCTTATAATGAATACGGTAAGTGATTTCACATGTGCTGGTAGCACCGCATTGTAGTAGTGGTGTGTGAATAGTCACGGTGTAGGTGTAGCGTAATTGAGGCTGGAATTGGTTGGATGGTCAAGTGATGGTAACGATGGTATTGGAGTGGTGGCGATATTAAGGGGTAACTGGTGGTAAGAATTGTGACAATAGTGACGGTGGTGTTATCAACGAGGATGGTGGTGGCGGTGGTGTGGCGTCAGAGGTGGTGTTGTTCAATGGCATCCCCAGCACCTAACAATGACAGCAGTGGCGGTGGACGTGGTTGGGCAGTAATGATGGTACCAGTAGTAATGGTGCTAGTGGTTCCAATGCGTAACTAGTGATAATGATGTCAGTGACATAAGTTGCGATAACGGAAACATAGACGATGGCGGTGGTGGTATTGTGACATCGAAGGTGGTGGTGGTGTGGCATCAACGATTGTGGTAGTGAGGCGGTCCAGTGATTGTAACGATGGTAGTGGTGGTGATGGTCTCCATGTGCCACTAGTGGTCTGTTGGCAACAACAGAGACATTGGTGACTATATCAGGCATGTTGATCGTGAACGGCTTGATAAAGTTGCACGGGTGGTAATGGTAGTGACGATAACGATGGTAGTAGTGTTGATGGTGGAATGGCGGCAGAAGCGATGTTGACGATCTTTTGACAATAATAATGGTCATGGTGATGATGTAACACACTTGACAGAAGTTGTGGTGGTGGTGTCATGTCGTGTAGTGATGACAATAATATGGTGGTTGTGGTGGGTGAAACCATCCAGTGGTGGTGGGTATAGCGGTCCATTGGTGGTGGTAATGACGGTAACGTAATGGTGAAACTACTGGTGGCAGTGACAGTCGTGGTAGTAAAGGTGGTGTGGTGGTGACGATCACGAACAATATGCGGGTGGTTCATTGGTTGTAGAGATTCTGGATATAGTAGTGTTGAATAACGATTTAATGCGCTTACCACATAACGTAATGGGTTCGGAAACATACCGTACGAAGTCTCCGACAATTCCGACGTAGGATCCTTGTTGTTACGAGCCTCCAACACGCTTGATCTTTTTCGCAGTTATGAAAACGGCAACTAGAGTCGAATTTTTCGTCCACGAACCAAATCCTAGAGCTTGGTGATTGCTCTAGAGAGAGTGCTATAGAGAGAGGGATTATTGCTATGACCTCTGACTTATTGGGATATCTCTAGCCTTTATATAGAGATACAATTAGAGACTGACTTTACCTCAAACTCTTAGGAGATAAAGATGTATTTACCTCAAACACTTAGGAGATAAATATCCTCTAATTAACTGTAATTATCCAGACTAGCAAATACACATTATCTGTTAGTGGGCGGATAATGGGTCCATTGACCCAATTTATTAACAGCTCCCACTCGCCCACACACAGGGCAAATAAATCGTACAGTCCCTCTTTATCTCTCGTCCACTCATCTCCTCATACAGGAAATGGAACGTGCGACCTACGAGAAAGGATGTCCAGTTGAGGAGTATTGTATTAAGTTATCACCAAACTAACACAATACATCACTCCAATAAATCTCGTGTGTACCCCAGATAGTTCAACTACACCAGATTAAACACTCTCAAATCCCTCATAATGAGCAGTGTTAAACCTCTCATATGTTATGTATTCATGACTCATATCGAAACAAAAATTGACAAAGTCCTCGGGCTATGAATCACACAACATGGTGTAATATTGAACTTTCTCCCCAAGGTCCTCATGTCATTCCAATTAGACCCAACCGCTTTCCTAGACATGCCCCGCGAGACCGCATCATCCATGATCCAAGGGTACATGCTAAAGTAGCGACATTGAGTATCCTCTTCATGACATAGTCTAAGGTGAGAAGGGTACTACATAGGATCAAAAGTATTTCGATCCAAGTGGCTCACACAGTGACGAAGCAGAGATTCATTCATCACTCCCACTGTCGGTCTGCATTTAGCACATGCAGTATGATTTGCATGCTATGGCGTAACCCGCAAGGGCGTGTCACATAAATGTATAATGAAATACGCCATACGAATCTAAGTCTAGTCGCTGTACAAGCGCCTAACCTGAGTTTTTCAGCCCAGTCACTCTCATAGTGCCTGCCTGAAATCTCACATTCGGCTGTAAACATGTTACATAAAATTGTGGAGACACTCTATGATTGACCTACCTTTTTAGGTCTCATTTTAGCTCCAACTAAGGTGACATGTTTGCTTTATAAACTGTATCATCTTATTCTCCCTCTTGGCGCCTAAGACAATTATGTCTCATCTTGCTCGCTATCTTAGCGCCAAGGTGAATTACCCGTGTGAGTGGGTCAATTCGAGCCTGGTGACACTCTCAATAAGGATGCATTTGTAATCACATTCATTCCAAAATAAACTCAAATCAAGGAATGAAAATATAATAAATAATGTCAAGTACATAAGATGCCATAAACATATCAAAACCTACGGAGTCCCATACTCCTAATGTGAGAAAGGAAAACATCTCTAGCAATGGGCTTGGTCAAAGGATCAGCCACCATTCTGCCAGTAGGTATATGTTTCTTGGACACCTCTCCTTGCGCAACTAATGAAATGATAACGAAGGCCTATGTGTTTAGCCTTCCCATGATATTTGGGATCCTTTACAAAATCTAGGGCAGCTGTATTCTCACAGTGAATAGAGCGACAGCCTCATCTACATGAGTTGTAACCCCTAGAGCCTGTATGAATGACCTCAATCATACAGCTTCCTGGATTGCTGCTGAACAAGCAGCATTCTCCGACTCCATCGTGGATAGGGCGATGCAAGACTTTTTCTTACTGCACCAAGAGATAGCTCCACTTGAAGTGGATATGCGCTTATCTCTATTAGCGCCCCAATCCTCTTAGTCTCAAGTCTCCACCATGATAACACATGATGAGATTAGCGGTTCCACGCTTGTATCGAAGGATCCTCTTTACCGCATTCTAATGAGCGGGTCCAGGATTACTCTGATAATGACTCACCATTCCAACGGCATAGCAGATGTCTGGACGCGTACACAGCATAACGTACATCAGACTTCCTACTGCAGCCGCGTAAGGCACTTTGGACATCCGATTCTTTTCCTCATCATTCTTTGGGCATTGGTCTGTGGTCAAAGTACACGCCTTGTCCATTGGAGTGTCTATGGGTTTTGAGTTATGCATACGAAATCGTTCAATGACTTTCTTGATGTATGTCTCTTGAGACAAACCGAGAAGTCTCTTTGAACGATCACGTACGATTTTAACCCCGAGCACATAATTAGCTTCTCCCATGTCCTTCATCTCAAATGTTGAGGACATCCACTGCTTAGTGGCGACAATAAAACTCATGTCATTCCCAACTAAAAGAATGTCATCCACATACAAAGAAAGGATTAGAATATTTTTCTTGGATCGTTTTACGTAAACGCAATGGTCTTGTTCAATCATTTCAAAACCTATAGAGGTAATGGCATGATGAAACCTAAAGTACCACTGCCTAGACGATTGTTTGAGACCATATATAGAACGTTTGAGACAGCAAACTTTGCGCTCATGTTCTTTGACTTCAAAACCCTCGGGTTGAGCCATATAAATCTCTTCGTCTAGTTCTCCATTGAGAAACGCAGTCTTAACATCCATATGAAAAAGTTCTAAATCCTGCTGGGTGACAATATCTAGGATCAGGCGAATTGAAGCAAATCCCACCACTGGGGAGAAAGTGTCTTCATAGTCCATACCTTGCTGTTGGGTATAGCCTTTCGCCATAATACGTGCCTTATACTTGTCAATTGACCCATCTGCCTTGCGCTTGACTTTTAAAACCCACTTGTTTCCAATAGTCTTGCGCCCTGGCGGAAGGTCAATCAACTCCCAGACCTGATTCTTTTCCATTGAGCTCAACTCATCCTTCATTGCAGCCATCCACTCATTGCTAGCAGACGAAGATAAGGCTTCTTCCACAGAAGTAGGCTCGTCTTCATCATTTGGAGTGCACATAAGAATTTCTCCGTCAATCTCAAAACGACGACGTGGAACTCTTCCTCGTGCACCTCTACGCAGTTGAGAATCTTGTTGACCTAATGGTCCTTGTGGTGTGCTCCCACTATCTGGGATACTCCCACTAGGTTGAAGGTCACTTACACTATCTTCAGCGACAAAAGGACGAGGAACTAATTCCCCACCTTCGCTTGGAGATGGTAAAGTGGGTTCAACCTCCTCTAACTCATAGAGGTCAAGATTCTTACTCGCGTCTCCAATGCTAGGAAAATCACTCTCTATGAAATCGACATCACGCGACTCTATTTCAGTCCTTCCACCATTTGGATGTTCACCATACATCACATAGCCTTTAGAGTTTTCAGAATACCTTAGAAAGATACTCTTCTTTGCTCTAGGCCCTAGTTTCCCATACTTATGAGAAGTACTGTGAACATAGCCTGCTGAGCCCCATGGGCGCAAGTTATCCAAATTTGGCTTTTGGCCATTCCAAAGCTCATAAGGGGTGGATTTGACTGACTGTGAAGGCACACGATTAAGTATATAGGCTGCAGTCAAAAGGGCATCCCCCCAAAAAAATATTAGAAGGTTTGCTTGACCTAACCATGTCTAACAATGTTTTATTCCTTCTTTCCGCAACACCATTTTGCTGTGGAGTATTAGGAATAGTAAGTTGCCTGTTTATCCCCTTTTCCTCACAAAACTTTTTGAAGTGATCTGACAAATATTCGTGTCCCTGGTCAGTACGAAGAGTTTTTAAATTCTTCTCTTTCTGATTCTCAATCTCTGCTACAAAGCGTTTGAAACAGTCCAAAGCTTCATAGTGGTGAGATATCAGATACACATAACCATATCGCGTATAATCGTCTATCAGTGTAAGGAAATAAGAGGCGCCATGGCGTGCCTTTACACTCATAGGTCCACATATGTCAGAGTGAACTAGCTCAAGTGGTTGAGTTGCTCTCACAGCCTTTCCAAAAGGCTTCCTGCATGCTTTACCGGCCAAACAAGCCTCACAAGTTTGTAGATTGACTTTTGCGAGTGGGCCTAAAAAGCCTTCTCTAGCCAAACGAGTCATTCTATCTTGGCCTATGTGGCCCAGCCTCGCATGCCAGGTGGTAGAATCATTCATAATATTATCATTCATAACATAAGAATAAGAGGACTGAGAATCAATTAAATCCAATTGGAAAAGACTATCCACGCGAAAACCATGTCCAAACAAAACATCATCCAAAAAGATGTCCAACTTATTACCCCTAAAAATAAAGAAAAACATTAGCACTTGCCATTTGCATTGCGCGAACCCCCTTGCGTGCTAGCCTCGCTTTTCTTACTTTGTCTTCCGCGCTTGCCATTTGCATTGCGCGGTCCCTCTTGGGCGACATAAGTGAAGGTCTTGTCAGCATCTCAAGTTTCAGCCTCAGTGATGACATGCTTTGGAACATCAAAAAAGTTCTTGATGTTTTCACTATGGGTCAATATATGTTTCATATTGGCCCATATGAGGGAATAAAGTACCTTATGACAGCCTTGACTTGTTGCTCATCTGTGAGCGCATGGCCAGCATCCCTTAGCTTACCAATCATATTGGACATCACCCTTAGATGCTCACTCATGGTATGCTTAGGGTCTTTTGTGTACTCCTCAAACTTGATCACAAGGCTACGAAGCCGCGTAGTTGAGGTTCCACCAAAAGAGAACTTGAGCTGCTCCCATAAAGCTTTGCAAGTTGGAAGTTCATCATACTGCCCAATTAGATCATTTTGCAAGCTGCTCAACAAGGTGTAGCGCGCACTACAATCTTTCTGATTCCACTTCTGGTAGGCAGTGTGGTCTCTTAGGGGTTGCGCCTCAGTTGACGCGACCATCTCCTTGGTCAAGTGCTCCTCGAGCTCTTGTTCGTTCAGCATGAATTTCATCTTTTTGTGCCAAACGTCATAATTATCTCCGTTAAGTTTCTCACCCTTAACGAGATCAGCTATGACATTCTTGGTGGCCATTCTATTCACTACATTAGATTGCGCAAGGAAAAGACATTAATTATACATCCTTCTATTTATTTCAAAAAATCCAAATGAAAAACATAATCCTTCCTCACATCATGAAATCGAAAATCTGCTAAGCTCGTAATCATCTCCCATGTATGTGAGTTGGGAAAAATATTTTTCAAGTAATTTTTCGCAATAAATTTCATCATCATATAAGCCACAATATAATAAATCATCCACATGATAATTTAAAACAATATAAAATTGCACCATGCAATTAAGTGTGCAAGGACTCCATTGAGCCCTATTGACATTCTAATAACTTATGCTAAGAAAATTCTGGCTTGAATAATGTGCGTGCGAAATTACATCCCGTACAAGGCTTTCTGGAAAAATACAGGGAAATAATAGAATACAACATCTTTGAAAATCCTATTACAAACTACTCCAATAAAACAAATGGAGATGCCGCACAACACATTATTCTCAAAAGAATTTTCTTAAAACAAGAGTAAACACATTAAACATAAGTTTCTTTAGAATGCCAATCTAATATTCATCCATTTAACCTAAAACTAGCATGCTCAAATAACAAGTTAAAGGGTAATAAAATGGATGAATATGCCACATTCTCCTTCCAAGGAAAACGGGTGACAATGCCTTGAAAAAATAAATGGTTTAAAAGTGTGGACTTACCAAAAAACCCAACAAATATAACTCAAAAGGATATTTAAACCATAACACAAATCAAGGCAAGCATGTAACAAATTAGACATAATTTATCTATGTCATATAACTCTCCAAAAATATTTATTGCTACTCACGAAGTGCAAAAAATAATATTTACGCAATATTCGTATTTTTGGAAACCACAAAAGTACCAATAAAATACTCACAAATGACCAAAAACCGAGAGATAAATTCTTAAAAGATGACAAACAGTAAATTTGACCCTAATATATCCTCTGGAATTAAAGAAAAACAAATTTGTGTATATAAAACTAATTTCTTTAGAAAAAGTCCTTTAAAAATTAAATATAACACAAACAGAGGATATAAAGGTAATTTAACACAATCAAAAAAAAAAAATTCAGAAGCCAATATTCCACTCGCTGGTGCATGCAGGCAACGCGCGCGCGTAGAGGCGCGTGAAAACAGCTTCGCGAGGAGCGCGTGCGGACGCGTGATCTCAGCCTCGGCTGGCGCGTGGGAGCGCGTGGCTGCTTCTGATGACTCGTAACGGCGCGGCTTGACGCGCGTGCGGCGCGTGGTCGGCTGACTTGGCGCGTGTCGCGCGTCTGCGGCTCGGCTTGAGCGCGTGGAGCGCGTGGAGACACTGTTCATCTTCTTCGTGAAAAACCCTAATTTTTCAGCCGCCGTCATGCCGCGATGCCAACTTCCGAAGGCCATATCTCTCTTGTTTTTAAGCCAAATAATACGTGCCATATATCCTTGGAAAGCTTATACGACATAGATTAATAATGTACCAACTGATCATGATAAAAATAGAATATCATGCTCCGAATTTGAGTCCCAAAACTCGAAAAAACCACAGTTTTCTTGAAAAATAAAATCGTGATATCTCACAAATCATGCATCCAATAATCACGAAAATTTATGGAGTTCATCCTCAACTATAGGAGAACAAAAGCATATAATTATTTTTCAGAAAACATGCTGAATAAATTTTGAATTTTAATAATGGGTCCCATACATGTATCCGGAAAAAATTACAACATGCATATAATTTATTCTAGCATGTTAAAGGCGAATCAACAAGTAATCATGCTCTGATACCAATGTTGAATAACGATTTAATGCGCTTACCACATAACGTAATGGGTTCGGAAACATACCGTACAAAGTCCCCGACAATTCGGCCGTAGGGCCTTTGTTGTTCCGAGCCCCCAACACGCTTAATCTTTTTCACAAGTATGAAAAGAGCTACTAGAGTCGAGGTCTTCATCCACGAACCAAATCCTAGAGCTTGGTGATTGCTCTAGAGAGAGTGCTATAGAGAGGGATTATTGCTATGACCTCTGACTTATTGGGATATCTCTAGCCTTTATATAGAGATACAATTAGAGACTGACTTTACCTCAAACTCTTAGGAGATAAAGATGTATTTACCTCAAACACTTAGGAGATAAATATCCTTTAATTAACTGTAATAATCCAAACTAACAAATACGCATTATCTGTTAGTGGGCGGATAATGGGTCCACTGACCCAATTTATTAACAAGTAGAATAGATAAATAATTATTTTAAATTCAAGTAAACCAAATCCCATTAAAACCGACCATGTTTCATCCAATTTCACAATATAAGCTTAAATCTAGTCAAAATTCCATGAAAGTCAAATTTTTTTTTTTATATTTCAAAGAATAACGGAGTGCTTAAAATGAAATTCTATTAGTTCCATGATTCTTCATGTTCGGTGTTAGACACCATTTCCTTGAAGCTTATAAAAGAAAACCAACCAGTTTACCAAGACATATTACCTTGCACGTACCAAAACCATAAAGTAGATAAGCAATTGATATTGTTATCTGCGTGCCATCATGGGCAGTGGCCCATTTCCTGTCAGATAGATAGTTCGACATATCAAAGCATCCCAATACCTGAGTCAAAAAGTAAAAGAATGTAAGGTGCCTTGAATGTAAGGTGCCTTTTTTTTTTGTAGTGAAGATTAAAAATATATACCAAAAATAATGGAGGATTATAAAACATGCGAAAAGAGTAAATAAAAAACATACGGATGACTTCTTATCCGGTAGGCATTGCAATAAAATAAACCTATAACAACAATAACTAAAATAAAACCAAGTTATATTAAAAATTTTAATTTTTTTTTCATGGATAATTGCCAACTAACCAACTAAATACAAAATAACACCAATTAAAAGAGGATAAGTAATAACTAACAAGATAAAGACTAAAGCCACATCCAATCAAGAAAGAACACCAGTTGCCAGCAACCAACCCAAACTTCAGACACCTGTCTTCGTCACTGACACGATGTCTCGATCCTCGTGCATCCCGTCGGCACTGAAAATGCCACCCTTTTCGTCCATCTTCCCGTCGCTGCCCAATCCCAAATGGCACTACCATAGCAGAGCCCATCAAAAACCCAAATGGAATTGCCAAAACAGAAACTTTTGGACAAGATGCCCTCGCTGACGAATCAAAACCAGTGAAAGCACCCCAACCCAAGACCACCATGGACCACCATCAATTACCGACCAAAGCTACCTTTGCCCTACCTCTTGACAAACTAACCTAATTCAAACACAACAACAAAAGGCAAACTCTAACCAGCTTCAATAAAAAAACACATGACCTTTCTAAATCTAGGGAGAAGGGGGAAATTAAACCCTTGAAGATCTAGACTCTTCAAACCATCTCCAACCCAAGGACGCACCTGCCTCTCACCCATCAACCACCAATTCAATCAAGGTAGCACCCCTAGGAGTCGACAGCTTCAACCCACAACCAACACCACCCTATCACTAGCACCAAAAAACTGAGAAAATCCTATCGAACTGAAGGCAGACCATCGTGAAGAGTGAAGACGACAGCGTCGAACCCACCGAAGAGCCCCAAAGAAAAAACCCTAATAAATAGTTGTTCTAATCTACCACGTCACCACCCATTGGGAAAACCGGCGATAGTGACAGAGACGAAGACGGAGAGGGGAGAGAGTTGTAGCAGCAAAAGGGCTTTTTTCTATTTTTGCCTTTCTCAGAGAGAGGAAACATTTACTTGAATCTATATACACATGAATGTATATACACATGAATGTAAGGTAAATGACCTAACAAGATATGTAATCATTTGTTCCAAAAATAGATTGTTTCAATGCACTAAATGCCCGGTAGCAGAATAGTCCCAAAACTCCCGACGAGCACCTCCTTTCTTGGGTATAGATTTTGCATGCATAAACTTCAGAGGAAGAACGTGAAACAATTAGTAAAGTAACTACAAATACAGCAATAATGAAGGTCTATAAAACAATTGTCGTCATTAAATTTAATTAAATTTAATGACAATTTATTTTACTCCTCCGTCCTTAATTAATTGATCATATTTTCTTTTTAAGCTGTTCTAAAAAGATTGATCACTTTTTAAATTTAAAAAGATTCCATCTGAATTTTTTCGTATTTACTCTTTATACATTTTTTTATTTTATTTCTCTCTCCACATTTAATCGTCGACCAACACATTTTTTTCCTCATGAATCTCTTTCTTCTCTCCCTCTTTCTTTCTCTCTCTTCAGGTAGAATGAGAAACTCATAAAATATTATCTATATCCTAAATAAGTGTCTAAGTCAAACATGATCAATTATTTAGGGACGGAAGGAGTATAACTTAACAGTTTCAGTCTTCTTCAGAACTAAACTCTTGTGTTCATATCATGCTCGTCTAAGAAAATCATAAAACACTGGAAGCAATTTGCGACTTTGATGGCTCTACTATATATATGAAGCCGACAAAATTAACAGCCCAAACAGTGTGAAGGCTTGCAAGTTCTTCCAACGGCAAGAAGGGAGTATATAGTTATTCTTGGTAAACCCTTTTCTCACTCATATTCAACAAGTTAATTAAATTGTATATGACCAACATGCAACAACTAAATATGACCAACATGCAGAATGGACATGTCACATGTTAGACTTTAACAGTTAAATGATACATCTGCCTAACTCGCTTGCTATTGTGGGAATATTAATTGATCTTACTAGCTTTGCAACAAAGATGAAGGTCATATGTAGTGTGCCTGTGACAAAGAATAAGGTTTCCCACTGAACTGTGCAAGCAGTGTCACCAGATATCTTTCTGTTTAGCATGATATGCATTGTTTGGATCATCATCTAACTGCTTCAGTTTTTAGAGAAAATGGTATCAAAGCTACGCTTTGACAAGGTCCTAAGTTACACTGTTCCAGCTTATCGTCGGTCCCCATTTAGGTTAGTTATGTATGAACATTGTTTACTTGTGGAACTTTTATGGTGCTGTATATTGATATTGTTCTTATTGATTTATCTCTTCACGTGCAATTATGGGCTTATAGAGAATTATGCATGATAGGCATTATAGGACTAACTTTCCAGCAGCTTAGGCTTTTAGTTATGAAATAGTTAGTTAACAGTTTCTCTCGAAACAATGGATTAATTCTCCTCTCCCCCCAAAATTCCCCCTACGCCGAACCTCTCTGTGTCTCTAAAATTCGGTGCTCCGTCACCACCTCCGGTTTCCTCCGGCGGGTGGTCACATGGTAAGAATGTTGTCTTTCTTGTTTGTGTGCCTTGTATGAGTTTAGGGTTTTAATTTGGCATTTGTGGTTGATGCGGCGGGTGGCCTTCACTATAGGTAGCAGAGCTATGGCCGGTGGGTCTTTATGATAGGCATCGAAGCCAAGTTGTGGTGAGGGTCACTGGGTATGGTTGTCCAGGCTTGGCTGGTTGCTTGGCAATCGAGTGTGGGTGTTCATGGGTCAGAGAGGATGAGTGTGGCTGGTCCCTCCATTGGGGTGTTTATGTGGTGGTTTTAGGTCGAAGAACGCTACAGTGGGAGCATGGTGGTTGTGGGTCGGCAAATAAGAGGTGAGTCTGGGTCAAAGGAATTTCGCTTTTAGGATTTATTTCCCCTTCCCCCCTAATTGCTTCCCCATTCCCTCTTTGTTCCAGAAGGGTGAGATTGGCTCGATTTAGGTGGTGGCGATGGTGCTTCAGTGCAACTTGTGATGGAGGTGAAAGTGGCTCTATGGGGCTATGGTAGTGGTGGATGTCTGGGGTAAATTTGCATGGTGGAGGGAAATTCAGCTTGTGGTGGTGGCTGCCCGGTGGTGGTTGGCCGATTGTAATTGTAGTTCAGTGGTTCTTGGCGGCGGGGTGATGGGCTGGTGGTGATATGCTCCGGCGAGGCAATCAGTGTACCAAGCGACGTAGTGCGAGTTGGCGTTACGGTCTGGGAGGCGAGACAACGGAACGATGGCCAAAAACTACCGAGATTCTGGCACTGGCGTGGGTGCACGAAGATCGAGGTTTGATGCAGCATGCAGCGTTCGGACTAGTGATTGGTCTTCGAGATGGCAGGTGGCAGTTGGGGGTGTCGTGTTGTTTGTAGTTTATTGCCTGTTTTTATTTTGGTTTTCTTGTTCTTAGTTAGTAGCTATTTGTTTTGTTGGTTGAAATTTATTATGTTTTTAGGTGATTTTCAAATTTTTTGCTAGTTAAAAACTTTATATATATATATATATAAGGGAGCCGATCCACACCCACCGGTGGAGAAATAACAATTTCCCCACCATAATCTAGTCATCCACGTATAGTCGTGGATGGCCCAGATCTGTATTTTTTTTTTTTTTTAAAGTTGCAACCGCCGCTCTTTCAAGCGGTTGCAAAAATGGACAAAAATGTCCCGGAAAGCTGAAAAAACCCCAACCGCAAGAAAGACTAGCGGTTGGGGCCCACATTTCCCCCAACCGCTACAAAGTGTAGCAATTGGTGATGATTGCAATTTCCTTCCAACCGCTACACTTTGTTGCGGTTGGTGATGATTGCAATTTTTTTTTTCTTTTGGCCGTGAGACATTTTTTCTAATGATGCCCAACCGCCACTAAGTGTAGCGGTTGGTATCATGACTTTTTTATTTATTTTTGCTTTTGGCCGTGAGACATTTTTTCTAATGATGCCCAACCGCCACTAAGTGTAGCGGTTGGTATCATGACTTTTTTATTTTTTTGCAGCCTTAAACTTTGTCATAACAAGACAAAGTGGCTCCACCATAGTCCCCAACCGCTACTCTTTGTAGCGGTTGGCATCTTTTTATTGCACAACTTCCTTTCGGGCATGAGCCACAAGGACAAAGTGGCCCCACCTAGCATAGTGTGGAGGTTGGTATCACAAGCCAAATAGTCCCCAAATTTTTCTAGCATGTCCGAAATGTTGCTTTGATCAAATTATCGTCCACTTCACTGACACACACTCACGGGTCTTCTTTCTTCTCTTTCCCTCACTTTTCTCTTTTTATAATCCGTTCTCCCCAACTCTTTCTGGACATAACCCTCTCTTTCAGTCTCCATCATCTTTCCCAACTCTTTCTTCCATCTTCTTCATACTCCAAATCTTATCTACATAATCTCTACGATAACATAAACAAAAAAACTCTACGCTAGAAGATCGGTGGATAACCGCTAGAAGATTAGTGCACCACAAGAAAATATGTATTTGGCGACGGATTTTTAGCGACGGAAGGTATTCCGTCGCTAAAAATGTCTTTAAGCGACGGAATATACCGTCGTTAAAACTCCGTCGCCAAATACTATTACCAACGGAAGACACCGTCGGTAAAAGTATTTTGCAACGGAGTTTTAACGGCGGACTTTTAGCGACGGATCTACCGTCGCTAAATATTTTTATAAAATTAGTAATTTTGAGTTTTTTTTTAAATTATTTAAACGACGGAATAAAACCGTCGCTAAAGAGTCTGTCGCAAAAAGTCTTTATAATAATACATTCACCGACGGAGTTTTAGCGACGGTATTATTCCGTCGCTAAATATCCTCCATTTAAAAACCCATCTGGTTTCTTTCTCTCTCCCCGTTCTCTCTCTGAATACCTGCTCTCACCCACGCACCGCCGTTCTCACCTCCGGCAACCATTCTCTACGGCGACCCAGCTCCGGCGACACTCCCGTCCCCCACCCGACGCCGCGCCACCAAGCCTTGCACTCCGGTCGTGCCACAAAGCCCTCCACTATCGCCGCGCAACGCAACCCACCACCGTCGCCGCGCAACGAAACGGAACACTGCCGCCGCACCACCAACGCCGCTGCCATCGTACCCACCTCGAGATTTGTATGTCAATTGTCTTCAATTTAGGTTACATGCCCTAAATTATGCCTGGTTTATTTAGATTTGTATGTCAATTTAGGTTCAATTTTTTGTTAATTTGTCAATTGCCCTAAATTAGAGTACTCATCACTAATATACTAGTTATAGTGATATTTAGGTTCATTGTATACTGACTGATACGAGATTTGTACTGCAAGAGTGTATTTGTATGTAAGCTTTTGAAAGCATGCAGAGCTCTTCAGAGTGGCCTTTGAATGGGAAGAAGACATTTAAGGAGAAGAACTTGAGTGTGTGTGTGTGTGTGTGTGAAGAGATTAGTGTCAAGAACTTGTTTTTACGATAAACCTAATGAATTAAAAACAAACATTCGCCTAACTATATGCTACAACGTTCTGTAGAAATTCTGTAGGTTCATCGGTGATAGATAGTAATGCAAAAGTCTACGTAACCTGCTTACATCTTAACTTATGTGGACAACTATGCTCAATCAGTTTCAAACACCTTTCCATGGTTATGACTTAATCCAAATATAGTAGTAGTAGTAGTAGTAATTAGGTGTGACATACTTCAGTTTGTGGTGCAAATATCTTTCAATTCGTAGAGAAGTGTACGTAGATGTTAAATGGTGCGTTGCATGATGCATGCACATGGGGTATCGAAGTGTACATTGGTTTACTTCTTAACAAAGGTTATTTGTTAAGATTGAGAGATGGCAAGACGTAGGCTGGACATGAAAGCCATTTTAATTAGATCCTCCTCCTCAAATGGATACTGTTAAATAAATAAAATGTTAGAAAAGAGAGAGACATATCGATCCTCAGCGCATATGGTGGAGGGAGATGCAGTAGAAGCAATGGCGGATGTTGTGGATGATGCTTTTGATATCCCGAGGCACGGCATTGCATTGCGTTTGCAGAGAGAGAAAAAGGGAGATAAAACTGGGGGCCCCTCCACCAACCAAACCCCCATAGCCGCCCCACCTCCCCTCCCCTCCCCCCTTTCTTTCACACACATACACACACACGAACAAAACAAGTAGCGACGACTAGGAGCGCTTGAGATCTTCTGATGTACTCTCGCCGTCTCATTTTGAGTGTCATGCTTTCGACTTTAGTCGGTTCCAAAGTATATAGCAAGCTAGTGCATTACATTTTCTTATGTATTATCCCTAAAAAATAGGGTGATCACATCTAATGCGTTTTCTTGAAACTTTTGCATTGCGTTTGCAGAAAATATATAGCAAGCTAGTATCCCAATTTCGAAGTTACTAAGCATATTTAGCGACCATCATTTATCGCTATAGGGAAACAGGAGACAGGGGAGGAATTATAGGCTTTTCCTACGTTATTGGGTTGCAACTATAGATTTTCTTTTGAGTAATGAGTTTCAAGCATCAAGAATATAATGATTGAACAAATTAAAAGACTACAAAAGCATTTTAGCGACATTTGAAAGCTGCCAATGTGACTAACACACATCTTGTAATCTTTGCAAATTTGCAAAGGCTGCCACCGAAGTTTGAAGCTACAAGTGAAGTGGATTCATATGCTTGTAGGCAAAAAAGCGGATTATATTTTGCTTCTTACTCAGGACTTTATCGCACAACAACATTTTGCTTCTTACTTTCCGTGACATAGGTGGCTATTTGGGTGGTGAAATGATGATGTGCGTAGTTGAGATTTTTGTGGTAGTCATTTTAGCTACAACTCACTGTGGATCTGTTTTTTTAGCATCACTTTAACATAATTTGATAGATTTAATTCAGCTATGAAATTGATGCTCGTCGATTGAATAATCATCGATTGGTTTTTCATGTTAAAGTAGGTTAAATGGCTTCTGCTTCGGTGAACAGGGACGTTTCAGTCAACAGGCACTTCTTCAAGGTCATGATGCCTGGTTTTCATACAGAACTTGTATGTCATCCCGCTTTCTCTATGTTTTCGTGTGTGTTAAAAGTTTTATCTTTGGTTAAAAACTTACATGTCTTCCTGTATTATGAATATGTTAGGCCATACCGGTAGCATTTTGGCGATTGCTTACCACATTGAGATTTGAAGCAACTTTAACCAGCCGCAAGGGGTCATGGCTTGTTAAATTAAAGAAGAAGGTTGGCCAAGAGGTTCTTTGCTTCGAAGAGGGTTGGAACGAATTCGTGCAACAACATGACCTCCATCTAGGAGACTTTGTAGTCTTTCAACACATGGGGCAAATGCGTTTTCAAGTCAGCGTGTTTGATCAAAGCACTTGTGAAAAGCCTTTCCCCTAATGTTGAATTCTGAGGCGTAATTAGACAATATTTTACATTAATCGCATCGGATATGTACATTTTGAACAATGTTGTGAACATTGACTATTTGTTTGATAATTTTAGGTTGTTAATTGTGACTTCAAGATCGATGATTTGTTAATCGATGATTTTAGATTGTTAATCGTGCATTTGATATATTGAGATTGTTGACGGAGGATGGGACCCAATTGGTTTGAATTTTTTATTACAGGTTTGGGCATTAAAAAATTAAAAAAATGACTTTAACTTTTAGCGACGGATTAATTCCGTCGCTAAACATTTTATCCCGTCGCTAATTTCGTAAAAAAGAAAATAAATTAAAGTACGTAAAACATAATTAGCGACGGATATTCCGTCGCTAATTAACAAATAAATCCGTCGCCAAAAGTTCTATATTAGACGACGGATTTTATAATTCCGTCGCAAAACTTTTAGCAACGGCCTTTTATACGAGGGACTTTTAGCGACGGTAATTCCGTCGCTAAAAGTTTTAGCGACGGAATATAGGCCTTTAGCGACGGGAAAATCCGTCGCTAAATACCTTATTCCTTGTAGTGGTGGAATTTTTTTTAAAATATATCAAGTTTAAAGCAAGTAAGTATTTTGAATTTTCTTATAATTCAATGTTAATTTCAAATTGTTCTTACCATAATTGTTCTTACCAGTGGGTTGTTTAAATTGTGTTATGCTTAAATTGTTCTTACCATAGTCTCAAATTCGTATTTTTTAGAGTTTGAAATTAAGGATTGAACTAGCGTTTAGGTTATGAAATTAGAAGTTTACTTGATATTAGAAATTATGATTTTTTTTTTCAAGATTGAGGTTTTTTTAGGGCTCCAACATTATGGGTTTTTTTTGGATTCAAAATTGGTGATTTTTAAGATGTCAAAATTAGGGTTTTTTGGGATACAAAATTGGGAGTTTTTAGTTTATTCAAGATGGGCGGTTTTTTAGGGTGTCAAAATTAGAGTTTTTTATGATTCTCGAAATTAGAGTTTATTAGCGAATATTCATTCGAAATCCAAAAATAGTGATTGTAGACTCAAATCGAAGAGAACGAAAACGAAACAAAAATCAGATCAATCGGAGATCGGATGAGTTAGATATGAATTGGTCAAATTTTTTAGATAAAAACTTAATAGCACGAAGATCGATAAAACTTTTTAAAAGAAATAGTCACACGGAAGTGACACGTGGCGTGTCCTTTCTCTATAAATTCTGAAACCAATCCCTCACGAATGACAACTTATAAAATTAAGATAAAAAAGGACAACTGTCCTTTTCTTTATAGAAAAGGCAGCCACTGTTCTTAAAAAAAAAACCGATAGCTCGACTCGACTGTTCGTAAGAATTTTATATTTTTTTTAAAAAGTCAAAGACCGATCGAAGAGAGATGCGGGACTAAAATTTTTTAAAATATATTTTTGACCCCAAACAAAGAACGGAAAGACACAAAGTTATGGTGAACAACTTTTTACGATAAAACAAACACATAATTTTATAAATCACATTAGAACTGTCTTTAACGCAACTTACAAGACAGTAAAACAAGATCATTGATAACATTACAAAAAGCGTGATGATCAACAATAGGCTCAGAAGCAAATTCAATTTTGAAATCAAACGAAGATGCAAAGATTCTCGTGTATGAAACGAAAAGACGGCGTAACAACCCCTTATTTTGATAAAACGAATATCATGTCGTAAATCTCCTGTTTATCTTAGATCGTTACTTCAAAGTAAAGAACATCATGTCAAAAATTCAAAAATATAATAATTTTGAACTGTTCTTTACACAAGTACCCAAAACCCGGGGTATTACATTTATGGATTCGAAAATTGCGGTTTTTTAGGGCGTCAAAATTAGGATTTTTTATTAGATTTTATTAGGGCTTCGAAATTGGCGATTTATTCGGGCTTCAAAATTAGGATTTTAGGATTACGTGTTCTCATTTAGTTTTGGAATGTAAATATTATGGACGCTAAGTTGGTTTACGATTATATTTTGTTCTTAGAGATATGGATTTCAACCCCGGACCTCATGATACATCAATCCTTTACGATGACGATGACCACATCGCGAGGCACGTATTTGACGGTGTAGATAGAGGTGTTTTGGAAACAATTCAAAGCACAAGTCACCTCGAAGAATGGGTACTAAACGAGGAACAAATACAAATATTACACCGTCAAAATTTATCTATGTTCACCGATCTTCATCATTGGTCTCGGCACGACGATTGCCTTATATCCGCTCTAGTTGAACGATGGAGGAGCGAGACGAACTCATTTCAGTTTCATTTTGGTGAAATGGCTATTACATTAGAGAACGTCGGATTTATACTTGGACTCTCATGTCATGGCAGACCCATTACTTTGAGCAAAACGGCTGCATCCATAGCGAAGATGGCTACGCCGTATTTTCCGAGAATTCCGAGGGAAGCTCTTACAACAAACGACATCAAACTTAAATAGCTAAGAGAGCAGTATGGCGTGCTACCGGATGAATACACAATTCACAATTTGGTGACGTATACAAAGGTATTCTTTATGTATATTATTGGAGCTATATTACTTCCGACGCATTCGAAAAACACGGTGCATCCGAAGTATATAATGTTCTTGGAGGAACTTGAGGAGGTATACTCGTATTCGTGGGGTTCAGCTGTCCTTGCGCACCCATATGGAGCACTGCACAAAGCTACGAGAAAGGCTGCCAAGTCTAGTGTCGCCTGCTTAACTTTATTACAGGTTTGAGCATTTATATTCTTGGTTGACGTGTCAATATATTCGTGATTAATTACTAATTCCATATAATGTTTGCATTCACAGGTTTGGTCTTACGAGAGGTTACCCACGGGTCGTCCACAGCCGCGGGATGATTCCGATGAGACGTGGCCTAGGGTGTGGGCCTGGGGGCCTACGACCAACCGGAGGAGACGGGTAGACCCTCACCACCATCTAAAGTTCTATCTGGGGAACTAGAGATACTGGATGCATCCCAGGTGACGTGGCAGCCATATGGCAAAGTGATGCATCGGTTGCATGAGTGGTGTTGGCAACTTCCAGTGTCGTACGTGCTGGCAGGTTTGGTTCGGGTGCCGCTTATTCACTTCAAAGTATGTGAGTTTCAAATGCCCGATCGAGCTATGAGGCAAGCTGGCTGTCTACAAGGGATACCAAAACCCGTTGTAGACATGCAGCCATACAGGAGTGGTCGAGGGCCAAACTTCAAGGTGCCTGATGCCTTGAATTTGTTGAGCGACAAGGTGCAATAGTGGAATACTTGGTAGGAAACGTATGATAGCCTTGTATCACTGAAGGACGACGGCATCAGTATTGAGGAATACCTATAATGGTTTCTCAAGGTGACGCGCACGAGGGTGAATCGTCGTTCCCTGGTGAGGAAGACATCGTATGTGCCACGTGAGATCTATGACCAGTTCTGGGCATTGAACATTGTAAGTCATGCTAGTGTTGTTTCAATTTTTATTTGCGCACCTTATCGACCATACCTGAAATGATTAGCCATATTTTCTATGCATGTTTTTTAGGTTGTAGGGCACTGAGGTGTTCAAGCAGCTGAAAGGGTTTGAGTGGTTTGTCGTGCAGGCTCCCGACAATCTCAAGAGGTACAAGACTGAAGTTCACAACTTTAGTCTTGCGTACCGGGGTTACCAAGGGGAGCCGTCTAGTCTCTTGCCTCCTGACGCGTACGACTCTCAGCCCTAGAGTCAGGTGTGGGAGCCATTTAGTCACTTGCCTCCTGATGTGTATGACGCTCAGCCCTAGAGTCAGGTGTGGGAGCCGTCTAGTCGCTTGCCTCCTGACGCGTACGACTCTCAGCCCCAGAGTCAGGTGTGGGAGCCGTCTAGTCGCTTGCCTCCTGACGCGTACGACTCTCAGCCCCAGAGTCAGGTGTGGGAGCCGTCTAGTCGCTTGCCTCCTGACGCGTACGACTCTCAGCGCCAGAGTCAGGTGAACCAAGTAGGAATCCAGGCGTCGCGCCCAAGCATCCGGTCAGTTAAAGGACAAGTGACGAAGCCATTGAGGCCGGACAAGCGGGATTGGATCGATCGACACTACTTCGGGCATGAGCCCGTCGATTCAACAGACTTTCCTTTTGCGACATTCCTAGGTCATGAGGATATGAGAACGTTGACGCCGGAGACAGATATTTCAAATTTTGTCATAAACACTTATATAGATCTGCTCCGGATTAGAGAGCTACGTTATAACCACTGCCTAGATTTGAAGCTTAACATGTATCCCACTTATTTTGTGGGATTAATGGTGACCAGCATGAGGGATTTCATAGAATGGAGGAGGCGAGGGACAGGCAGGGGTAAGTGGAAACCATCTGAAAACGTGTTAGGCATGTTGAACTCCAACTATCAATGCCACGCTGCTAAGGCGAACCTTATCATGATACCTTGTCATCATGCAAACCACTTCTTCCTATTAGTTCTCCATCCAGCGAACAAAATGGTCCACATATACAATAGCCTAAGGGAGGACGGACTTGGGCAGCTGCTAGCACAGATGTACAGCGAGTACATCACTGCAGTGGTTAGTTTTTATTTGTTGACCTTGGCTCATAGTATATTCTTCTTGTTACATAGGCTTGATGACCTTTTTTATTGTTGGATGCAGACTACTATCCTCTCGCTAGCGTGCCAAGATTATTCGGGGGAGACCATCACCAGGAATTCGACGGTAGAGCCTTGGACGGTCGTGATGATACAGGACCGACCAAAGCAATATAACAGTCACGATTGCGGGATTTACGTCTTCAAGTACATGGACTACATTGCTCGCTCGGAGGTGCTCGAATATATGTCGTGGACTCGAAGGGATGCCTTGACGTTTAGGTATAGGATAGCCTGAGAGCTGAAAAAGAATGAAGCTAGACGCCTTCATTATCATTATCCTAAGTAACGTGCCTAAGGTGCAATGAGCAAAAAAAAGTGACAAAAAAATTATAACATTCTTTGCAAGCTATGAATTTGGCGCTAAAGTGTGTGCAAATAGGCCCTTCATAGGAAAATCAAAAAAATAATTTGCCTCGTTTTTCGCTGAAATTCATAGAAATGAGCTAACTAGTGTGCATAAGGTGCAATGAGCAAAACAAAAGTGACAAACAAAATTACAACATTTTTCGCAAGCTAAGAATTGGGCGCTAAAGTGTGCGCGAATAGGCCCGTCGTAGGAAAACCCAAAAAACAATTTCGCCAAAATTCTTAGAAATGGGCTAACTAGCGTGCCTAAGGTGCAATGAGCGAAAAAAAATTACAACATTCTTTGCAAGCGATGAATTTGGCGCTAAAGTGTGCGCGAATAGGCCCTTTTATAGGAAAACCCAAAAAAATAATGTGTCTCATTTTTCGTCGAAATTCATAGAAATGGGCTAACTAGCATGCCTAAGGTGCAATGAGCAAAAAAAAGTGACAAAAAAATTACAACATTCTTCGCAAGCTATGAATTTGGCGCTAAAATGTGCGCGAATAGACCCTTCATAGGAAAACCCAAAAAATAATTTTGCCAAAATTCTTAGAAATGGGCTAACTAGCGTGCCTAAGGTGCAATGAGCAAAAAAAAGTGACAAAAAACATTACAAAACTCTTCGCGAGCTATGAATTTTTGCGTTAAAGTGTGCGCGAATAGGCCTTTCATAGGAAAACCTAAAAAAATAATGTCTCATTTTTCGCCGAAATTCATAGAAATGGGCTAACTAGCGTGCCTAAGGTGCATTGAGGGAAAAAAAAGTGACAAAAAAATTACAACATTTTTCGCAAGCTATGATATGAATTTGGCGCTAAAGTGTGCGCGAATAGACCCTTCATAGGAAAACCCAAAAAAAAAAAATTCTCATTTTTCGCCGAAATTCATAGAAATTGGCTAACTAGCATGCCTAAGGTTGAATGAGCAAAAAAAAAGTGACAAACAAAATTACAACATTTTTCGCAAGTTATGAATTTGGCGCTAAAGTGTGCGAATAGGCCCTTCCAAAAATATCAAGATTCCACAAACCTAATCAGAAATTAAAGATTCCATAAACCTAATCACAAATGTAAACATTATAAAAGTTCAATTTAAACTACTGAAACATTAACCCTAACACTCTTCCTCAGCATCATCCTCCTCGACGATACTGCCAGGTTCGATACCTAGAACTTTATAATGATTTCTCTTGTCATGATCAGTCATTTTATTACATAACGCACACTTTCGCAATTTTTTTTGAGCCGTTGATTATTCAATCGGACTCTTCATATGTATTGCTCGTTTTCGCCCTTTCGTTTGAGACATAATTGGATCAAAAATAACGTCCTCCTGACCTTTAGGCTAGTGCTGTCAATGATTGTCTGTGAAGCTTGATTGAATCTACTGGCTGGAGTATCGACTGGAGTCGCCCTAGTAGTCGGAGTGTCCCGTCTTTCTGGTAATGCCATCCTAAACTGTGCAAGGTTAGCCTTATCCCGTGCGGCTGCTTCAACTTGATATGTGTACCCATCAAATGTTGACACTGCATCCAATGATAAACCGTGCATGATGTTACAAAGGTGATTATATCGCAGCGTCTCAGATTGCTCGAAATCAACTGAAACATTGGGCACGTAAGGAATGTGACCGTGTACTCTATTGGCTTCCTTCGTCCACCGATCCAAGATATACTCTGGAGGGATTTCACGAGCATTCTTGGCGCTAAAAAACCTCAAAGCGTGTCTACAGAGTATACCTTTATGCTCAAACAGTTGACAGTTGCAATTAACAAACCCGGTCTCCATACAAACTGCTACGGTAAAATGTCTTCTGTTCTTCGGAGCCGACGAAGAGCACAGATTGGCGAAATTCGTCACATTTGTCAAAGCATAAACCTTGAGATCTCTGGTGCATAGCTCGTGCAACTTTGTCATGTATATTGATTCGACTTTAGTAGTTCCTCTCGAAACTGTTTAAACATTTTCTTGGTATAGACTTGAGCCGCATGAGCCTCCAAAGTGTAAAAAAATACTCTGGCTCTTTCTATGTAAACTGTAGCCGCGTCAGTTTCTTTCTCAAGGAAAAATTGCTTGTCAAGGGCTTTCTGCATCTCTAGTACGAACTCTTTTATAGTCGAAGAATGGCCTAGTACCAATCAAAGAATGCATTCATACCTTCGCTTCTCGAGGTCGTAATCATTCCGGCTGCAAAAAAATTTTTGGTGTAGGCACCGGCCCATTGTGTCTTGATCTCATACAACGCTTGCAACCATTCATGACTGTACAAATAGTAGTCATCCATATAACTTGGCCCACCTCTCCTCGAACACGTCTACCGTCAACGATTTCTTCACACATGTATTAAAGTCACTCTTGAATGTCGGATGGTTTGCATATACATTGTGAAGCCGTTCGGGATATTTGTTGCTTATGTGGCATGTGCACAGGCCATGGTGAGTATCTGGAAGGACCTTAGCGATTGCATTTTTCATTGCCAGATCTTGGTCGGTGATGATGGTCTTTGGAGGAATATGATACATTGCTTCAAGCCATGTTTCAAATAACCACGTAAATGACTCCTCCGTCTCATCCCTAAGCAGGGCAAAGCTAAACAAGATTGACTAATAGTGGTGGTTCACCCCGGTGAACGGAGCAAAAGGCATAGAGTACTTATTTGTGCGGTATATGGTGTCAAACGTCACAACATCGCCAAAATTTTGGTAAACAGCTCTAGAACGGGCATTCGCCCAAAACATAGTACTAATGCGGTTCTCGTCATCCAGTTGGAGACTATAGAAAAAGCTAGAATTCTCACTCTGAAAGCGCTTGAAGATATCATGTAACGCCCCGAAACCCGGGGGTCCGAACACGTTCTTAAACCAAAATCTACACATCAATGACATAACTATTATAAAGGCAGCGCAGAGCATCTAGGATACCACAAACACAATTATCTAAATCTCAAATATTTAACTCCAAAAATAATCCAACACTTATATACAATCCCTTCAAAAACTTACTTCCAAAATACTTCAAAACTTTATTACAAGTCTCTTAGACTAAATATCTGAATCCAAAAGAATATAAATCAACTAACCAATATTTCGTCTAAAGAAATCATAAGCTCTATTCTCAATATCAGAAACCAGAGCAATTCCCACCGCTGCACTAATATCTCTCCATTCGTGCTACTTTTGGCCTGGAAGGGGAAGGAAACGAAAAACAAATGGGTGAGCACGAATTGCCCAGTAAAAGATCTTACACACAGTGTAACGACCCGGTCCACGGCCCCACCACAGGGCATTGTCTCCCTCAAAAGGGCTAGCCAAGTAGGTACTTATGAGTTCATAGGCAGGGTCTTATAAGGCCAATCACAAACTCTCCCACAACCGATGTGGGATATTACAATAAAATTGTAATAAGGCAACGAAGGGTGAGCTGGGTATATCCCACATTGGCTAGAGAGGAAGATTCTGGGCTATGTGTGATTGAGCCTTAGCGAGGACGCTAAGGAATAAGGTGGGGAGATTGTAATATCCCACATCAGTTGTGGGAGAGTTTGTGATTGGCCTTATACGACCCTGCCTATGAACTCATAAGTACCTACTTGGCTAGCCCTTTTGAGGGAGGCAATGCCCTGTGGTGGGGCCGTGGACCGGGTCGTTACACACAGAGGGCAAAAAAAAAAACGAATACGAAACTAGAGTTATCAAATAGAGCCAATAAATAGGAATTTAGATAACTCATTCAAATTTCACAAACGAATAATGATATTGACCAAAAGAGGGTTACCAAAAACGAATAACAAATTTGAGTTATCGAATAGAACCAATAAATAGGAATTCAGATAACTCAATCGAATTTCACAAGTGAATAACAGAAGCGACCGAAAAGGAGGTTAAGTAACCAATAAGTCGAATACCGATTCAAACACGACTAACAAATCAACCCAAAAAGGGGTTACATAACCAATAATCGAATAGCAAAATATTTTTACCAAATCTTGTGGGTGTCACATATACAAATTGCTTATTATTAAGCATCACAAATCGTGGTTATACCATGTCGAATATCGCAGCCGGTGCGTCACAAATAAGTCACGATAATCAAAAGTGACTTTCAAACACAAATATCACCCACAAAGTAATTTGATAAATATAGTGAATATTCATTCGAGTTTCAAAAATAGTCATTGTAGACTCAAATAGAAGAGAACGAAAATACGAATCTAACGAAACAAAAATCAGCTCAATCGGAGATCAAATGAATGAGATATCGTCGAAAGAAGTATTTAGTGGAAAACTAAACGCACGAAAAGAGACCATCAACAATTAAAGGGCCACCAGAAACAAGACAAGTGGCAAAGAGTACACGATTGAACCAATTCCGGGTCGAATAGAATTATAAACATTAGTCAAGAACCAATAGAAGAGTGACACGTGGCTGTTGACATTTGAAGAAAAGAAAGAATGCCTTGACAGATTTTTGAAAAAACGTGAATAGAACTGGACTTTCTTTCATAACAGAACTAAAAATAATTTTAAAAACAACGTGAATAGTACGTATTTTGCTGTTATTCGAAGAGCCCATCTTGGAGACAGATTTGCAACGATAGAAGACAAAAGAAACGACAACACAGAAAAACGTACCGTGATGATGGATAACAAAGAAATTCAATAACAAAAGTTGATTTACATCACAACACGTACAATGATAATATGTATCAAGATAAAAGAATGCATAAAAACTCTTATTTCAAAGTAACGAATATCATGTCAATAAGCTTCACTTTGTCTTAGATCTTTACTTCAAAGTAACAATATCATGTTCAGAATCTCCTCTTTATCTTGGATCAATAATCGTTTTTTTGCTTGAATACCCAAAAGAATGCACTCGACTCTTTTCTCTTTTCTCTCCTTTGTCTCAAAAAATATATGAAGACTCTTATGTCTTCTTCCCCCTTATATAGTTTGCTAATCTAATTCTAATATGACTTGAAATCCCAATTTCTAGTGTAATTATAACACAACTAAAATCCTTATTCCTAGTGTAATTATTATACAACTAATAGACCTCATTACTAATTTAATCACAATATGACTTAAAATCCTAATCCAAGTCAAAATCTTTTTTTTTCTTTTTCCTAATCCAATCACATTAGCCAGTAATACTATTAAATATTAATTTCTTCTCTAAAAGGACTCCTAATAATTTATCTAAGGTCCAATACTCAATCCAAAATCATAATAATTTTTTAATTGTTCTTTATACAAGTACCCAAAAATCCAGGGTATTACATATCGAGTGTAGCTTGAGAATCACTCTTACTGAAAGACTCTCTCCTCTGAGCACGAAGTTCATTTCGAAGGTCTACTTCGTTGAAGCTCAACTTTTCAACCCCCCCAGTCTGGCTTGAGAAAACCCCAATCATTCTTGAAGGTGGAATTTTAGCCTCGGCCATTGTAAATATCAGTTGTCTGTGTGCCGCGCTTATTTTTCGGTGCTGATGAATTTGACCAATCTTACTAGGGGTCATTAACTGATGATTATGGCTCAACTCCACTCCCGTCACAACCCAATGGTTTTCATTTTTTCGGTGTACTGCATACACATGGGCCTTACAGTCGGTACCCAAAAATGAGTCCATTTTTCTTTGTCTTGTTGGCCCTTCGTCACTGATCCGAACAACCGGGGATACATGCGGTGCTCCTCTATGACACTCAAATAGTCGGGAACAAATTTGGTCTGTATTCGCCCATTTTCTAGTCGTCTTAATTCTAACACCGAAACCTATCATTTTTTAATATGCTCTATAGTATGCTTCAACTTCGTCCATTGTTTGAAAAACTTGACCTTTGTAAGGTGGATAAGAATCTTCACAAAAATTATTTCCTCCAGTTGTATCCATATTTATATTGAAATCTAAAAAATAAAAATTATATCATTCTCAACAAGTCATAGAATTAAACGAATTTTTTTGTAAAGAAACAGAAATAAAATGGAATGAAATGAAAAATGCAAAACTTACAATGTAGTATTGTTGCCTTCAATTGCCTCCTCCGTCAAGATAACTTCTCTAATATTAGATTTTTTGATAACATCAACAAACTTGGCTAAACTGATTTTAAGATAGTGCAAGCAAACACTAAAAATCTGTGCTGTTGGAAGAATTTTTGAGTATTTGTTTGATGAAAAAATGGGAGTTTAGGGGTTATAGAGGATGAAGAAATGGTTAGAGTTCGATAGTGACTAAGTGGGGAAGAAAAAGAAAGAGAGAGATATAGTCAGAAAGAAAAAGACTGATCGTGAAATAAAGGGAAGAACCCCAAACCGCTACTCTTTGTAGCGGTTGGGGCATTAATTGCCCCAGCTTGGGGTAAGTAGGGGCAGTTAGGGGTTTTAATTGCATTTGTGGGATAGTTGTGGGGTAGCTGGGGGTTTATTTACGGTAGGTGGGGCAATAATTTTGGGATTCATATCCTTGTGTCACATGAAACAATTGGGAAAAAAAAAATTTGATGATGCCAACTGCTACACATAGTAGCGGTTGGGTAGTGAGTGGTTTAAGTTGTGCATTAAAGAAAGTAAATTTTGCATTAAAAAAAAAGTCGGATGGATGCCAACCGTTACAAAGAGTAGCGGTTGGGGACTATGGTGGGGTCACTTTGTCTTGTCAAGTTAAAGACTGCAAAAAAAAAAAAGTCATGATGCCAACCGCTACACTTAGTGGCGGTTGGTCATCTTTACAAAAAATTTCTCATGGCCAAAAGAAAAAAAAAATTCCAATAATCACCGACCGCAACAAAGTGTAGCGGTTGGGAGGAAATTGCAATCATCACCAATTGCTACAGTTGTAGCGGTTGGTGATGATTGCATGGGCCCCAACCGCTAGTCTTTCTTGCGGTTGGGGTTTTTTCAACTGTCCGGGGTATTTTTGTCCATTTTGGCAACCGCTTGAAAGAGCGGCGATTCCAACTTAAAAAAAAAAATCAGATCTGGGCCATCAACGACTACACGTAGACGGCTAGTTGTATGGTGAAGAAATTTTTATTTCACCATCGATGGGTGTGGATTGGCTCCCTATATATATATATATATATATATATAGAGCTGATCCGTTGAGAGCGCGGGCAAAATAGGAGATCTTACAAACGCGATTTGGCCGTCCATCCTGAAGGATGGACGGCCCAGATCGCGCCTTTTTCAAATACTGTCAGTCGTCCGCGACACTGTATGGCGGACGAGATTTTTTACCTTTTTGCCCTTCCGTCCGGTCCGCTACACTGTATCGCGGACGGCATTCAAGTCTTGATGGGAGACAGCAAAAAGACGTCCGCTATACAGTGTAGCGGACGTCCCGTCAGTCCTTTTTTTAAGTCCGTCCGCTACATAATGTAGCGGACGTCCGCTATACAGTGTAGCGGACATCCCGTCAGTCCTTTTTTTAAGTTCGTCCTCGTCCGCTACATAATGTAGCGAACATTTTATTTACAGGAATTTTTGTTCTGTTGTTTGCTTTCCTTGTTCTTATCATTGCAATTCAAAAGGAACTCCAGTCCCACTTCGGCCCAAACTCCGTGGGTTCCTTCTTTCTCACTATGTCGCTCCAAACAAGGAAAGATCGTCCAACAATTAATCGAAGAATCCATTTCTAGCTCGAGAGATTCAGAATATAAAAGTCACATACCATCAATCTTTAGAACTGGAACCGAAAGAAACAATTGAAAGCATAACAAGAACCCAACATATTTTGATCTAAAATACAAACAACTATATTTGATAAATTCTGCGTTTGATAAATACAAACAACTATATTTCCACAATTCCAAAACTATTCTAGGGTTCTTCGTTGACGTTGCAATTTTTGGCTAAAGCTTTGTTGACGTTGCAATTTTTGGGTAGGAGCTTCTGCCTGTCAAGGATGTTCGGCCTAAACAATGAGTTTGGCTAGGAGCTTCGTTGACGTTGCAATTTTTGGGCCTTTAGATCTGGGCCTGAGGCCAGAGAATTACCTGGTGCCGGTGGATTCAGCCAAGAAGTTCTGCTTCTCATTTGCGCCGACATCGGCATCGTTGTCGATCATTGGTAACTAACTTCCAGTAGCTCGGCAGCGTCAAGTTCTTTGGCCTGATTCTCCGACCGGGTGCTTCAACAGTAACTCCGTCTCCTTCTCATCACACTGCCAAGCACGGCCAATCGGGGGTGATGACGACATACCAGATCTGTCACACAGATCTGGGAGTTGACGGGTTAGAGGGTGCGGGAGGCAACGGGATGGGGGGAAAGGGAAGGAGGCGGGGTAGGGGAAGGAAGGGCAAGGGACGACGGGGTGAGGTGGAGGGAAGAAGAAGGTGGCGGGGCAAGGGAAGAGAGGGCGGGGACGACGGGGTGGGGTAGAGGGAAGGGGAAGGCGGCGGGGTAGGGGACGACAGCGGGGGGTGGGGGAGCAGCGGGCGTGGTGGTGGTCGTTGGAGGCACTGGCGTGGTGGTGGAACGGTGGGCCGTGGGAGCAGTGACATGGTGGTGAAACGGTGGGGGCGACGGCGTGGTTGCCGGAGAAGAAGAGAGAACTTCGTGGTTGCCGGAGAAGAAGAGAGAACCTCACCTGTATCTGATGGTTCCAGAGAGAGATTTTTAGGCTGTGAATAAAGATTTTCACAAGGATCTTGAAAGCAACAGGGAAAGACAAGATAGAAAGAAAAGGAAAAAGGCAGAGAGAGAGAGGGGGGCGGATACGGAATCATAGTGGTCCGCTACATAATGTAGCGGACAACTCTACAGATTTTGCTAGAATGCTGTCCGCAATACAGTGTAGCGGACGGGACGGAAGGGTAAAAAGGTAAAAAATCTCGTCCGCCATACAGTATGGCGGGCGACTGACAGTTTTCGAAAGAGACGCGATCTGAGCCGTCAATGTTTCAAGATGGACGGCCAGATCGTGTTTGCAAGGTCTCCTATTTTACCCGTGCTCTCAACGGATCAGCTCCCATATATATATATATATATATATATATATATATATATATATATATATATATATATATATATAGTTTGGTTTATTTATTACTTTTGTTATCGGATTTTCTTTTATTGTTATCCCTCTGGGATGAAAATATCATCCATGAGCGGTTACTTGCCTTTCTGACATGGTGTAACTCTTATGGTTTTTTTTAATGATAGAGTTCTTAACATTTTAACATTAAAATAAAAAAAAAATTCTACCAGTTTACAAGTAATTATGTTGTATTTTAGTTGTGTTTCAAAACACTTGAAGGAAGGGGCCATCCCTTTTTCCTTTGTCAAAAGCCTGCCAAAAGCAAGCATGGGCTACTTCTATCCCCATCCCTCTGCTATGCTTCTTTTTTGGGTGGTGGAAAGTCGCAGCCTGCAACTCCTCCTTTTTCTTCCTTTGGTCGCAAGACTCCTCTCCCTATTTAAAAGGGCCATTACACAACAACTTACACGGCCGAATTAGTCTCTCTTCTGATTTTGTTTCAAATCACTAATGCACTTTATAATAATTTCAGTGTCATTATATTTTGATATTGCTTGAGTCGTGAAAGAGGATGGTCAAGAAGATCGTTCGTGAGACTCTGTTGCATGTGCGTGAAAATGGAAGTTAAGACTATAGTGTAATCCTAGAGGTTGCGTGCCGTTAAACTCATCGCACCGAATTACTGGTTCTGGGGGGGCACAAAACGACTTTTTAAGACAGTTTCGGCTTGATTCTATGGATTAGTGAGATTGTTCTTATTTATTTTATAACATATTATTATTTATATTGTATTGTGATTTTGTGTAAGAAAGTGTGATTCTGCTCCAAAAATTATTGTAGCCAGATTTATTTCCACCTGCTAACATTTTTTCGGCATCTTGGCTTTCTAACAAATGCATAGAGCACATTACCAATATCATTAACACTATAAATATCGGTTTCCAGTTATTTTGTTAAGTTGGGGTAGTAAAATTCCTTCCTATCGTTGCAGGGAGGAAGAAACCATTATATTACCGAAGGTGAGAAACATTATATTTGTATAAGATTTTTGTATGATTAGGAGTTGCGAATCACTGTGCTCTGCCAAACACAAACAGGTAGCCGTTAGACAAAAAGTAGAGGTTCCAACTTTTGTAAGTAGGATTTTGACGAAGGTGTTGGGACTTATTAAATTCAAGAAGAAAAAGGACAAAGGATAACGTTAGTAACATTTGGTAATACTTGGTTTTTAGTTTTAAAAAAAACAAAAACTAAAACCAGTTTAATTTTGTTTTTACAAAAACAAGTGGGTGTTTGATAATCTAGTTTTTTTTTTATGTTTTTTTTTTCTTTTGGATGTTTGATTACCTAGTTTTTATTTTTAATTTTTTTTTGGTGGTGATTTGCAGTGGCGGTGGCCGACGGTGGTGGCAGGCGGTGGTCGACGGTGGTGGTGGCCGGCCACCGGCGATGGGCGGTGGCTGTGGGAGGATGGTGGTGGTGATGGTCTCAAAATAAAAACAAAAACTGAAAACCGAAACTTATTTTTTTGAGTTTTCAAAAACAGCCTTGGTTTAGAAACTAATTTTTTAAACTGAAGGAAAAAAACGATAATGTTTACCAAACGAGTTTATTTTCTCGAGTTTAAAAAACTGGAGAAAAAACTAGAAAAAAAAAGGTTACCAAACGGAGCCAACTGTTGCAATGCACTTCAAGGAGCTATCTTAAAGAAAGTATTTTCTATATTACGGTGCAAGTGAACTCAATGAATATATATCCCCATGATGCAATGCTCAATCTTAAAGAATTGAAGATGTCACGAAAATGTCGTGACCTTCACATGCCGTTGGGCAAACTTTGCAGCCTTTTAATTATCAATACTATTATCTTATTTACCAAAAAAATAAATTTTGAAGATTGCACTTCAACAATTCTCACACACTACCAAGAACTCAGTTACTATAAAACTAAAATGACACCTAGAAAGCATCTCAGAAAAACTGGAGAGAAGGATAAGAATTCTGAAGTGCAATTCGACACAAATGACGTTTAGAACTTTTCACACTTGTATACATAGCATATATATATAGACGCATAAAAGAACCAAAAGGAAAAGAACTTGGAAGGTCTACCATGGTACTTACAACGGGAGAGCTCCAAAGGAACTTGAAGTGAAATGAGAGAATGAGAGCTCTGGATGGAGAAATGCAAGAATAGATGCCAACAATCCAATATGGGTTTGAAAGCTGATGTCAAGGAAAGTGAGTTCTTACTTACGTAGAGGTGCCACAAAGGCTGCAGTCCGTGTCAGTTTCCAAGTATGCAAAGTGAGAGACAGCAAGGACGGAGTAAGGGCTGAGAGCAAGGCTTCCCAGACAGGCCGTGAGGAATGGCAGTACTGCGAAGGCAAAGCTAAGACGAACAGGGCCGGCAGTCGATAGTCCAAGTCAGGGTCCAACGTTACGATCTTAAGTTATGTCCAATTTGTCTTTCTCTCACTAGAATCCAAGGGCTCCCAAATTCTAGAGTGAGAAAGTGATTTTGTGAGAATGAAGAAGAAGCAGTCCATTTTTGAGTTGTAAAGTTCACTATTTATAGTAAACAGTGTGCATGTGTCATAAAGTGCCACATGTCGTTCCCTGGGAGTGACAAGTCACCAGGGGTCCCAAAATATCAGTTCTCATTTGGACTGTCAGTTCCTAAATTCGCGTTGCCTGCCTCGCACAGCGTCGCTCTACCTGTTTGAGAAGACTAACCATACCATGACGGCATGATCAGAGTAAACCCGTTGCCCCAGCCACCAATCCAAGCCCTTACTGAATCCCACGAGGTGCGTCAAGAGACGCGCAGAGAACCTGACAGTGGTGAGGGTTACCCCTGTAGCCAACTGCCAGGCGGGCTAGGCGCGATGCCCTCCAAGGACCTGCTCCCGTCCCGGAGTGACCCGGGGGTCATTGCCCTGGTGGTGCCTACGTTCAATGGCAACATGTGCGGACATGGTCGCAGTTCAGGCTCCGGAGTCCGTGGCAAGGGGTCCTTATGTCGGAGCCCCCTGTGACTCTGACGGCGATGGCTATAAGGTTGTGAGCCCATTCCGGTACGAGGGCCGAAGCCCCCCTTTTGATTGAGACGGTGATGGCTATAAGGTTGTGAGCCCATCCCGGTACGAGGGCCAAAGCCCCCCCTTTGATTGAGACGGCGATGGCTATAAGGTTGTGAGCCCATCCCGGTACGAGGGCCGAAGCCCCCCCTTTGATTGAGACGGCGATGGCTATAAGGTTGTGAGCCCATCCCGGTACGAGGGCCGAAGCCCCCCCTTTGATTGAGACGGCGATGGCTATAAGGTTGTGAGCCCATCCCGGTAGCATGCAACATGATTGTGGCGTATGGGCGCGGTGCCTATAGCACGATACAATACCTGGTGCCGGGGGTACATGTTACGAAAGCGGCGCGGCGACGATCGTCGCGAAGCAATACTTGGTGCCGGGGCACGTATCATGATGATGGCACAAGGGCGCGGCGACGAACGTCGCGGAGCAATATTTGGTGCCGGGGCACCTGCCATGAGAACGGCACAAGGGCGCGGCGACGAACGTCGCGGAGCAATATTTGGTGCCGGGGCACCTGTCATGAGAATGGCGCAAGGGCGCGGCGACGAACGTCGCGGAGCAATATTTGGTGCCGGGGCACCTGTCATGAGAATGGCGCAAGGGCGCGAGTCGTGTGTCTCGAAGACAGGATGTGAGCTAAGTGTACCTGTCATAACAAGATAATGAACGCAACATGTAGTAGTGACAAAGTTGGGGAGTGATGGCATGCGGTTGCCAATGACGGGTTGTTCGTTGGTGGCGTGCGACCTTGGGTGACGGGTGTGGGTGACAGGCATCGCGGGAGCGGTGCGTGATCATGGGCGTCGGACGAGAGACGTCACATAGTTGATGTATGAACGTCCGTAAACATCGCGGAGGTGCAAAGACTCGAGAAAATAAGTATGCGGGAAATGGGTGAACCACCGGGGGAAAGTGGCCAAGGCCAAGCCCCCCAGGAGACCGAGGCCGACCCCTATGGCCTAGGGAAGGCCGAGGCCGACCCCCTGGGGTTGGCCAAGGCCAAATGGCCAACTCTCATGAAGGAGCCCAGGGCCACTCCCCCCTCTTGGTGAACTTCGGGCGCGCCGACGGTAGGTGTTTTGATGGGCAAATACAAATCCGAAAGTTGCATCATGACGAGCGTGTCGACGCGAATCATACCTACATGACGAACGAGATGTCAAAGTCATGTGCAAAGCGTACGAAGTGAAAAAAATGCGAAAAGGGGGTTGTGCGGAGGGGTGAACCACCGGGGGAAAGTGGCCAAGGCCAAGCCCCCTAGGAGGCCGAGGCCGACCCCTATGGCCTGGGGAAGGCCGAGGCCGACCCCCTGGGGCCAAGGCCATTTGGCCATCTTCCATTTTCGGAGCCCAAGGTCACTTCTCCTTTTGCGAACTTCGTGCGCGCCGTCGGTAGGTGTTTTGATAAGTAATGACAAATCCGGAAATTGCATTATGACGAGCGCATTACCAAGAATCATACCCACATAGCGATTAAGGTGCCAAGGTTACGTACGGAGCATATAAGGGGAAAGAAGTACGAACAAGGGGTATGTGGGGAAAGGGGTGAACCACCGGGGGAAAGTGGCCAAGGCCAAGCCCCCCAGGAGGCCGAGGCCGACCCCCTGGGGTTGGCCAAGGCCATTTGCCCCTTGACCCCGTTTCTCCAAATGTGCCGTCGGCCGATGTTTTTGATGAAAAGGTGTTCGGATGGTCTTGGCATTACGAACGTGCTAGCGTTAGTGACATCGACGCGATAATAAAATGTCTAAGTCGCGCACGAAGCGAGAAGAAACACGTGTCTTGGGTGCGCGGGCACTAACCGGTTTGATGCGTTGGAAAATTGACCGTTGACAATGTCGACGTGTTCGCGTGAAATGGAACCCCTATTGGGCCCTTGGGTATGACTAGAATAGGTTGGGAACACAAGCTAAAGGCAAAATCTCCACCAAAACAAGGGTGACAAAAGAAATGATGGGAAAAGAACTGTTCATTTTTCTCCAAAATGTACATGTGTAAAAATGCGATATGTGCAACCTCAAGGGACGATATGTGCAATTTATCAAAGAAGAAACATTATGAGAAATACACCATTGTATGAACTATAACAATATATACAACACCTATTACCAAAAAAAAAAAACAATATATACAACACCAGTACTACCATTGCCGATGTGGAAGGAGAACCTTGGTTGCAGATACATTTGCAACTGGACAAACTAGCAGTTCTGAGCTGAAAAACTTGTCAGTTCTCCTCTTAAAAAGATTGGTCTCCTCGATGGGTGGCTTATGTATCAATGCCACTCAAACGAGGCGTGAAGATCATAAGTCCATCTTTTGGCTTTGAAATGTCGAGAAAGAAGATGAACCTGGTACTTTTACTTTCAGATGCAACAAACAGATATTTATTGCTCTCAGAAGCCTCTAGACTTAAGAAAAACATGTTATCCTTTTCATGATAAAGGCAAGAGTCTGCCGATTGAGCCGTTTCCAACTTATGTAACCAAACCTACTCAAGAAAAAGGAAAAAGTTAAGCGAAGAAGCCAACCTAAAAGGTACAAAACAAAGAAAAACAACAAAGAGTCAGTATAATATGCTAAGCTGGATAGAAACCTTGATTTCATGGTTAAGTTGCAACTGAGCCCTCTAATGCAAAGCAATCTCACCTTCTGGAATCGCATGTAGCTCCGATCAGATATACATTATGAGCAACTTTCTCCTCTAGAAAGGAACGAACAAAATAAGAAACAAAAATAACTGTTGGAGTAACTAGTGGTTGGAGCTTAGTGTGACGGGCTCTTAAACATATCTAATGGCTTTTAGAGCTTATATTATATCTACAATTATCGGTGTGCGTAAAAAAGATCGAATCTAGCCTTTCAATATATCCATTTCCTTCTCATCAAATCCTAAAAATCAACCCACGATCTAAGCCTTTAATCCGGGGAGACTTCGTAGTGGTGCCAAAGTAGTGATCTATATAATATATAATAAGCGAAGCGAGAAAGACATTGATAGCTTCTTTGCGCGACACATCATCGCTTCTTTATATGACACGTCATCAGATTCTTATTTTAAAATTAATTAACTTCTATAAAAGTAAGTCTTTTTTAATTTAAAGTAATTTTATTCATTCTAAAACTCAACCTAATCTGCATACTAATCTATTAAGAGCTCTTTTTTATAATTTTGTCCTTAAAATTCGAATAATAATTTTAATCATTCTAAAACTCTACATTATCATTATACTAACTTATTAGGAGTTAATATTGACTATTATATCTTTAAATATATTATCTAATATGAATATAATAACTCATTTATATAAAAAACGAAAATAATACTTTTGATTTAAAAGAAAAAAATTAATTTTAAAACTAATTCTAATCATTTTAAAACTCTACCTAATCAATATACTAATCTATTAAGACTTAATTTTGACAATTATATCCTTAAAAGTGTTTTTTAATATGAAAATTAAAATTCATAGACCCAAAAAATGACTTATGAGATTTAGAATAAAAAACATGATCGATCATTCTAAAATTCTACCTAATATATTAAGGCTTCTTTCTAACAACTATGTCCTTAAAATTCAAAACTAATTCTATTTATTCTAAAACTTAACCTTATCATTATATTAACTTATTAGGACTTAACATTGACAATTGTATCTTTAAAACTACTCTCTAATATAAACATAAAATTCAAATATGTAAAAAAATGAAAATAATACTTTTGATTTAGAAAAAAAAATAATGTTACAATTAAGATTAAACAACTTACGAGAGTTAGGAAAAAAATGATCTAAACATAATTTTGATAGGTGCCTTTCAATTTAAATTTGATTAATTTTGCAAGAATAATAAGGGCTGTATAATTTAAAATGTAATTCTAAATATGTTAGAACTCAACTTAATCTATACACTAACTTATTATGACTTAATTTTAACTATTGTATTTTTAAAATTACTCTTTAATGTGAATATAAAATTTCATATATCGAAAAAAGATGAAAATAACATATTAGATCTGGAAGAGGGAAAATGACGTTCTAATCAAGTCAAATGTTCTACACATAACACACACACACACACACACACATAAGATAGTCATCTTTAATAATGTGATATATAGATTTAATAACGAATTATAAGTAAGTATTTTTAAATAAGACCTCACGACCACCAAACTGATTATATCCCATATTTAAGAATTTAGAAAACAAATCAAACTCTTTACTACGATTTATTGTTGAAAAATTCGTGGTATAATTGTCGCGATATTTGTAAACCTTATAAATATCAATTGTAAAACATTTAAACTCTATGCTACAGACATATTTATGTATTAGGCTCTGATTTTGACTATTAAAACCTTGATTATATTGTTATGCAATTCTTGTGTAGTATTTGCATACGCATACATGTTTGCTTTGGTTCCTTTGAACTGTAAGTTGAAACAAAAATGAGTAAATTGTGTTACAAAATTGCCTGATGATGTAAAAAAAAATACTTAAAGAACGCAAAAATCTAGCCATGACATTGTAACACAATCTACTTATTATTCTTTAAACTTACAGTTCAGAATAACTAAAACAAACATATATACCTAGCAAATATTTTGCAACAATTGCATGACCATTTAATTAATCAAGACTATAATTTTAGAAGTGTATGAGACGAAAAAATATTCTACTGAATATCATGTTTGTATCTTAATAAATTGGTAATTTTTTTGAAACAATGATTCATGAAAAAGATAAGATGGAACCTTGACATTTAAGATTCCAAAGATTAAGAACTCTTAACCTAACTTTTGAAGCTAAGAGACTTGATTTTGAGATGTTACATGTTGAACCACTAAAATAGCTTAATAAATATAGTCTTAACAAGTTACTTGAAACTTTTTACAAATGAAGTATTAAAAAATTCTTACTAACAATTATAGTTTTAGTAAAAGTATAAGATAATCTCTTTTTGTTTCTTGAATGTGGTATGCATTGATACACTTTTTGTAACTTTTTAAAATATTTTATTAATTTACTCGAACTAGATTCAGGATCCCAAATTATAATATCTAATAACTGAGGCGAGAAATGCAATTATAGCTCATGACACGTCTTTGCATTGTGTTTCTAATTTAATAAGAGTTATAAAAACTAAGCTTAAACATATTAATGTTACGAAAGATCTCCAAACATTACTTTGAACGGATTCTTAATTTTGTAATTCATTAAATCGGCAAATATAGTAAACATTTAAATAATAAGCTTTATCCAATTCGAAAAAACAATTCAAAAACATTCAAAATATTCTAACCAATATAGTAAACTATTATGACTTTATTTAAATATTATATATCGAAAGTTCTTTAGCATGAAATATTAACCTGCAAAACAAAAATTACTTTAAATATTTAATAAGAACAAATAGGTACTATTTTAAATTCATATCTATGTTTCCCGTAAATTCAAATATGAATATAACTAAATATGTTGGTTAAAATTTTTGGTCAATAATTTCCTTACTCTAAGGTTTTGCGCTATCCTATTTTGTCACAATGGTTAAATGCATATTTACCATAATATGCAGATTCTATAAGAGATAAATTAAATAAATAGTGTAAATTTAAAATATTAATTATGTGGGCATTTCTTAAATTCAACTAATTTTATGTTGGAAAAGTTTTGAGCCAATTTTTTTCTATGGTACTTTTATTGTGAGTATTTAAACTCTTAAGCATTCTAAATTCTATATTAGCATAATACAATTAATGATTTTATGTTAACTTTTATACTTTTGAATAGAATTACATATAAAATCTAAGAAGATATTAGTTATGTTGTGATGAATGTAAATTAAAACTTAGATTAAAAACCTTATTATCTCTGAAGACAGATCTTACTTAGTAAGCATGCTTATTGTATGCTTTGTGAAATCTTGGTTAAATTTTATTCAACAATTTCCTTACTACGAGGTTTTTGAGCTATCCTATGTAGTCATGTTAGTTAAACTTTATATAATTACCTCATGCAGTGATTACTATATTCTCTGTATACTTTGTTAGTAGGTTACATTTGCTTTTGAAAGTGGCAAATCATCCTTACTTAATTAGTTTATGCTATAAACAAATATATGGACCAAATTCTTCTCTATCAAAATTAAACTAATATGTAATTAACGTTATGGGTAACGCATTTAAGGTACAAATTATTTTTAAAAAGTTCTTAGAAAATAATAAAAATGTCTTGAGCAATTGCAAATTGATCTCAATATCTTCTCCACATATATTTATCAGTAGAGAATTTACTTTTACTTTTTTGTTTATTAAGTGAACTTTTAATTTTTGTTCATCTACATAATTACCAAATCAGAATTAAGAAATATGCACAAGGACATTGCTTAATGATATTTCACCATAAGGATTAATTTATTTTATTACAAGAGAGTTCAAGACAAAAATTAAAGTAACCATAATAAAATAATAAAATTATGTAATATATTTTATTATGCATTTTAAAACTACTAAAATAAGTTAATGTTTATAAACAGTCCCGTGCTTGGCACGGGATTCTGGGCTAGTGATAGTAATGTTGTAAGCATGGGGTCTGCTAAATTTTTTTTACCACTCCTCATTGCATTTGTAGAATTGATGTATGTTGTGGGACCCATTTCTTAACGAATATATTTTCACTAATGACTTTTCTTTAATTAAATGTCAAGGAGATAATGTAAAATCCAAATCTGGAAGTTATAATCTCATAGAAAGAAAACAATTTCTGAAAATGCATTCCTATTCATAGAAGATAAGATTAGTTGGTTATTCATTAATGTGTTGTTATTTTCTTATTGGTACTATTTATTTTCAGAGTGGGTAGTTTATCTTTTATGCTATAATTATTTTCTGTAATCTAGTGTGTAGTATAAATGTTGGGTCAAATTAAAGAAAGAAAACGAGACATCAACATCAAACCTTAAGACAAATTATGACTTGGTTCCAATTCTTTTCTTCCTTTTCTTTTTGTTTTAGATGCTTTGCTGTCTATCAATAGCAATTCTCATTTCCAATTCACTGTGTAAACACTTGCCATCATTGCAAAAGCATTTCTTTAACTTTAGCAGGGATGCAGTCTTTAACTTTTCAATTTATTTTTTTTCATTTTTAGAGAAGTCTTAAGGTAAGAGACAAAAAATAACTCACATTAAATTGGGGTTTGCCCGCAAGCGCAAATATTGATGAGACCCTTTTAATCTGAAAAAGAAAAAAATGCGAAGTATAAAAGGTTATGTTAGAACCCCAAGGGGTGGTGGAGTGGCAAAGGGCTTTGCCTCAGGGTCCCGAGTTCGAATCTCCACACCGACGGGACATATGAATTGACGTTATGACTATTCAGAAAAAAAAAAAAGTTATGTTAGGAGTGGTGGGACAATGTAATTCAAAGAGCTTGGAAACGTCCATTCAAATCTTGTTTGAAGATTTGCGTAAATTATGCGTGCGTTGAAACTTAAATAAAAAATAGTGCAAGTAATTTATGTAAACTCAACGGTGTGCCAAAATTGGTAAAAAAAAAGTTAGCTAATGTATCCTTTGTTGAAAGTATAAAGAAGGATAATAATATTTCTGACCGTGAAACTGTTTTTATGTGAAAAGAAAATAGAAACGGTTCTATTGAGGGCATATGAATGGTCCAGAAGATCATAAAATGGTTTTCACATCAAAAGAAAATATAAATGGTGTTATTTGGCTTATCGATGCTCGAAAAATGGCCAAGAGCAGTTGATTTTTATCAAAGAAGATGATGCCAAATCGCTATAGACTCTACACCAACAATCTATTTCACCATCGTATGACCGGTTTTGGCCATTCTAGACGTTGAAGGGAACACCTATTGTTCGTTAACAGTGTCCTTCTCCCCTTATTTGTCCCCAAACCAAATGCGCTCCCAAGCTGCGCTGCATCCCTTCAATTGGTCAAATTTTTTTTGAAATATCAATGTTCCAATCCTTGTTCTTTTTTCATAGCAGGCTCTTTACAGGTGTTAATGGCTGAAATTCGATGTTGATGGGTCATCGAAAGGAATCCTTGCTGGGTAGGGGCAGGTGGGGTACTTGTGGCCTAAATTCGATGACTTCCCCTTACAAAACAAATGATTGACGCAATAGTGAGTTTCAGCAGAAACATGGATATTCCTTGATCATTAGACAATAACTTACTCACAAACCTTGCTGTCAATGTCTTCTTGTCTTACGACCTAGGTGGACTCGGACTGACTAATCACTATCATCCCCAGGGCCAAAGCAGGATGATGTTGAAAAGCTACTTGTGATTGGAGATCTCTCCAATTTTGTATGGATACCAAGGTACAAGTGGGTTTAAAAAAAATTTGGATCATCATATTTAGGTATGCAACACCCACTTTGGATTTACAGGTCACACCAACGTCTTATTTTGATTATATGGCTTACAAGTCAGCATGATTTATATCCAGTTTTGCATGAGAAAGTTCATTCGATAAGGACAAATATACTATGGCCATATCTTCATAGGTTTTTAGTCTATGCGCATAGTGATCTGCTGGATAAGGTTTCATTAAAAGGATAGAAAATCATTCAATTGGTTGCTTATAACTATTTGAACTGCTATTGATAGTGAAAATTACTGTCACTTTGAAAGGGTGCAAAACTATTGATAGTAAAGAGTGCTTTCATTTTGAAGAATGTATGGCTATCGATAGTAAGAAAATACTTTCACTTTGAAGAGTGCAAGCCTATAAATAATGGTTGATGTGTCGATAGTGAATGTTATCTTGATACTGGTGTATTTAAAATCAAGATGGTGTAGCTAAAGCGAATAGATGGTTAATCGATAGTAATTGATGCATGGCTATCGATACTGAAAGGCTAGAGTTAAAAAAAAAAATATTGCTTCCACTTTCAAGAGTGCAATGCTACCAATAGTGAAAAAAGTGTTTTTTTTTTACACTACAATGTTATCTTCGTATAGCTAAAGTGAATCTGTGGCTAATTGATAGTAAAAATGCTTTCGTTGTGAAGAGTAAATGTTTTTTCTATGGAAGATACAACTCTTCGTAAATTTCAAGAATTTATTTGCTTGATCCAGGGCGCAACATTTGCACTCAACAAATGTTTTTTTCACTAAGTACTTGCCTTAAAACAAATGCCACTAATTTGGATTAACTTTTTATTATTATTTCTGAAGGAGATAACAAAGGATTCAAATTAGGTAGTCATTTTCTCGTGAGAAGAAAATAACTTCTGAAAATGTGTTTCTATTGATAAAGAAATAAGTGTAGTTGATTCTTTATTATTGGGTAGTGATATGGCTAAATATATCCGCCCAACCAACTAATGACACGTGGCATGTTTGACTCTTAGTCGACTAATGAACCTGTATCGGGATAGAACCTAAGAGAGGTGATAGAAGTCGTTAAGGACTCAAGTGCTAAAGAAAGAGTCCTAACATGGCTCTTCTACAAGAGGATCAATCACAAAATAGTTCTAACGAAGAGAAGAGTCTAGAGCTGACCTATATATTGGGCAGATCCTCAGGTACACAGACAGGTTCACACACTAGCACTCAGTGCATTTTCAGTTATTCAGAATCCTACCCTAGTAGCGTTGTTCTGACTTTAGCATCGGAGCCGCCTCCACCGGAACATCCCCGGTGGTCACTCTGTGTTTCTATTTTGCAGGCTCATTTCCTAGCTGTGGTCCCAATCAAGATTTAAGTAGTAACATTTTGGCGCCATCCGTGGGACCGACAAGGAACATGGCTAGGCAATCACCTTCAAACACTCCCCCAGCCAGTCGCTCAGTCCAAAGTCGACAAGCGAAATCAAGCGGCTCCCGCCTAAGAAGTCGGCAACCAACACCTCCACAACGACATTCCAGTAACGACTGGATTAATGTGACTTCAGTCACCCCAAAGACGACTGACAGCTCCTAGGGAACTCGTTCCCCGATCCCTCTTTTAAAAAGGGGAGACTTGCGCCATCGCCTGACCAAAAAGCTGTTTGACACTCCGAATGCGGATCTGACTAGAGAAGTCCACGAACTTAAGGGTATGGTAACCACCTTACAGAAAAAGCTTGAAGAGGTGGCCCCGATGATTTCTACTAACCAGATACGCCTTGATCCCAGTGAACTTCGTCTTAGACTTACCTCAAGGTCCAGCTATGGTCAAAAGTATAAATCAGAGACTGATCCCAGCTATCAGCCAGAAGAAGAAACCGAAAAACATGTCACCAGAAGTGGATCATGTTTTCGACACGGGGTGTCAGTAGAGAACATCACGAATTCCCCCCAAAGACGAATTCCTGGCTCCATACGGAAAGTGCGTCCCCAAGGGCGAAACTTCTCGCAAAACTATCTCTGGGCCTTGCCCGGAGGCATTCACTCCCCCAAGGGGGGACTCAGGATACCCTCTGTCCAAAACAATTGAGAAAGCGAAACTTCCTCCGAACTTTCGGATGCCGCAGTGCGATATATATGATGGGCGCGGAGACCCTGAAGAACAGGCCTACCAGCTTCAAACAAATATGCTACTTCTCCAGGTCTCAGATGCCATCATGTGCCGGGCATTCCCAACCACTTTGAGGAAGGCGGCGCATGCGTGGTTTAAGTCTCTGCGACCCAGGACCATCCATTCTTTCGCCCAGCTGTCTGACTTGTTTCAGAAACATTTTGTGAGCCGTCGCACTCGTAGGAAGAATTCAGCAAGTCTTCTCAACGTGGTCCAGGAAAGGAACGAATCCTTGTCACGGTATTTGGAACACTTCAATGCGGCGAAATTAGAAATAAATAACCTTGATGAGTCGGTAAAGTACACGGCTTTTATGCGCGGGCTTCGTCCTACAACCAAATTTGCATTTGCGGTAAATAAGAGAAGAGCCCCCCAGAAGCATGAGCGCCTTGTTGGATAAAGCCAACAAGTACATCCAGGCCGAAGAGTACTTAGAAACCCACAAAGGACAAGAGCAAGAAAAGAGAGCTCGAGAAAATAGTCCAAGAGGTGGACAGGGTTCTAAGCGTTCAAGAAGGGACGAAAGGCGCCCCAAAGAGATGTTCGACATGAATAATCTGACGCCATTGACTGCAAGACCATCGCAGATTCTTCATGAGATAAAGGATAAAGAGATACTGGAAAGACCAGACATGATGAGATCGGCGCCCAGTCAGAGAGATATGAATTTGTGGTGCCGTTACCACAACGACCATGGCCACACTACCGACAAGTATGAATCGCTCAAGCGTGCTATAGAGGCTCTTATCAAACGCGGACACTTGCGGGGGTATGTCAATCGAAGGACTGCAACGAGGGAAGCCACTCCTTTAGCAGGAAGAGAAGAGGCGCAAGAAAATGCGGGTGTCATCCATACTATCTCGGAAGGAATTGCCGCAGGAGGTTCTTCCGGACATGGACGAAAAGCTTACGCAAGAGAAGTCCTCACAACTATGGGGCCGTCAGTTAAGAAGCAGAAGATAGAACCGGCCCCAACAATATCATTCTCTGATGATGATGTGGGAGACACGAGAACACCTCATGACGACCCCCTAGTTGTTACACTCCGGGTAGGGAACTTCGACATGAAGAGAATCCTTGTAGACAATGGGAGCTCGGCGGAAGTACTTTTTTATGAAGCATTTCAAAAAATGAACATCCCATCCGACCGCTTACGGAAGATAGATACGCCCCTATACGGTTTTTCTAACCATCCTGTTGCTTGCGAGGGAATTATTACATTACCCATAACCGTGGGTGCCCCTCCGACCCAAGCTAAGCTGATGTTAGACTTCATGGTGGTACGCGTTCCTTCGGCCTATAATGCAATTTTGGGGCGAACATCGTTAAACCAATTAAAGGCGGTGGTATCAACATACCACATGAAAATGAAATTCCCCACGGAGAATGGAGTTGGGGAAGTAAAGGGAGACCAGGTGGTGGCTCGGCAGTGCTACATGGCATCATGCCGAAACAAATCCAAAGAAACCCTCATGATAGAGGATTTGAGGGATGAGACCAAAGTCGAGAGAGGCAAGCCCGCTGAAGACCTCATTCATATCGAATTATATCCGGGAAATCAAGAGAAGACAGTAAGGGTGGGAACCGGTCTGTCAGACAACCTTAAGCTCAAGCATGTGGATTTATTAAGAGGCTACTCAGATATCTTCGCCTGGACGGCATCCGATATCCCTGGGATTGATCCCGAAGTGATCACCCATAAATTGAATATTGACCCACTCAAGAAGCCGATCAAGCAAAAGAAGAGGACATTCGCTCCTGAAAGACAAGTGAAAATCGAAGAAGAAGTTGACAAGTTATTGACAGCAGGATTCGTTGAGGAGATATCGTATCCTGATTGGGTCGCCAATGTCGTGATGGTACCCAAGTCGAGCGACCGTTGGAGGATATGCATCGACTTCACTGACCTCAACAAAGCTTGCCCAAAAGACAGCTACCCACTACCTCGAATTGACATTTTGATTGATGCAACTTCGGGTCATGAGCTGTTAAGTTTCATGGATGCATATTCTGGGTACAACCAGATAAAGATGTGCGTAGATGATATCCCCAAGACCTCCTTTATTACAGAACGGGGATTATATTGTTATAAAGTCATGCCTTTCGGACTCAAGAATGCGGGGGCAACTTATCAGCGCCTCGTTAACATGATCTTCCACGACTCAATTGGGAGAAACATGGAGGTATACGTGGATGACATGCTGGTCAAGAGTGTGGAAGCCGAGGCTCATGTGGAAGACCTCAAGGAAACCTTCGACATCCTGAGAGCTTATAACATGAAACTAAACCCGCTCAAGTGTGCGTTTGGCGTAGCATCAGGGAAGTTCTTAGGATTCGTGGTATCTCAACGAGGTATCGAAGCAAACCCAGAAAAGATAGGCGCTATTCATGCCATGAAGTCGCCTAAGACAATCAAGCAGGTTCAGGAGCTTACAGGAAGAGTGGCGGCTTTGGGAAGGTTCATGTCCAAGTCAGCCGAAAAATGCCTCCCCTTTTTTAAGGCTATCAGGAAGGCGAAAGATTTCGAGTGGACCGAAGAATGCCAGAGGTCATTCGAAGAATTGAAGCAATACTTGTCGTCCCCGCCGCTCCTTACAAAACCGATTACTGGTGAAGAAGTGTTCTTATACCTATCAGTTAGTGAAGTAGCGGTAAGCACAGTTTTAATCCGAGAGGAAGAAGGCAAGAAAAGACCTGTTTATTACATGAGCAAGGTCTTACAGGATGTGGAAACAAGGTACCCTCGAATGGACAAGGTGGCCCTAGCCATTGTCATATCGGCGAGGAAATTGATACCATATTTCCAATCGCACACCATCGTTGTGTTGACTGATCAACCATTGGGGAAAGTTCTCCAAAATCCTAATGTGTCAGGTAGATTGGTAAACTGGTCGGTGGAACTGGGCGAGTTTGATATTCGGTATCAACCCCGTACAACAATTAAGGCTCAAGCCTTATCAGATTTTGTTATTGAGTGCACAATACCGGAGAACCCCCCGCAGTTGATTCTTTCAGAAGTTTCGGATCCTTGGCTCATTTATGTTGACGGCTCTTCCAAGGTAGGAAGTAGCGGAGCCGGGCTTATACTTATCAGCCCCGAAAAGTTTGTGATTGAGTACTCCCTCCGCTTCAATTTCCAGGCATCAAACAATGAAGCTGAGTATGAGGCGCTCCTAGCAGGAATAAGGTTGGCACACTCTCTCAAAGTTGACTCTCTTTCCGTCCATAGCGAGTCTGAATGGGGTGTGAATCATATCATATCTTGGGAGAATATGGGGCGAAAGATGATAGAATGGCCCAGTACCTCCAAGCCGTGAAAACGGAAGCTGCTAAGTTCAAAAATTTCGCCATCCGCCCCATATAGTGAGACCAAAGTGCCACAGCAGACTCAATGTCAAGGCTGACTTCTGAGGACATTTCGGAGTTAAACCGGGCAGTATACATTGAGCTCCTCCAAGAAAGAAGTATCCAGTTCTCAAAGGAGGTGGATGTAATAGAACATGAACCTTGCTGGATGGACCCAATTATTTAGTACCTCGTCTCGGGAGTGTTACCGCTAGAGAAAAGCGAAGCGCGCAATTTACGTGATAAAGCTGCTCGGTTTGCCCTTGTAGATGGGATGCTATACAAGAAGTCTTTTAGCCTGCCATACCTAAAGTGCCTGAGCCCTAGAGAGGCAGACTATGCGTTACAGGAGGTCCATGAAGGGATTTGCGGACAACACTTGGGTGGAAGAAAATTGGCGCAGAAAATCTGGCCACAAGGTTATTATAGGCAAGGGCTGCAGAGAGAGGCGATCAAGTTCACAAAAAGATGTAACCGCTGTCAAATATTTGCCCCGCTCACGCACACGCTGGCGGCTCCTCTTAGTATCTTGACTTCCCCAATTCCGTTTGCAATGTGGGGAATGGATATTTTGGGCCCATTTCCTATGGCTACCGGGCAAAGGCATTTTGTGATAGTCGCCATCAACTACTTCACAAAATGGACTGAGGCCGAATCGTTGGCCACCATAACGGCATCGAAATGCGAAGAGTTCTTCTGGAAGAACGTTGTCTGCCGCTTTGGGGTTCCAAAGGTCCTGATCACTGATAATGGGAAGCAATTTGACAATTCAAACTTTTGAAGCTTTTGTGAAGGTCTCTCTATTGATCTCCGTTTTACGTCGGTCGCTCATCCCCAATCCAATGGACAGACAGAGAACATGAATCGCTCAATCCTTCAAGGGTTGAAAAGAAAGTTGGACGATGCGAATGGGGCATGGGTTGATGAGCTTCCTAAGGTACTTTGGGCATACTGCACAACACCCCATTCTGTGACAGGCGAGACACCATTTCTCCTGTGTTTCGGGACAGAGGCGCTGCTACCCGTAGAAGTGGGCCTCCCCACGGTTCGAGTGTTGCAATTTTCGAAGGCAGAAAATGAAGAGAATCTCAGAGGGAATCTGGATCTATTAGATGATGTGCGAGCCCAAGCCTTAGATCAGATGATTTCAACAAAACAACGAGTTGCAGGATTCTACAATCGAAAGGTTCGAATGAGGATATTTAGAGTCGGCGATCTAGTCCTCAGAAAGTTGGAAGTTTCAAACCCTAAGGCAGCTGTGGGGAAGTTGTCGCCAAACTGGGAAGGACCTTACAAGATATCGAAGGTGCTTAGACCAGGCCCTTATTCACTGGAAGCACTTTCAGGAGAAGAGATCCCGCGAACATGGAATGCTGGCAACTGGAGGAAATACTACCAGTAGAAGCTTGAGGAAAAGCGAAGACTTTTTTTTCTTTTTGGTAGAAAGTGGCAGAGAACATAGTTGGAGAGTAGAGATTAAGTGTTTCCGTTATAATAAAATTCAACTGCATTTTGAAGTATATCGTTTCGTCTACCAAATATTAACATCTACATTATGGTGTGAAAGAGCTATTGCTTACATTAGCATAACGATCATTGGTCAATTCAGTTGATGATATTCATGTTCCCAAGAACGACGTACATTCAATATCCGAGCAAACTGCTCGATTAAGTGAAACAACGAATGTTGCTCAAGCAAAATATCACCCAATGTGATAGGGTAAGACACAAGTCTTACCTAACACGGTCTAGCTTTAGTTCTAGCCCGAGAAACGGCAAAACCATGTGGGAGATCGTCGCCCCACCCTGTTTTGTTCATTCGCATCATGGCCGAGCGTAAGTGCGAGGCTTCTTTGCCAGCCCTTAGCTGACGATAAGGGTTCGCGTCAAAGTAAAAACAAAATATCACCCAATGTGATAGGGTAAGACACAAGTCTTACCTAACACGGTCTAGCTTTAGTTCTAGCCCGAGAAACGGCAAAACCATGTGGGAGATCGTCGCCCTACCCTGTTTTGTTAATTCGAAACATGGCCGAGCGTGAGTGCGAGGCTTCTTTGCCAGGCCTTAGCTGACGATAAGGGTTCGCGTCAAAGTAAAAACAAAGCAAAAGGTGAAAGATTCAAAACACGATTGCAAAAATGAAAACCCCTCAAGGGGTAAACAAAAATGTTTCCATTTGCAAGCCTCTGAGGCAATATTAGTATTGAGGGAACATCAAATGGGAATTATAAAACAGACAGAAGAATAATCATAAATTTCCCTAAGACGCAGGAGCATTCCCGGATCGGACACTTTTCTCCTCGGGAGAAATAGCATCTCCAGCTTCAGTAGGTGCAGCAATTTCACCCGATGGCGAGTCAAAACTGGGCACCACAATGTCTTCCAAGAAAAGGCTCGGATATTTGGCCACCGTTAACTCCTTGGCTTTCTGGAAGCCGTCGTGAAAGATGGAAAGCCGATCTTGTGTTCGCTTCCGGTGCCATTCATCGCCAGCAGTACCATCAAGGAATGCCTGGATTGCCTTATTCCCGAACTCGGCCTTTTCATGCCTTAGCTTCTGACATCTTTTTTCAAGACGACTGAGTTTAGTAAGCAGATCAGCATTCTCCGTCTTGAGGTTCTTGACCTCCTTGTCAAGTTTGTCAGCCTTGCCTTCAGCTGCTCTCTTGTCAGTTTCGGCGTTGCGAGCCACATCAATCTCCATAGCGAACCTGTCCTGCATTTGGCTACTATAGCAGTAAGCCTAAATAAGAGAGAGATGAAGACGAATTATGTGTCAGAAGGACGGGGAGAGTTTAAGTAACAACCCAAAAGTGTAAAGTAATTCAAATTACGTTGTATGCAGCTTGGACGTGCGCCATAGCAAGGGCCTCATGAGGCAGCTTTTCCAAGACGAGTTTATCACTTGGCAACACCCCATGAGCTAAGTGCTGAGCGGAGACGTGCGAGTGGTGCATTCCCGAGTCGCCTCTCTTAATGGTCCATCTGGGACGAAAAATTGGATCCTTGTCGATGGGAATATCCTCAACCACAAGCAGAGGCACTGGAGGAGTAGGAGCGCGAAGCCTTTTTACAAGAGGGGAAGAACATTCCCCTGTGCTCTCCTTCCTTTTCCCATTCGAAGCCTTTTGCAGCAGACCTAAAAAGTCAACCGTTGCACAGTCTCCTTTGCTAGCTATTTCTGTCATACAACTAAAGAAACCGAGTTAGATATCTTCTTCACAAAAAGAAAGGACATAAATATATAAACATGGCTTCAGACTCTACCTAGACTTGGAGTACTAGAAGACGATGTTTCTATCGCCAGTTCTCGAGTCTTAGGCTTCGAAACAATTCGAGGTTCTAAAACAGGAGTTGGAGGAACAGGCATAGCGGGGACATGAGGAATAAGCCCCGCATGCTGCATTTCTTGATCTGTAAGGGTTCATCAATATTGAGAACACCCCTTCTCTTTATGTGATCAAGCAGTTTCTTTGTCATAGCATTTGAAGCCAGAAAGCCCTTCTTTTCGTAATCTTTACAGAAACCGTTCCATTTTTTTTTTTACTCCCATTTGCCGCTTGGCCACTGAATGAAGAAGTATCGGGAGTGCCAACCTTTGTTGGATTTGGGACCCCCCTTTATCACTCTGATCCAGTTGTGAATATAATACCAGCCAACACTTTTGGCCACATTCTTTATAAAGCATAATTCAAGGCATAACCTCATGAAGTCATGGACCGTCACCGGATACCCTGAGGTCTGCACAAGGTAAATCAAGCCAACTAGCTTCCTCCACCCGTTGGGCACAAGTTGACCTGGCGCCATTTTATAGTGGTTGAAAAAGGCGACGGCAAAGGGGTGCATTGGGATTCTATAGCCAGACTTAATCTGGCCTTCGTAGACACTGGTTTCCAAGTCCGTACCATAGTTGGCAGGCTCTTGGAGTGCAGGAACCCGAGCAGAGAAAGGAGGAGGCAAAGGATATTCTTCTAAAAGGTCGACTATGCTTTCTTTTGACATCCTGCTCCTCTTCTCATCTGTGGCGAACCAAGTGTCTTCATCAAACTTATCTTCAGCTTCATCTTTGATTTCCCCAAGAGCATCATCTATATGGGGAAACGAAGTGCTGGTTTGGGGAGCAGAAGTTCCTACTTGGCTGTTATGAGTTGAAGTACCTACTTGTGAGGATCTACTTTCTGAATCACTTTCTAAATCGTTTTCTGTTGAACTACTCGAAGGTGACGAAGAACTACTTGAAGTTGATGAAGACATATTCTAAACAGACTCTACGATATTTAGAGCTACTAAAGGGATATAGATATGTGCCGAGCAGGAAAATAAGAAGAAGAACTTACTTGTTAGAGATGAGCCGAACAGAGATAAAGTGAGTAGCAGCGGGCAAATGAGAAGAGGAGCTCCAAGTATATATAAATAGGAGTTGGAGTAACCGCCATTGTAAAGGCGGCAACATTTAATTCACGTCTGGCGCGTTTCCCGAAGTATTTAATTTTGAAATTCAAAATTAAACCGCCACAATTTTGGCGGCTAAAGGAACGTTACTACTGTTTCAACTTCCGCCACGTGGCAGTGCCCGTGCAGAGTCCCCGTGCCGAGTACCCCAGCAGAGTGCCCAAGCAGAGTGCCAATTCAGAGTGCCCGAGCAGAGTGCCCGAGCAGAGTGCCCGAGCAGAGTGCCCGTGTAGAGTGCCCGAGCAGAGTGCCCGTGCACAATCCGAGCAGAGTGCCCGAGCAGAGTGTCTAAGCACAATATGCCCGACTAGGCCTGCCGAGCAGGATGCCCGACCAGACATCCCGACCAGGATGCCCGACCAGGTCTCCCGAGTAGGGTCTCCGACCAGAGATCCCGACCAGGACGCCTGACCAGAGATCCCGAACAGGACGCCCGACCAGGCTTCCCGAGCAGGATGCCCGACCAGGCATTCCGAGCAGGATGCCCGACCAGATGTCCCAAGCAGGATCCCCAACCAGATATCCTGAGCAGGATCCCCGACCAGAGATCCCGAGCAGGCCGACCAGGCCTCCCGAGCAGGATGCCCGACCAGGCGTCCCGACCAGGATCCCCGACCAGAGATCCCGAGCAGGATCCCCGACCAGGGATCCCGAGCAGGCCGACCAGGCCTCCCGAGCAGGGTACCCGACCAGGTTTCCCGAGCAGGATGCCCGGCCAGGGATCCCGAGCAAGATGCCCGGCCAGGTTTCCCGAGCAGAACGTCCGACCAAGAACGCCTGAACATAACATTTTGAGTGTTGAAACACTCAAAATTTTCTCTGAACAACAGATATGGAAAATTCATGTCTGTTGTTTTTGGTCGATTTTCTACACTATATGTCTTTAACTGTTCACTTAAGGGAATCGTCAAAGACAGGTGGCATTATGATATGGCTGAATATATCCGCCCAACCGACTAATGACACGTGGCATGTTTGACTCTGAGTGGACTAACGAATCTGTATCGGGATAGAACCTAAGAGAGGTGATAGAAGTCGTTAAGTACTCAAGTGCTAAAGGAAGAGTCCTAACATGGCTCTTCTACAAGAGGATCAGTCAGAAAAGAGTTCTAAATAAGAGAGGAGTCTAGAAATGACCTATATATTGGGCAGATCCTCAGGTACACAGACAAGGTCACACACTAGCACTCAGTGCATTTTCAATTATTCAGAATCCTACCCTAGTAGCGTCGTTCTGACTTTAGCATCGGAGCCGCCTCCACCGGAACATCCCCGGTGGTCACTCTGTGTTTCTATTTTGCAGGCTCATTTCCTAGCTGTGGTCCCGATCAAGATTTAAGTAGTAACATGTAGTTATTTTTAAAGTAGTAGTTATTTTTAAGTGGGTAATTTATCTTTCATGTGGTAGTTATTTTTTCAATTTAGTCTGTAGTATAAATGCGGGTCAAAGAAGGAAAATAAGACATCAACATCAAATTTTCCTACAAATCATGACTTGATTTCAAGTCTTTTCTTTTCTTGTTGTCTATCAGTAGTAATTCTCATTTCCAATTCATTCTATAAACACTTGCCATTATTGCAAAAGCCTTTCTTTGTTTTTATTGAGCCCAGTTTTTGATTTTTTCAGTTTAGTTTTACCATTTACAAAAAAGTTCTTAAGTAAGAGGCAAAAAAGAATTCGCATTACATTGGGAGTTTGCCGACAAGAACAAACAGTAACTGATAGGTATTAAAACGCAATACAAAACTCAAGATTGCACAAGATATTAGCTTGATACATCCCACATGCATTTGGCCCACTTATAGTTTCCTCATTGATATTGCACTCAAGTGTTTTAAGTAGATGGTAGCTTGTTAATGTTGCTTCTTTCATCCCTCAAGACCTTTTAAAACAGAATTGTGGCCCCATCCCCTTGCGACATGCGCATAAGCTTACCTTCTCTAGTTTTCTCCTAAGGCGGTAAATAGTTCTTCTATTCATCACCTTCGCTTCTACTTTCTATGTTTCTGCTACTACTAATTAACCTCTTTCACTATGTTATTGGTTCAACACTTCAACTACTTAACTACCTTAACTTCAATTCACTTGAACTATCCTAAGGGATAAGAAGAGTGATGCCAAGGAAGTGGGTTCGTAGCTTACGTGGAGGTGACATAAATGATACAATCCGAGTCAGCCGTCAGACGTAAGTGGGACACAGTAAGGGCGGAGTAAGTAGAGAGCAAGACTTTTCAGACAGGGCCTGAGGAGTGTCAATTCTATAAGGACGAGGGCTAAGGCAAACAGGGGCGACATTCGCCAGTCTAGCTGAGGTCCAAGTCAAGGTCTAATGTTACGGTCCGATATCACAATCGAATGTTATGTCCAATTATGTTTCTTTCTCTAGGATTCTGTAACTTTGAATTCTAGAGTGAGAATATGATTTTCACAAATGAAGTTCTCTCCTTAAATGAAGTTCAAAGTCAACTATTTATAGACAAAAATATGCCTTTGTCATTAGTTGACATGTGTCATCCTCTGGGAGTAACACGTCACCAGGAAGTCCACAAATGTCGATGCTCTATTGGACTGTCGGTTTTCATATTCGCGCTGCCTGCCCTACATATATAGCTTCACTCTATTTGTCTAAAAAGACTGACCACGCAACGTTGGCATGATCAGAATATGCCCTTGCCCTAGCCACCAGTCCAAAGCCCTTATAGAGTTCCACAGGGGGGGCATAAAGAGATGTGGAGAACCTGACAGTGGTGGGAGAGGTTCCCTATGCCTAATTGTCAGACGGACTAGGCACGATGCCCTTTGGATATTTGCTCCCAGCTCGGAATGACCCGGGGGGCAATGTCCTGGGGGCATCGACAATTACCAATAATGTGAATGCGACGTGGTCATAGTACATGCATGCTAAGTGTCATGCAAGCCACCCCAGGTGGAGATAGCTTCTTTTAGAGTGAACGTATCTCGCTATGAAGGGTCTTCATTCTGGAGCATTACAAGCGGAGCCCCTTCGAATGTTGTACACTTCGGAGAACGGTTCGAAGCATGTTCTACGTTCAAGGCGGGGCACAAGGTGTGGTGAATGTGTACGGTGCTCGGGGGCACGTAACATGGGAGCGATACACGGGCGCAGCAATGGGTGTCACAGAAAAGGGCATCGTGCTAGGGGCACGTGACATGATAACGGCAGATGGGCGAGGTGACATCTATCGTGGAAGTGGGAGTTGTGCTGGGGGCACATGATACATGAACATCGCACTTACGCAGAGATTTCTGTCACAGAATAGTGCGTTGTGCCAGGGGCAAACGACATGGAAGCGGCGCATGGGCACGACGACGTCTATTGCAAAAGTGGGCATCATGTTGGGGGCATGTGACTCATGAACAGCGCACAGGCACAACACGTGGCATGGAAGCGTCGCAGAATCGGTGCGCGGGCGAGAGTGCTCTCATAGCACTCAACAGAATAGCAGTTGGTGATTCAAAAGGGGGAAGGCAGGTCGACCGTCAAAAGGGGAAGGCGGCCGACCCCCAAAGGTGAAGGTAGACCAACCCCTTAAAGGGAAAGGCCGGCCAACACTCTAAGGGGGAGAGCTGAGGCACACTGAAGTCATCACGTTTGCGACAATGGGCCGCACCAAAATTAACTTTTGGCAGGGAAGAGCCATAAGAAGAAGAAAAGATGAAATGAATGCACGTGACTGAAGCGTGCGTTGCTTTGATCATTTGTGAGCTTTGAAAAAAAACCGTTGACAATATCAACGTGTCGCGTAAAACGAGATCCACAGTGGACCCGTTGATGTGGCCAAGATAGGTTAGGAACATAAGCCCCCTATGTGGAATGTGCGCAGAGGGGCGACTCAAGCAGGCACTACACAGATAAACGTCGATGAACGAAAAAAAATTTAGGATAGCAAAAAGTTAGGGGTAAACATAAAAAGCTTGATGAAGATTCCGGGGGCAATCTATTATTAAGTGGATAATGTATTTTTAATTTCCAATGGATGGCCAAGATTAAATCTTGGGCTACACATATAAAAAGGAGTTGATGGGAGTCTTTCACCCATTCTTTCATGACTTATAGAAAGTGAAAGAAAAGAGAGAAGTGGAAGAAAAATTGAAGTGTGCCATGGCAAGACTAAAAGCCTCACAAGCAGCCCAAAGAACAGGTAAAGGTGGGTTTGTCACGCGGTAAGGTAGAAATGGGCAAGGAAGAAATGGCACCGACAAACCTCACATGGAGGCCAAACCCATGGTGCCAGCAGTGGCCGAAGTAGGGGAGATAGGGCTGGCCGAATGGGTATTGAAGCGAGGGCCAAAGTTATGAGGGAGGGGTAAAAAGGGGAAGGGGGAGAAAAGACGGGGGTCGAATGAGTGGGGTCTGGGGAAGGTAGTATGGCCGAAGTTGCAAGGGGGAAGATGGCCTAAAGGAGAGGCATGGCCAAAAGGGAGAGAGGGGGGGAATGAAAGAAGGGACCAAAGGGAAAAGGGTCAAAGCTAACCCCATGGCAGAGGCCAACCGATACGTTGAGGGAAGTGGGCACGAGGACTTGGCACCAAGGTTAGGAGTCGAAGCCGTTGGTATTGTCAACACAATGAGGGGGAAACAATGGGCAAAGCGGCAGGATGGTATGATGAGTCAGCCGCAGCTGCTGCGGTGCACCGTGACTACATCCTCATTTGTGCCTGGGGGTGCCTCGGTCACCCCAACGCTGGCTGAGGGATCGGTGGTGCCTTTGACATTTGATTTCAGCAGAGTCAAGAGCTTTGATATGGAGCCGAGGAAGAGTAACACATTGTTGGCAGTGAAGGGTGTCGTTCCCAGCTGGAAACCCACAGAACTATGAAAAGAGTTATGTAGTCGGTTGGCAGCGGGGCGCTCACTGTTTTGGAGTGGCCCATCGATGGGTGAAAGTATCGTGGTCCCATCATCTTATCTTCAAGCCCTAAATAGGGAGGTTTCACATGTGATGTCATTGAGGTATGTGCCATGCCTGCTAGCCAAGAGACTGGATATGCCGTGGTTTTTCGTGGTGTTCAAGGCCCACAATACGATACCGATAGAATGGGACTTTTGGTGTGACTACATAATGGAGAGTTCGGCTCGGTTAGAGACGCTACAGGCACTAGGGTTGCTATAGGCTATAGAGGTGACTTTGAGGAGAGCAGAGCTGGCTAGAGATGTGAATGGCCTGGCATTGCTGCTGTCTAACTGGAGTTCCCAAACACACACTTTTGTCATTGAGTTTGGGGAGATAGGGTCGACATTACTGGATATGATGATGCTGACGGGGTTGCCCGTGCTCGGGATAGAGGATGTCCATGCACTATAGTTGACTGTAGAGGAGCGGGTGGTGCTTAAGAAGATACAAAGTATTTTGGCTGAGACGAAGAGCAACCGGAAGGTCACGTATGGCTGGTGGATCAAACACTTCTTTGGCACTATATTGGCATGACGGGGGCAAAAGATCGGTGCGTCCACAGAGTTTCACATGGGTCCTTATTACAAAGATGGGAAATATGAGAAGGTGGCATTCCTCGCCATGTTCCTTTCGAGGTATGTACTTTGTTGTCTTACACTTGTATGTTCTCGTATATGCTATGTACTTTTTGTCACTATGTCTTGCCATGAGTAGTATGTCAATCTTGTACCTAGAAAAAAATATTGATTGCACTTAGAGAAGTCATTGTAGTCACACTGTCATGCACTGCACCTTATGTTGATGTATAGAATAGGCTCTTAATGTATGCTATTTGCACTTGCAGGTTTATTTTCGAGGGGACACATGAGCACGGTATAGCTTCGTGGGTGTTCATATTGGCTATCCGTATGGCAAGAGGTAGATGATGTGGGTTGGCCCTAATATATTTGGGCACTTTATATTCATGGCTAGAATAATTTTCCAGTGACATGAAAAGGTCGTATGGATGTTATCAGATGTTGACTGGATATTTCAATAGAGGTACTTGTATGAATGCTATGTGGACTATTAGCCAGCAGGGTAACTCCAGGTGCATCCCACTTTGAAGATGGGTAATGTGGCGAGGCCGGGCAGGCCGTCATGGCAGGTGGCCATGTGGCATGGTGGTGGGCTGGCATTTGCTTGGACAGGGTGTTGGATGGGAGGGTCAAGTGCTTGTCACGCCTATATTTGGACATGCATTCGTCGTTTGAGACTCTACCATGGCTGTATACGCAGGACATCCAGACATAGCTGGCTCAGAGAGCTGAGTTGACAGAGGGGCAAATGGCTCTATTTGTAGCCAACTTCTCGGGGTGGCTCCCTGTGCTGACTGATGACAGCGGGAAGTCGGTAAGGACGAGATGCTACGTGGTGAGGTATAACCCAAATCGCCTATTATTGGCTTTTGGCTATGACTTGAAGCCCTCATGTGGGTATGATAGACCGTGGAGTACGAAAATAGCCTTACGATACACTTTTCTTGACAGAACCCCAGAGCAGCAAATCCTGACGGAGGATTGGATGAGACTTGGTACGGAGTCGACCGGGGTGGTGACAGTTGAGTACCCGAGCTGGTAGGACTGGCTGAGGGCTGCCTGGTCTGATTGGCTATCCCAGCCACTGTCCAAGAGACGCAAGGTCGATATTTTTACCGGTGATAGAGGATTAAGCCTAATATTGGTACATAGTACGAGGCAGTCAAGGGATGTTGGCCTTGATTACTGGAGGCTTTGGTTCTAGCTCCAAGAGGGATGTTAAGGAAGACACTAGGGAGCCTGATGATGTTGATGATGATGATGTCGCTGAGGAGCCAAAGGTCCATGTGCAGCGAACGCCGGGTGCCGGTAAGGGTCCCTTTTCGGCATTAAGGATGGGGATGATGATGAGGGCTCAGTAGGCAAGCGAGGGTACTTTGGCCGCATGAGGACACAAGCTGAAGGGACCGTGAGAGGTACTGGATAAGTCTGACTTTGAGGTTAGAATTTTTTCCTTCTCTTTGTCTGTATAGTTGTCGTGTGTTATATCTAGTTATGATCTGATATCTCTTTTGTTTGCTTGGCAGGATTTCGATGATAGAGATGGTGAAGAGCATGATGAGCCCAGCTATAAGGGCGAAGATGCCGGGGTGATCGGGACGGTCAAGGCGGTCGAGACATTGGACACCAAGGTAGCTGAAGAGGTCGAGGCAGTGGCTACCAAAGTGGCCAAGGAGGTCGAGGTGTCAGAGTAGGCCCCTGGTTATATTGTAAAGCTGAATAGTCGATCGAGCCTGCTGTATAGCGACCCAAGAGTTGATGACGTTGTCCAGGAGGAGACCATAGAGGCTTTATATCCTGGCCAGGTGGGTGACTCTAATAAGTTCATTGCTGGGGGTGATTAGTGGATCGAGGTAGAGATGGATATTCTGAGAGGGGTCGTCGCGAGCCAAAGGAGACGCATATAGCAGTTACAATGCCAATGTCATGGTAGAAGGCACCCATTCTGTCACTTGTTAAGCTTCTTTAAAACACATTGTCAGGATCAGTGGCTAACATCGGTGCCACACTTCTGGCGATGCATTCCAATACTATTGATGAGAGGGGTGCGGCGGTGCTCCCTGATTTCCTCTCGGAGAATGACAGAGTTACATCTATCGGTGATGCTAGTGGTGGATCCTCGGTTGGGCAACATGATGGTGCGCCATGGGAGGGAGTTAGATTACCTTTGCGATAGTGCATCGACTAGAGATAATCCATGCGAGACATCCACAAACGTTCGTGGGGACTATGACTGTAAGGGAACTTTATTTGCAAGGATGGCCTACACTATACGCAAGACATCCAGACGTAGCTGGCTCAGAGAGCTGAGTTGACAAAGAGGCATATGGCTCTATTTGTAGCCAACTTCTCGGGGTGGCTCCCTGTGTTGACTGATGACAGCGGGAAGCCGGTAAGGACGAGATGCTACGTGGTGAGGTATAACACAACTCGCCTATTATTGGCTGTTGGCTATGACTTGAAGCCCTCATGTGGGTATGATAGACCGTGGAGTATGAAAATAGCCTTACGATACACTTTACTTGACAGAACCCCAGAGCAGCAAATCCTGACGGATGATTGGATGAGACTTGGTACGGAGTCGACCGGGGTGGTGACAGTTGAGTACCCGAGCTTGTAGGATTGGCTGAGGGCTGCCTGGTTTGATTGGCTATCCCAGCCACTGTCCAAGAGACGCAAGGTCGACATTTTTACCGGTGATAGAGGATTAAGCCTAATATTGGTACATAGTACGAGGCAGTCAAGGGATGTTGGCCTTGATTACTGGAGGCTTTGGTTCTAGCTCCAAGAGGGATGTTAAGGAAGACACTAGGGAGCCTGATGATGTTGATGATGATGATGTCGCTGAGGAGCCAAAGGTCCTTGGGCAGCGAACGACGGGTGCTGGTAAGGGTCCCTTTTCGGCATTAAGGATGGGGATGATGGCGAGGGCTCAATAGGCAAGCGAGGGTACTTTGGCCGCACGAGGACACAAGCTGAAGGGACCGCGAGAGGTACTGGATAAGTCTGACTTTGAGGTTAGAATTTTTTCCTTCTCTTTGTCTGTATAGTTGTCATGTGTTATATCTAGTTATGATTTGATATCTCTTGTTGTTTGCTTGGCAGGATTTCGATGATGGAGATGGTGAAGAGCATGATGAGCCCAGCTATAAGGGCAAAGATGCCGGGGTGATCGGGATGGTCAAGGCGGTCGAGACATTGGACACCAAGGTAGCTGAAGAGGTCGAGGCTGTGGCTACCAAAGTGGCCAAGGAAGTCGAGGTGTCAGAGTAGGCGTCTGGTTATATTGTAAAGCTGAATAGTCGACCGAGCCTGCTGTATAGCCACCCAAGAGTTGATGACGTTGTCCAGGAAGAGACCATAGGGGCTTTATATGCTGGCCAGGTGGGTGACTCTAAGATGTTCATTGCTGGGGGTGATTAGTGGATCGAGGTAGAGATGAATGTTCTGAGAGGGGGTCGTCGCGAGCCAAAGGAGACGCATATAGCAGTTACAATGCCAATGCCATGGTAGAAGGCACCCATTCTATCACTTGTTAAGCTTCCTTAAGACACATTGTCAGGATCAGTGGCTAACATTGGTGCCACACTTCTGGCGATGCATTCCAATACTATTGATGAGAGGGGTGCGGCGGTGCTCCCTGATTTCCTCTGGGCGAATGACAGAGTTACATCTATCAGTGATGCTAGTGGTGGATCCTCAGTTGGGCAACATGATGGTGCGCCATGGGAGGGAGTTAGATTACCTTTGCGATAGTGCATCGACTAGAGATAATCCATGCGAGACATCCGCAGACGTTCGTGGGGACTATGACTGTAAGGGCACTTTATTTGCAAGGATGGCCTACACTATATTCATCGAGTGGCTAGTGATCCTGGATGGTGTGCCCAATTTTGGCTGGACTCCGGAGGCTATATCACAGTTTTTTTGAGCTCGCGCTATTTATGGCTCTCGGCTTCCAGTTGGAGTGGTTGGCTAACTACATCAGGTCGAGAAGTCGAAGTGCCAGGGCAACGGAAGACACACACACACACATACACATATTTTCCCCTTGTGGTCCTTCAAGAGCGCGTGGTAGAGAGGGCGAATAGTGCTGGACGAGCAGGAGACGTGACAAATAGGGAGCTGGCAGAGGTGGATGACAGCTGGTTGAGGTGCAAAGGTAATTGGCGGAGTCGCAGAGATGGTGAGCAACGTGCCGAGTTAGATGCCAGATGGTCCGATCTACAGACACAGTGGCAGATATGGGAGGCTTACGGTTCTGACCTTGTTACAGAACTACTTGTTCCCTTACCTTATCTAGTTTGTTCTTTGCATTTCCATGTATACATTGCTCCCGATTGTGGCCTGTAAACTTTAGAGTTATATTCCAGCTTGACTATGTTTGATATTTATGTCGTGTGTTTGTTTCGCACTTGTTACTCCATCATGCTTATGTTTCGCTGTTCTTGAACACCTAGCACATGTAGGTAGCCTCAAATGGTCGTCCCCACCCCCCAACCCTTAGCAGGATACTTAATTAACAAGGGTCGAAATAAAAATGTACAAACATGTAGAAGAGTTGAGAAAAAATGATCTTTCATTGAGGAGGTCATGATCTATTGGATGTCGGGATTGAGGATGAGGTAGGAGCTGTTGTCTCTAGCTGCATGCACTTGGAAAGGATCTTCCCAGTATAGAGTGAACTTGGATCCTGACATATTGGCACGTACATGCTTGGCAGCTTGAAGAATGAGGTCGCCCTCAAGGAATGACTGTGGTCGAACTGACTTCCCATAAGCCTTAGTCAGCTGCTCATAATGCTTCTTCATTTGGTGTAAGGTATTGGCTCTTCTTATAGGGAGACTGTTAACCCTACGGTTATTTAACCTAGGATTATATTTGATTTTGATGATAACTAACATTGATGATTATGCTGTCTAACATGCATTGAGTTGATGAAGCAATAGGAACAATCTCATACTCATGCAAACGGATTATTAGACGAGCAACACGGTCAAAGACTCTCAACGGAACGCATCAAAGAGGAAATTCGTCGATTGAAGTTTACTATTCTTTATTTCCGTCTTTGTAAATTAGACATAGAGAGATGATCGTTACGATGACTGTATACCTAGAACTTGCCCATAGGTTTCCCTTGCATGCATACAAAGTTTTTCACGCTTTAAAAACAGGAAACTGCATTTTCAGGAATGCAGTCGACTGCATTGGGATGCAGTCGACTGCATGTTGGGCAGTGAGGTATTACAGTCGACTGCACTGGAATGCAGTCGACTGCAATACTTCCAGTAGCCTATTACAGTCGACTGCAAGTTGGAACTTTGAATTTCCAACGGCTACTTGTCGGGTTACAGTCGACTGCAATGGGCATTGCAGTCGACTGCATTTACCGTTTGGCGCATTTAATGCCCCACCTAACCCCAAACGGTCATATTTATTCCCACCTCTATAAATACTCATCTTAGGCATTGTTTTCATTCATCAATTGCATTCAAAGCTCTCTTATCTTTCATATTCTCAAAGATCAAAGCAATTGTTCAAATCTCTCTTGTTTTCATTGATTTCTCATCCTTTTCAATAGAGCATTTATTGTGAGCTTACATTAGAGAGAGATACACTTTCATAAGTCATCATACACTCATCTCTCTTATTCTAGTACTTCAACTTGTACTCATCTACTTCTTAAGAGTGAAATCTTGTACACATTTCTTCATTGAAAGGTTCTTGTATCAAAGCTTGGGGTTGTCAAGCTTTGGAGCTTTGGGTTTGTCAAAGCTTGTTCTTGATGTGGGCATAGCATCAAGGGATTGTAAGAGGTTCGATCTTGACCCGTAAGGAAGATCATACTAGTGGATTCTAGGGCCTTTCAAGGGACTTCCTTGAAGGGGTGGACGTAGGCTTGTGGGTATATCAAGCCGAACCATTTAATTCTCCTTGTCAAGTATCTCTAAACCCTTCTCTCTTTACATTATCGTTTTACATTGGTGTTGGTTTTGGTTGTTTGTTTGTTTGAGTTTTTGAGATTGAGGTTTGTTGGTTGTTAATTTTTAAAGTAGTCTTAAAACCCTATTCACCCCCCCTCTAGGGTTATTTTATTGGTTTCAAGTGGTATCAGAGCCTCGGCTCTTGTTATTGGGTAACGCCAAGAGAGTTAATCGATCATGGCTTACGTTGGGGGTATGGAGGGTAGTTCTACCACTAGGCCTCCATTGTTTAATGGGACCAACTATAGTGTGTGGAAAGTTAAGATGAAAATCTACGTAGAATCTCAAGACTATGAGATGTGGGATATTGTTGATAATGGCCCATTCGTTCCGATAAAAGTGGTTGACAAGGTTGAAGAACCTAAATCCAAATCGGAATATAGTGATCATGACAAGAAGATGATTTGTTTGAATGCTAGAGCGAAAAATTGTCTTGTATGTGCTTTAGACACTAATGAACTCAATAGAGTCATTATGTGTAATTCCGCTAAGAGTATTTGGGATACTCTTCAAGTCACTCATGAAGGGACTTCTCTTCTTAGAGATTCCAAGATGAACTTATTGTTTAGAGATTATGAGTTATTCCATATGCTTTCAAATGAATCTATTACGGATATGAATACTCGTTTTACTAACATTGTGAACCCTTTGAAGCAATTGGGTAAGGAATTCACTAATGGTGATCTAGTGAGAAAAGTGATTAGGTCCTTACCAAGAGCTTGGGATGCAAAGATCACCGCCATCCAAGAATCAAAGAATCTTAACATCTTTCCTCTTGATGAATTGATGTGCTCACTCATGACGTACGAAATGCAACTCAAGACCTTTGATCAAGAGGACGTCAAGAAGAAGCCTACATCAATTGCTCTTAAAGCTTCATCTTCAAACCTTGAGTCAAGTGATGATGATGAAGAATTTGATGAAGAGGATATGGCATTGGTTGCAAAGAACTTCAAGAAGTTCTTAAGATTTAGAAGGAATGATGGGAAAAGGCAACAAAATCCTAGCAACGAAGAGAGGCTTTGCTACAAATGCCACAAGCCGGGACACATGAAGATGGATTGTCCTATCTACAAAAAGGAGAAGAAGGAAAAAAGAGATGTATGGGAGAGAGCTAAAAGAAGACAATTCTCTAAGAAAGAGAACAAAGAGAAGGAAAGAGCAATGAATGCCGAACATACTTCAACATGGAGTGATTTTGATTCAAGTGATGAAGAGAATGATCAAGCAAATGTATGCTTCATGGAAAATGATGAGGTAAGCTCTTCTTCCGGTAGTGATAGTGATAATGAAAGCTTTGAAGATGCTTATGATAGCTTATATGAGGAGTCCAAGAAAATTTTCAAGAAAAATATTATCTTGTCTAAGAAATTCCTTGAAGCTAATAAGCAAATTGAGAAGTTGATAATGGAAAATGATAAGTTGCATGCCAAGAATGAATGCATGTCTAGCCATTTATATGTAGAGCATGTGAATGATGATTTGGTTGGATTACTTGTTAACACTCCTAGCTCAAAACAAATCTCTTCCAAAACTTTGGCTTTAGAAAAACAAAATGAAGATTTAAAAGTTGAGATTTGCGATTTGAAAAAATGTCTTGAAAATTTTCTTGATGGTCAAAACAATTTGGATGTCATGCTTGGACAAGCCTCCTAAAGTTTTGCAACAACAAGCTAGGTTGAATATTCTTACAAAACGACCAAAGAATTATTGCACACCTTTTACACATTGTGGTTGGTGCAACAAGAAAGGGCATACGACTAATCATTGTCCTTGTAGAATTGTTTTTGTTAGAGGTAGAAAGAAAATGTGGATTGTGAAAGGTCAAGAATACAAATGCAAGACTAACATCCAAGGACCCAAGAAAATTTGGGTACCAAAAGTCACTACTTGATTTGTGTTTATAGGTATGTCTCAAAGCAAAATCTAGTAGCAAGAAGTGGATTCTTGATAGTGGATGCTCAAGACATATGACCGGCAACATATCTCTTTTCACCTCGATTGATCTTAAGGAAGGAGGAAATGTGACCTTTGGTGACAATTCTCAAGGAAAAATCAAAGGTAAATGAACTATTGGTAAGGAACCACATTCAATTGAGAATGTGTTATATGTGTAAGGATTGGAGAATAACATGGTTAGTATTAGTCAATTTAGTGATAAATGTTTTAAAGTTATCTTTGAGGCTTCTCAATGCACTATACTATCCTTGAAGAACAATGAAACTATTTTGGTAGGTAGTAGAGATAATAATGTTTACTCCATTCAATTAAATGATTTAGCTAACCAAGATGTCAAGTGTCTTAGTGCTATTAGTGAAACATCTTGGCTTTGGCATCGAAGACTTGGTCACATGCACATGGAGCACTTGAAGGATATTTCAAGCAAAGAACTTGTGAGGGGTCTCCCGAAGATCAAGTTTGAGAAAGATAAAGTATGTGATGCTTGTCAAATGGGTAAGCAAAAGAAGGTCTCTCACAAACCGAAGAAAATGGTATCTAATTCTAGACCCTTGCAATTACTTCATATGGATTTGTTTGGACCAATCCCAACTACTAGTCTTGGTGGTAAATCATATTGTTTAGTTATTGTTGATGACTATTCTCGCTATACTTGGACTTTCTTTTTGGCTACCAAAGATGAATCTCTAAATGTGTTCACTTCATTTGCAAAACATGTTCAAAATCAAAAAGGTTATTTGATTACAAACATTCGAAGTGATCATGGTAGAGAATTTGAAAATTCAAAAATAGGAGCCTTGTGTGATGACTTTGGGATATCACATAACTTTTCGGCTCCTAGAACTCCTCAACAAAATGGTGTTGCCGAAAGAAAGAATAGGTCTTTGCAAGAAGCGGCAAGAACAATGCTTAACGAATATGGTTTACCTAAATACTTGTGGGCGGAGGCGGTCAAAGGTGCTTGCATTGTTTTTAATAGAGTTATCTTGCGAAATTTTGTGTTAAAAACCCCTTATGAGGTTTTTAATGATAAGAAACCTAAGGTGAGCTTTTTTAGAGTCTTTGGTTGCAAATGTTTTGTTTTAAATACCAAGGATCACCTTAGCAAATTTGATTCCAAAACTTTTGAGGGTATTTTTCTTGGTTACTCTAATAATAGTATGGCATATAGAGTTTATAATAAAAGTACTTTGGTTGTTGAAGAATCCATTAATGTTACTTTTGATGAGACTAATCCTTTTCTTCGGAGGACTAACATTGTTAATGTAGATGACATGGATAATGACTTGAGAACTTTGGACATAAGTGATACACTACAAGGCAACCCCAAAGAAATTGATCTAAGGGAGCAACCATCAAGTTCTCAAGGGGAAAATGAGGAAGCAATCAATGATGCTTCGAACTTGGACGACTCTCAAGAATTACCAAAAGATTGGACTTACAAAAAGGATCATCCAAGCGATCAAATCTTAGGTAATCCTTCGAGTGGGGTAAGAACTCGACGCTCTCTTCAACATGTTAATATAGCGTTTCTTTCCCAAATTGAACCGAAGAACTTCTCTGAAGCTCTACATCATGAATCTTGGATGCTTGCTATGCAAGAAGAGCTAGTTCAATTTGAAAGAAATCAAGTTTGGACCCTTGTGCCTAAACCTCAAAACTTTAGGATTATAGGCACAAAATGGATTTATAGAAACAAACTTGATGAATCCGGAGTCGTGGTTAGAAACAAGGCTAGATTAGTGGCCCAAGGTTATAACCAAGAGGAATGAATTGATTTTGATGAAACTTATGCACCGGTAGCTAGACTTGAATCTATTAGAATGCTTTTAGCTTTTGCTTGCTATAGAGATTTTAAACTCTTTCAAATGGATGTCAAGAGTGCCTTTCTAAATGGTTTTATTTCGGAGGAGGTCTATGTGGCTCAACCTCCCGGCTTTGAACATGAAAAATTTCCAAACCATGTTTTCCGTCTTAGTAAAGCTCTTTATGGTTTAAAACAAGCTCCTAGAGCTTGGTATGAAAGGCTAAGTAATTTTCTTTTAGAAAATGGTTTTTCAAGAGGAAAACTTGACACCACTCTTTTTATAAAATCTAAGGGAAATGACTTATTGTTGGTGCAAATTTATGTTGATGATATTATATTTGGTGCTACTAATGGATCCTTGTGCGAAGAGTTTGCTTCTTGTATGAGTAAAGAGTTTGAAATGAGCATGATGGAAGAACTCAACTTCTTTCTTGGATTGCAAATCAAACAAAGTAATGATGGAATCTTCATCAACCAAGCCAAATACACCAAAGAGCTACTCAAGAGATTTGACATGGAAAAATCAAATGCTTTTGACACTCCAATTGAGCTCTTTTTTAATGCTTGAGAAAGATGAAAAGGGTAAGGATGTTGATATTAAGCGCTATCGAGGTATGATCGGATCACTCCTTTACCTTACCGCAAGTAGACCCGATATAATGTTTAGTGTTTGTTTATGTGCTAGATTTCAAGCTTGTCCTAAGGAATCTCATTTGATTGCCGTCAAGAGAATCCTTAGATATCTTAAGGGCACTCATGATTTAGGGTTATGGTTTCCTAGAAACACTTCATTTTTTGACCTAATAGGTTACTCCGACGCCGACTATGCCGGTTGTAAAACCGAGCGGAAAAGTACTAGTGGAGGTTGCCAATTCCTAGGTCACTCTCTTGTTTCTTGGAGTTCCAAAAAGAAAAATTCGGTTGCACTCTCTACCACCGAATCCGAATATATGGTAGTTGATGCTTTTTGTGCACAAATTCTTCAGATGAAACCAACCCTTTTGGACTTTGGACTCAAGTATAATCACATACATATCTTATGTGATAACACTAGTGCCATTGACTTGACCAAAAATCTCATCCAACATTCAATCATAAAGCACATAGAAATCAAACACCATTTTATCCGTGATCATGTGCAAAAAGGTGATATTGTTCTAGATTTCGTGGACACAAATCACCAATTAGCGGATATCTTCACTAAACCTTTAGATTCGAAGAGGTTTACCGCTCTTAGAAGAGAACTTGGCATGTCTTCACCTATGTGACTATACGCAAGTTGCACTTCTCATGCGTGAACTTTATTTAAAATGCTTATAGCATGCTTTGGTTGATTTTTCTCTTTCCAAACAAATGTTGGTTTTATTGATTTTTATGATTTGCACACACTTCTATTGCAATATTCATATGCATAATCATGTTCAAGATTGCTTGATTTTTTGCATTAAAGTCGATTGTATTAGGAAATACAGTCGACTGCATTGGTCAATATAGTCGATTGCATTTGGGAATACAGTCGACTGCATTACGAGGAAAGGGCATAAATCGAGCCCAGATCTCAGCTTTCAGCAGATTTTCCTCTCTCTCTCTCGAACCGAATCTTTTTCTCTCATACGGCCTCAATTCTCGTGCATTCAGCTTGAAATTGGTATGTATTTCTTCCCAAATCTTGTTATATTACATCTTTTATGCACTTTCTCTGATCAAATACACCTACATTGTTCAAAATCTGTTGAAATTCGAATTGCTCTCTATAGTATATTTTCTTCAGATCTACTTCAATTTAGCATGCTACTGTATGATTTAACGCTTGATTCATGTTTAGGGTTGCTTATTACATGTTCCTACATAGTTTAATTACATGTTTTCATGCAAAATTCATTTTTCCCCAATTTTCACAAACTAGGGTTTTTCAATTGTCAATTTTTTTTCAAATTGATAATGCAATTACATGTTTAATCACTTGATTCATGCTTAGTTATGTCTATTGCTCGATTATACATGGTTAATTTCATTCAATTTGTCCAAAATTAATTTTTCCCCAAATTGCATGAATTAGGGTTTATCTTCTTCTCAATTTTTTTAATGTTTTCCATTTTTTTTGCATCTTCATTTATCTTACATTTATGATTTCTCTGTTTAGACTGTTTCAAGAATGGCAAGAGAGAAACGTGCACGTGCCAGTTCATCTCGCTCACGAGCTGCTCCCATGCCAGAGCCCGGGCCCGAGCCTATCGCGATAGAATTTGATCAAAATCGATATCGGACCCGCGAGGCTGCCGATCGCTTTTCTGCACAACTCTCTTCCCCTTTGACTCCAGGTTTGCGACTGGATACTCCATTCCTTTTCAACATAGGTGTTCTTAGATACCTTCATGATTGTCATCTAGATCGCTTCACTGATAGGAACACTACTCTATATTATCCTGATGCAATCCGCTTATTTTATGCGAATTTGAATTGGAGCATTTCTACTGAGTCATGTACCCTCACGTCCTATGTTTTTGGACGCCGCATTTTATTCTCACAGTCACGTCTAGCCACTATTCTAGACCTCCCCGATAGTGGTTTCTCATTTTCGTTAGAAATGATCCCTGTCGCTGGTCAGTCACATTGGTTTGACCGACCTTTTACTATTCAGGAGCAGCTTCGACACACACTTCATTGTCGACAGGTTCGGGTTGCGAGCAAGCCCAGCCTACGTGACCTACCACCTCTCTCTCGTCTGTTCCATCATATCATCGCTCATAACGTCATTCCTAGAACCGGCGGTCTTTCACTTGTCTCTTACTTAGACGTTCAGCTCTTGACTTTCTTTCGCTCAGGCACACCGCTTAACCTCCCTCGTCTCATCATGTTAACCATGATTAGGAGCGCCTCACATCCTGTCTTTGCTATACCTTATGGCCTCCTACTCACTCGCATTCTTGCTGCCTTTGACAAACCTCTTTTGGGTGAGTATATTGAGGTTATTAGGCACATCGTACTAGACAGCTCTACCCTTCGTAGAAAGGGCCTTTTAGATGATCATGACCGCTTCTTACCGGAGCCTGACATGGACGAGGTTGATGTTGATGGAGATGATGATGATAAGGATGAGGTTGATGGAGATGATGGTGATGATGATGAGGATACTGATGCTGATAGAGATGCCGGCGATGGGATTGATCGTGATCCACCTCCGTTGATCATTTCGAGTACACATGAGGCGGGCACTTCTTCCGGTCCTTCTGCTTCTGGATATGACGCGATCCTCGCACGCTTAGATATGATGCAGCAGCATATGCATGCCGGTTTCAGTCGGATGGATCTCGCCCATAGCCAGCTCAGTCGACGCCTCTCTCGCATGGAGGATCATTGTGGGATTCAGTGTCCCGAGGAGGACTTCTTTCATCCACCACCTCCACCATCGGGTCCTTCGACGTTAGGACTTGATTTATGTTTTTATTTGCTTATGCTCTCAGACTTTTTTATGTTTTTCAAACCTTGTCATGGATGTTATGCGTAGTATTATTAAAACTTGGTTGAGTTTTTAATTTAGCACTTTGATTCTCACTTATCTTGCTACACTTTTTGATTCATATTACGTTTTAATGTGTTATTATTACCATTCTTGATCTACCTTTTGATGGTTATTCAAGTACTTATGCCTTCTTGTTTTTGAATGCCCTTGTTGGCTATAATGATTATCCATGGATGGATACATACCCTGATCACCTTCACACACACACCCTTGATCTTTTTCAATTATGTCAAAAGCGGGAGAAAGTATTGTTGATTCATATATGTGTGGACGAGCTATGAGGAAATATTGCTTAAGATAGGGGGAGCCCTATATTGCTTAAGATAGGGGGAGCTTTTTGTCATGATTTCTTCTCATGACCCCTTATGGTTTATAATTGAGATTGTTATGCTTCTTTGGCTTTATTATCTTATATATCTCATATTAATTGAATCAATGTTTGTCATCATAAAAAAAGGGGATATTGTTAACCCTACGGTTATTTAACCTAGGATTATATTTGATTTTGATGATAACTAACATTGATGATTATGCTGTCTAATATGCATTGAGTTGATGAAGCAATAGGAACAATCTCATACTCATGCAAACAGATTATTAGACGAGCAACACGGTCAAAGACTCTCAACGGAACGCATCAAAAAGGAAATTCGTCGATTGAATTTTACAATGTTTTATTTCCTTCTTTGTAAACTAGACATAGAGAGATGATCGTTACGATGACTGTATACCTAGAACTTGCCTATAGGTTTCCCTTGCATGCATAAAAAGTTTTTCATGCTTTAAAAATAGGAAACTGCATTTTCAGGAATGCAGTCGACTGCAGTGGGCGGCAGTCGCCTGCATGTTGGGCAGTGAGGTATTCCAGTCGACTGCATTGAATGCAGTCGACTGTAATACTTCCAGTAGCCTATTACAGTCGACTGCATTGCATTGCAGTCAACTGCACTTTGGAAATTTGAATTTCCAACGGCTACTTTTTGGGTTACAGTCGACTGCATTTACCGTTTGGCGCATTTAATGCCCCACCTAACCCCAAACGGTCATATTTATTCCCACCTCTATAAATACTCATCTTGGGCATTGTTTTCATTCATCAATTGCATTCAAAGATCTCTTATCTTTCATATTCTCAAATATCAAAGCAATTGTTCAAATCTCTCTTGTTTTCATTAATTTCTCATCATTTTCAAGAGAGCATTTATTGTGAGCTTACATTAGAGAGAGATACACTTTCATAAGTCATCATACACTCATCTCTCTTATTTGAGTACTTCAACTTGTACTCATCTACTTATTGAGAGTGAAATCTTGTACACATTTCTTCATTGAAAGGTTCTTGTATCAAAGCTTGGGGTTGTCAAGCTTTGGAACTTTGGGTTTGTCAAAGCTTGTTCTTGATGTGGGCATAGCATCAAGGGATTGTAAGAGGTTCGATCTTGACCCGTAAGGAAGATCATACTAGTGGATTCTAGGACCTTTCAAGGGACTTCCTTGAAGGGGTGGACGTAGGCTTGTGGGTATATCAAGCCGAACCATTTAATTCTCCTTTTCAAGTATCTCTAAACCCTTCTCTCTTTACTTTTTCATTTTACATTTGGGTTTAGATTGTTTGTGTGTGTATTTGAGTTTTATAGCCTGAGGTTTGTTGGTTGTTAATTTTTAAAGTAGTCTTAAAACCCTATTCACCCCCCCCTCCTCTAGGGTTATTTTATTGGTTTCAGAGACCCTCAAGGGCTGGAAGTCTGGTTTCTTCCTCCCTGAGGCCGCTGCACATGGTGAGCCTGGCAGAGGCGAGTGCAATCTCGGCTGGTACCACGCGCTCATCTCTATAGATAAGGGAGAAGAGTGTGGCCTTTTTTCCTATTCGTCTGGAAGTCGTGTAACCCAAAGTTCCATGCTTATCTTACTGAACCACGACTTGCTCTCTTTATGGACCATTCGTGACATAATGCACAATAGAGTTTTGTTCGAAGCTTTGGCCTAACCGTTGCCCTGAGGGTAATAAGGAGTTGATGTAGCGTGGTTGATGTGGTACCTTTCCATGAGGGCATGGGCATCCTTGTTGATGAAGGGCTTGTCGTTGCCTAAGATAATACACCGGGGAATGCCAAAATGACAGATGATGTGGTCATGAAGGAAGTTGAAATGACTCATCCCGTAGCTCTCCAGAGAGATATGGCTTCGACCCACTTCCTGAAGGTTCAATTGTGACCAAGATCCATATGTGGCCTCTAGAAGGCTGGTGGATAGGGCCAATGAGGTCGAGATCCCAAGAGTGGAATGTCTAGGGGGCCAGTATCATGCGAAGGTCAGAAGTTGGCGTGTTCATATTTCGGCATGCCAGGGCTCACAGTGGTAGACATGTGAAATAGACTCAGACTCCATAGTTGGCCAGTAGTACCCCAACCTTAGTAATTTTGAATGCAGGTTCTGGGAGCCCTGTTGCTCACCACGAGAGCCCTAGGTACCAGTCACCCTGGACATTAATTATAAGAGCCTCCACGTTGTCTGGTGCATATAGGCATTCAGGACAGTCCCGTTGAATATCTGAAGCATCTTTGGCCATAGATGGCCAAAAGAGGTCCATGCGCTGGACGCGACGGTAAGAGGGGGATTGTCCAGGCTGTAATACTTCTGATGGTCGAGTTAAAGTTTCTGCTTTGATTTCATGGGTGCCAAGCATCTGGCTAGAGTGCCTCCAAGACAACGTCTGTATAAGACATCTCCGAACATCAAGAAGTCTGTAAGGGTAGAGGCATAAGCAAGAGATGATGTCTTGAGCTGGTAAACGATCGGCTGCCTCCAGTCGTCTAAGGTGGAGTCCTTCGGGATAAGATTCAAAGCTGTGTAAGGTTCAGTCCTTTTTATGATTATAAGTGTCCACTGTTCACTGTCATCTAATATTTTGGATGCAATCGTGGCCAAGCTATCCGCATGTTTGTTATGGCACCTGCTGTGCTGTTCGTATTCGACATGGCCAAGTCTCCCTTCCAACTGCTCTACAAAGGCCGGATAAGGTGCCAAGGCTGGCTCCTTAACTGCAAACTCTTCGTCGGCCTTCTTCATGATCAAGTTGGAATCCCCTTTTACACATAATGACTTAGCCCCCATGCTTATGGAAAGCAGGAGTCCAATGACAAAGGGCCTCGTACTTAGCTTTTTTGTTCGATACAGGAAAGACAAGCTTGATGTATAAGGAAGTCGTGACACCGTCAGGGCTGCGGAGGACTATACCGGCACCCCCTACCTGAGGGGTACTTTGTTGGGACCCTTGGTAGTGGTTGAGCCATCGAACTCAAGTGTCCGTAGTTCATTAATGTCTGTGGTCTATGCTATATCCTCCCCGGACAATTGGTTCGAGGTTAGTTCATAGTGTTGGCATAAAAAGAAGGCCACGAGGTCGGCAAGAGCTTGGCTTCAGAAAGCTGTGGGATTCATGATGGTCAAACCAAATTTGACAACAAGAAGCAACCAGCACGTAAGATGCCCAGACAAGGCAGGCCAATTGAGCATGTAGCATAGTGGATCGGCCTTGGTGATGAGTATAATCTGATGCCCCAAGAAGTAATGTCATACACCAGGGCTAGGCGGTGCTTAGTAATTGGCATAGTTTTCTACTGTCCGATGTATCATGTCATGAAAGATGGTTGTCATAGCCCTTTGATAAATAGCCCAAGCATTTTTTAGGCCGAAGGGCATGACCTTCTAACAAAAGTTGCCCATAGGATTTCGGAAGGCGGTCTTAGTAGAGTCATCAAGATGAATTGGTTACCCTTTGTGGAAATAAGACTCACTATGGCTTATTTTCACAAAGTTCTTCCCAGTCCGATAGTCTGGTCGAATGGATTTGAATAGAGTTCTCACCATCCTCACCAAGCTCGGTTAAGAAGGAGGCCTCAACAAAGTATATTCAGCACATTCAAACGGAGTCCTGATGGCCTGTATAGTCATGATCATCTTGCATCCTCGAAGACCAGCCACAAGCTTCACACATATATGGTAAGTTGAAAGGACAACACCGTTGACATGGATCCAAAGTCAGCCAAGTACAAGGTGGAATATGAGTTTCGTATCAATCACATGAAATATGGTGTCTTGACAGATAGAGCTGATCATGAGGTCGATAGTTATGTGGCCAAGGGATGCCTGAGGGACTTGCCTGAAGCCAGTTATTTTGATCGGGTCACGGATGATCTTCCTCTCAGGGATGCCGACCCTTTGCAAGATGACGAGGGGTATGATGTTGACCGAGGCACCACAATCTACCAGGGCACGGCAGAAGCCAGTGCCGCTAACGATACAATCCAAGAACAATGGCAGGTTGTGATGCTCAACAGGTGGGGAGTCTTTGGCTAAAAAGACCAAGGCTGTGAGAGAGAGATGGTGGAGCTCGACCTGAGAGGCAAACCTTCAGGACCAAAGCCGATAGTCACTTCAATCAGGCAGTTGCACTGGTAAGTTCTCGCTACAGATGAAAACCCCATTTCATCAAATAAACCTTTGATCTTTATCATTTGACCAAACGCGGGTGTTGGCTGACTGGCTGAAGGCACTTTGGGTACGATCAGAGGAGTAGCCTCCGTCAATGCTTCAATGATGGGGAGTTTAACATGGTCAATGACAGCCATGAGGACCTGATGTTCTTTGTTATTATCACCATGAGAGGTTAGGGGCACCCATGCACGTCATTGTTCTTTCGCAGCTTGAGGTCGCCCGAAATGACTTTTCTTGCAAACATATCTCTTAGTCCATTTCAATCCTTCAGGTAGTGCCCAACAGCCTGGTGATAAGGGCAATAGTTTGGGTCGGGCTTTGTCTGCTTCGTGGGAGTTGTCTTTTCTGGCGTCAGGTGGAAGTTGGCGTCATGTTCAAACATTCCTTCAACGCCTCCCTCACGGTCTTAAGATCACAAGGGTACTCTACGACATGCTGTCATTGTCTTCTCTTATCGGGGCATCGGTCCCCATCCTTAACGCTTGTGGTCGTTGTAATTATTATTGTTGTTCCTATCGAACCAGGCCGCAGGCAGGTCTATCATGGAAAGGAAAGCATTTTAGGGATGGGGCATTTACGGCTTAACAGGGCCGACCAACTCGTAAGTGCAACATGCTGTCTCCTTGAGGTGAACCCAAGACCTCAACTGTAAGTTCTCAATATGAACACGATATACACCATTCATGTTCTTTATACATATGGAGACCAACGTCTTATCCTTACTGAAATCTGTGAACTCAAGGCATTTGAGGTGGAAGAGGTGCATGTATTTCTTCAAGTCCTGCCACGGGGTTTTGGTGGATGCCAACAATGTCAACAATGGTGACTCTTTCAGCCTCATAGTGAAATTTATCCAATAAGAGTTGCACCATGTCATTCCACAAATGTACAGTCCCCTCAAGGGTATCATGGTATCAAATATAGGCAAGGCCTATTGAGGACTTGTGGAATTCCCTAAGTTTCAAAGCACCGCCAGTCCATATTGCTCTAAGGAGCTATAAATCTGGTCAGGTGCTCATGGGCTTTGCCCTCACGACCGTTAAAAAGCACGAAGGTTGGTTGCTTGTACTTGCGTTAGTAGAGCGTGATAGAGATGTAACTGGCATAGGGTGCATGGCTAGACAGCCGAGTTGAGGAGTCTTGTCCAGATTTTTTTGAGAGAGTGGATATGGCTTTCAAGTCAAACTTGGTGATGCAGTGAGGAGAGGACTTATCGGGGCCTGTGGGGATGTGGTAGCTGGTAGGGGTGCCGTGAGCCCCCGAGCCCTTAGATGGTACAACTAGAAGTACAAGGGCAAGAAAAGGTTACTGATATGTAATAGGGGCTGGCAGTGGCACTTGTACAAGAGCATGGGCAGCCGGATGAGACATGTCCACCACATGGCTGGTGGTTTGGCGTTGCACAGCTCGATAGGGGTTAGGCTCCATCTCAATGGAGTCATATATCTCTGAAAAAATCTGTACTGGCATAGGGCAAGATGTGCGGTGGCACGGAGGATATGCTATATCACTAGTCCAAGGTCTATCTGAGGGTTGTGGAGTGGTAGCACAGAGGGAGGCACATCGGGTACAGGTGGTACCAGATGTGGCGAGTTTTACTGCCAAGGGTTTGGATGGTTGAGGTGGCAGTGGTCGCGACATTGGGACCTGGGCGGTGTCTAGGGCCAGCCCATACCCTGACGGTTAGATTTAAAAAGTAGGTTATTGAGAGGCTAGGGCTATAGGGATTTCTGCATCACCATAAAGGATTAGTCTGAATCAGCTGCCAGATGTACAATAGTGGGACACAGTTAACTGCCAGGTGTACAATAGTAGGACACAGTTAGCTGTTAAATGTAGAATAGTGGGACTTAATAGGTTCGTAACTTTTGAGAGTCGTCTCTCATACCATCTATAATGACCCGATTCACAGCCCCGACACCTCACACAAAAGGCTAGTCAAGTGAGTATTTATGAGTTCATGAGCAGGTTCTTATAAGGCCAATCACAAAGCATCCCACATTCGATGTGGGATATCATAATCTCTTCACCTTATGCCTTAGCATCCTCGCTAAGGCTTCATCACATATAGCCCAAAATCTTCCTCTCTAGTCAATGTGGAAAGAACGCGACTCACCCATCGTTGCCCCAACCATCCTCTTGATATAGGATATACCAGAACTTGCCTTCATCTTCCCCAACCATCGGGAACCTGACTATATAGCCCACTTCAAACTTTTAAGAGTTAGCTCTGATATCATCTATAACGACCCAGTCCATGGCCCCACCACAGGGCAATGCCTCTCTCAAAAGAGCTAGCCATTAGGTACTTATGAGTTCATGAGCACTGTCTTATAAGGCCAATCACAAATCATCCCACATCCGAAGTGGGATTCACACTCTCCCCACCTTGTGCCTTAGCATCCTCGCTAAGGCTTGATCAAATATAGCCCATAATGTTCCTCTCTAGCCATTGCAGCTTATACACAGCTCACCCATTGTAACACCCCGAACCCTAATAAATTTTTAACGAGTTAAATTAGAATTTTTAGGGATGAAATTTTATTTTTATGGCATCAATGCATTTTTTAGCAACTTCCAGCGATTAGATTTTTAGGAAGCATAAGTTGTAAATTTACCGATAGGCGTTAATGATTGAGGTCTTTAGTGATAAGTAGTGTAATGATTTTTGGAGAGCTTTAGTGACAAACTTGGTGAACCATAAGTTGAAATTTAATTATAGCTCTTATATGTGATATTAATTGGAGCCTTTATAATTAGTATTAATTAATGTGAGTGACATTTTTGAAAATTTTAGCGACAATTAGTGAAGCGGGTTAGTAAATAAATACATAAAATCAAAATTTGATTAAAAATAAAGTAAACTATATAAGTTTGGAAATAGAGGGGAACCAAGGATGAATTGAGGGACTAATTAAACATTTCCATAACACATTTTCAGTTACAGTCATACTAAAGGAAGAAAAAAAAGAGACATTCGGTTAGAGAAAGAGAGAATTGTCAGAGAAGAGCTTGTTTGTGACCTTGTGAGAAAGGGAGAGATTTCGAGAAACAGAGAGAAAGTAGGAGAACAAAGAGAGAGAAAGAAAGAGAAACAGAGAGAAGAGGAATCAAGAATAAATGGGTGCAAATAGGATTCATATCCCATTTACGGTTACAAGTCAGAGAAAGGAAGAAAGAGAGAAGAAAGAGAGAAGAACTGCGGTATCGGATTTCGGCGATCGAATCTACTTTTTTGGTAAGTTTTCCAGTCAATTTTCTTAGATTTATTCAGTGGTTGTGGAAGCTCTAAGGGATGCCGTGGGTTGTGTGCTTATAGATGTGTATATATATAGTGGGTATCAATGTAGTGGGTTTGTGTTTGTTGAGAGTTTATGGGTGCATAAGAGGCAAGGGAGAGAGGGAAAATAAGCTACCGTGAGGCATTAGTGGGTGTGTGCTTGTGTTGGGTATTGCATGGTGTATAGGTTAATGGTGTGTGCGTTTTTTGGATCTGCCGGTGTTAGTGTACGTGAGGGGGGCTGCCAAGCAGCCAAGCACGGCAAGAGTGCGTTGTGGGATTTAGAAATGGAAATGGGTACAGCCATTTGGCTGTGTGAAACCCAATGTACGTAAGGGCAGCCATGGCTGCCGTGGTTATGCAACAGGGTATATATATGTGTGAAAGGAGGATGTTTTATGATAGAAAAATTGGTCACTCACAAGCACACTCAGAGAGGAGATAGAAGAGGACTTTCTATTACTTGAACTCACTTGCATTCCAAAATGGTTTGATACATGGGTTTATATAGTACCCAAGTTACAATTCTAGAAACACCACATTAATGACACTATTGTCTAGATACACCAATATACATGAACCAAAATGAAAAGACTCAAGAACATACATAATTCATGCACCTAAACATATGCACCTACATGCACCATCATAAATATAAATAATATGCATGTACAAAGTCAAGTATATATTTCTAATACTCCCCCTTAAACTTGACTTTCTTGACAACTCCAAGTAGGGTCCGCATTTTGTGAAAAATATCATACTTGAGGGGCTTGGTAAAAATATCAGCAATTTGATCAAATGACTTGACGAATTTGAGTAGTACTTCATTATTGGCAATGCACTCTCGGATGAAATGATATCTTGTATCTATATGCTTGCTTCGATCATGAAAGATGGGATTTTGTGCTAGAGCTTAAGCAGATTTATTGTCAATCAAAATTTTGGTAGCCTCCACTTGTGGTAAATGAAGTTCCTTCAACAACCTTCTAATACAAATAACATGGCAAGCACAAGAAGTAGCAGCAACATACTCGGACTCACAAGTTGATAATGCCACAATAGGTTGTTTCTTCGAACTCCATGAAATTGCATTATCTCCCATGAAAAACACAAAATCGCTTGTGCTTTTTCTATCGTCTATATCTCCGGCAAAATCACTATCACAATAACCCAACAACTCACAATTGCTAGAGGATAAGCACACTTAGAGAGAAGATGGAAGATGACTTTCTATTACTTGAACTCACTTGCAATCCAAAATGGTTTGGTACATGGGTTTATATAGTACCCAAGTTACAATTCTAGAAACACCACATTAATGACACTATTGTCTAGATACACCATACATGAACCAAAATGAAAAGACTCAAGAACATACATAATTCATGCACCTAAACATATGCATGTGCATGTACAAAGTCAAGTTTATATTTCTAATATTTTATGTGTAGCAACTGCGGTTAGTGAATTGGCTGGTTTGCTTGGTCTATTACGTTCCATTTTCATGCTCATCTGTGGGGTCTAAATGTAGCAGATCAGGATTTTAATGCTTCCTCATGGCATTTGGCCTCGTCACAGTGATTCCAGCAGTCGTTTTTTTTTTGTTGTTACACAGCTTGAGTTGGAGGATGGCAGCTCATGGTTCTGTGAGGTGCAAAGGTTCACAGAAGTTGCCAAGCTTAAAAAAGGAACAGTTATGGCTGCGTGGAAGTTGAAAAAAAGAAAAATGATAAGTGGAAATGAAAGAGAAGTAAAGGTGGAATCGTATCATTAGAATGAAGGGAAAGAAACTATAAAAAAGAAGAAGATAAGACCCACTGCCGTGCAGTGGGTGAATGTTGTGTAGGCTGTGATGTTGTGTGTGTGTGATGCATGTGTGTACAGCAGCCATATGTGAGAGTGTGAGATATATAAGTGGTTTGAGTGTGTGTTTGAAGGTGTAGATTTAGTGTGTTAATGGAGTGAATTGTAATGTGCTAGGGGTGAAAGTGAAGCTGCGTGAACAGTAACCATGAGCTGGTGAGTGTGTTTTGGTTTGGACTGAAGGTGAAAGGAGGAAGAAGATGAACAGTGATGGGTTTATGTGGTAAAGTGGTACACTGTGCTTGCACAGTTGTTCCACATGGTTGTTGAGTATCGTAAGATTGTTGAAAAACTCTGAAACTTTACAGGAAGGTTCTTAGGACAATATTAGAATTACTGTTAAAATTTCATATATTTTTAATATCGTTTGGTATTTTTAATAATTTTTGCAAATTCAGTTTTCCTAAAATCCATTTGGAGTCTTTAAAATCCTTATTAAAGTTTGGAAAATTTTCAGTAATATTTTTATAGTATAAATAAGATTCAAATTCCGTTTCATAATTTTTGGAATTGATCTGGTACTATTATCTGTATCGCATTTCAGTTAGTTAAACGGATGATTTTAAAATAGTTTTGATGCTTTTTAATTTTTGATTTCAGTTTTTGTATTATCCTTACATATTTTAAAGCTATTGTAAAATTTATGGGACTTTATTTTCACCTAGAAACAATTATGGCTATTTATGGGTTTTTATGGCATTTAAAAAAATTAATTTAAATCGGAAATATTTAAATTTCAGAAAATTCATATTTTGACTTTTTAATAATGTTTAAAACTATAAAAGTGTTTACCTGTAATTTATTATGAACTTTCGGATATCGTTAACCATTAAAGAGTGTATAGGATTTTCGGTTAGGATGGCTGTGTGCGAGCCGTTTTGAGTTGCGCGATTTCGGAATAAGAGTAAGTACGCTGTAGGTAGTTGATATTAGGTGTATAGTACTGTAGCATAGATTTTGTTAACATATGGAATGCAAATCTAGGTTTATTCAAAGATTATTGATCGAGATTTGGTAGCATTGCTTAACTTGGACCGAGGTAAGGAATTTTATCCAAACCCTACTTCATCATCTGATTTCAAATGCTTTATTATGTCAACTTTATGAACTACATTGATTCGATTTTATGTTTGATATAAAAGATGTTTTTAAACTGTCTGTGAAACCCTAACTTCAGCCTTATAGCGATCGTTTGAAACTCTTTATTCTCTTCCTATTTTATTTAATTCAATCATTGTAAAAATATTTAAATTGTGTTTAAATTCCTTGAATATTGACATGAGTTAGTAAACCTGTGAGTTATAAGGATGATATGTGTTGTTGGAGTTATAAGGATGGTCTGTTGGATGTGTTAAACTAGTACGTAAATGGAATAGTCATTGTACTTATACATATGTAAATCGTATCGAGCACTGCCGGGGTGGCTTTGCTATATTGTGCTGCTCATGTTCAATGTTGCCTGTTTCTATTTTATTGCTCCTGAAATGTTTTGAAATAATTATTGATTCAAGGGATTGAGTTGATACTCATCCCTATTTTTATATTGAAATGTTGTAGTTTTCTCTGAAAAACCCTTTTAAACTTATCATTTGATTGTATATAGAAAATCATCTGAATCGTTTTGTCTCTCCGTTTTAAAAGTTGTCATTGGTTTAACTGTAAAATCGTCCGTATCGTTTTCTTATTTTTAAAGCATTGATCGACCTTACTGGGCGCTCGAAAGCTCACTTTTCTTTGACGGTGATAGTCAGCATTAGGTTGAGGTTGCCAGCATGGAGTAGCACCGAGCGAGAGAAATTGAATTAAGTTGAGTTAGTGTTGATTAGTAGAACCCCTGCGCGGGTTGACTTTATTATTTGAAAATTTTCAAACTTAGTTTTGATGTCCCATTTATAATGGTTTATTAGAACTATGATTCAATTGATGATAGTTGCTCTGACAACTGATAGCATTATTGTGATCGATTGATTGTTTAACATTCTGAAAAATTCCGAGATGTTATACCCATCGTTGCCCTAACCATCCTCTTGGTGTGGGATACACACGAACTTGCCTTTGCTTCCCCTAACCATTGGCAACCCAGTTAGATAGCCCCACTACAAGAATTAAAGGCTTTAGCGACCGCTATTTATGGCGGTCGCTAAATGGCGATTTAGCGACCGTTTTAGCGTCTGACATAAATAGTGATCACTAAGTCTATGAAAAAATTGGCGGGGTCAACCAAAAAAAATGGCGCCACCTTTAGCGACTGCTTTTAGCGACTGATATCTCGATCGCTATATTAGCGACCGCTATATCGGTCGCTAAAGTTAGTGACTGTATTTAGTGACAGTTTAGCAGTCGCTAAATTTAGCGACTGGGCTATCGGTCACTAAATTTAGCGACCGAAGGAGTCGCTAACTTTAGCGACCGCTTTTATTGACCGATATAGCGGTCGCTAAAGTAAATCTATTAGGTGCCCTAATTTCTCTGTCTCCCCATTCTCTCTCTTTCTCTCTCTCTGTCTCTCTGCCCTAAATTAAAACTAATCGCCGACGAGGCACCTGCGACGACAACACCACGAATCGATTCACCATGCCGCACATGAACGAGCTCTTCTTCGGGCTGCTCTTTTGAATGTGGCTTCGTTACTGGCAGAAAGAAGCTTCAGAGCAACGAACTAAATATTTTGGTGAATATGAAGGTTTACTTGTATCAGCCTCTCCTAACCATTCAAGGTATCTAGTTCCAAATAACACCTCCTCTTTCTCCATCTTTCTCTCTTGAAAGATTCCCCCTGAATTCGTCCTTCCAAAGATCTCTCACTCAGTGCTCTTCACATAGTAACAGCTGCCTGCCTTTCACAATTTCTTCGAATTCAATCATCTCTGCATGTGGGTGGTAAACATAAAGGCTTTTGAAACTTTCTTGACCCTGGTTTGCACTTTGGTGAGATTAAGAAAGGTGAGCTCAGCTGATTATTTTGAAGTTATCAGTTTTCTTAAATGCTTTATAATGGATGTGTTGATCGAGTATTGTTGCTTGTCTGTGTTTTGCTTTGTGATGGATGTGTTGAAGTTACAGTGGGTGCAAAAGTTTGCATTTTAATATCTGTTTGTACTAGACCTATAGCCGATAAGCATGAGCTATTATGGGTCTTACTCGTTTTAGCTTAGATGCAGTATGTGCATATTTGAGACCAATGCTTTCATTGACAAATAAGTTTAGCTTTATTAGATCACAAATTTGATTTGCTTCTTATGTCCCACTGTGTCAGATTAAAACATTTCAGATGAGAACAAAATAACATTAACAAGATGAGCTGTGGTGCTCCTTCTATCTAGAAGTTTGATTTTGGTTTTCGAGTTGCTTCTGTGCTCGACGCTCTTGAATTGTCAATAAAAGTCGCGTCGATTAGATTTTGGAATATAATATAATTCAATAAAGCTAAGATGTAGGAGAGCAACCCCTTCTTTGTCAAATACACATTTACTACGCGAGTTCTTTTGGTTAAAAGTAGAACAGAACAAAAAATGGAGACAACCAGTTACAAGCGCGAGATATTTTCATAAGTTGCCTTACATACACACTTTGTCATTATAGTATAGACAAATGCAACTGAAATGCAGTAAGTTAACACTAGGTAACTCACCCTGTGATTGAATTCAATGCACCTGAATTTAACTAGGAATTTGCTCAAAGTTAAGGGTACTTCAAATTTGGTTAAGAAGGTTGGCTGGCCCTTCACATCACAGTGCATGCAATTTACAGCCTTCTGAGCTGTAAGTTTTCAGTGTTTTTCTTCTTCTTTAAGAACCTCATGATTATGCACTTATCTTATTCTGAAAAGGTCACTGAAATGGAATAACAGAGAACCAAAAATCAGAACCTATAACAGTATCCAATTTGAAGTGCTGCTACGAGATTCCCTTTTGGTTGAGTATATTAAAGGAAAAAAATGAGAATTAAATCCTGGAAACAGTAATGGTAAGGCCTTTTCTCTGATACGTTTACATCGAAGAAACGTAGCTGCTTTGCCTTGTTTAGTGTGATCAACATGGGATTGCATGGAATCACTTATGAAGAACGTACAAGTTGTACGTCATGTCATATGGTTATCTTTTATGATTTTTATAATCAACATCAGTTAACGTGGGAAAATTTCAACCAAGATGATAACTAGTGGAGTCATTTTAACCGGATGATGAGTACACGCGAAAATACACTCGCTACTGCTTCTTCGCGCTTCATCTGTCGTTAAAAATTAAGTTAACAAAACGAGATATATGCATATTTTCGAGGTAAAACAAGTGCGCACAAGGGTACATCCCACTCACATATTGCATACTTACATACTTACATGAACATATGCATAACACATTCTGAATTTTAGTAAATTGTGTATTGTGAACATCCCTTTGATTGTGAAACTCTAGTATATTGATCTAGTACGTGTTTAATATTAATGCCCGATTTCTGAATTTCAGCATTATTACAATATTAATGCAATATTAATTAGACAGTGGACGAGGTCTCTTTGTGGTCAGACGTTACAAGGGGTCCTAAGAAGGACCGTATACTCGGCCACCCTCGTCAGTCCGCATGATCGTTGCTAGATGGCAGACCCCAGTCATCAGGCGAGACCAGTTGTAGCGGTCCTCGGGCAGATGCGACGGAGCAAGCACGCTTTAAAACAATGTTTGATGCGTGCCTTCAGATGATGATCCATGGCGGCTATCTTTTGCCCGGGCCCAAACTTCATGTAATACAAATTTTCTCAAGTACTTATGTATTTTGGTCATTCTATATGTGATCTTCATTTGATATATTATGTTCAATCATTTGTATGGCTTCGAGCAGGACGATACTGATCCTAGTGCTGGTGACCCCCATGGCGATAAGGACGTTATTGGATCGAACGTGCCTTCATCGATGAATGAAGAAGATGATGAATGGGTTGGTCGTTCTGCCGATTAGTGATCTAGATAGGGGTTGGGTTTATGTATTGACTGTTTTTTATTGATTTTAATTGATCATCGGTACTTAACTGTATGAATTTTATTGTTGTTAATGCATATGTTTATCTATACTTTGATGAATGCGACAAGTTATTTGAATGAATGCGGGACAGAGGATTGAAACGATTTTGAATGAATGCGTTGAAAGCTTTCAACGCATTCATTCAAAACCGTTTCAACCTGACCGATTTAACCTTGGATTGGTATTGCTTTTGGATTGATATTGGTTTTGCGACAGGTTTTGGACAGAACGTGGACATGTCATTTGACCTGATTTTTTTTTTTTTTTTTGCAAAATCAGGTTTAGCGACCCCGCATCGCGGTCGCTAAACAAAATAAAAGGCAGTCGCTAATTTAATATTTTAAAAAAATAAAAATAATACAAAATATAATATTTAAATTCAAAAAAAATATTTATCGACCTCCAGAAACGGTCGCTAACTATAGTCAATGCAGTCGCTAAATTTAATGACCAGGCCTATAGCGACCGGTTTAGTGATCGCGCCTCTGCGGTCGCTAAAACCATTTAGCGGCCGCCGTTAGACCTTTAGCGACCGCCGAGAGCAGTCGCTAAATGTCGGCTTTCTTGTAGTGCCCAGCCCGAGCTTTTGAGAGTCAACTCTTATATTATTTTGTAACGACCTAGTCCACGGTCCCACCACAGGACAATGCCTCATTCAAAAGGGCTAGCCATTAGGTATTTGTGAGGTCATGGATAGGGTTTTATAAGGTCAATCACGAATTATCACACATTCAATATGGGATATCACAATCTCTCCATCTTATAGCTTAGCATCCTCGTTAAGCCTAGATCATACGTAGCCTAGAATTCTCATCTCTAGTCGATGTAGAATATATCCGGCTCACCTTTCTTTGCCTCAACTATCCTCTTGATGTGAGATATACCTGGACTTGCCATCATTTTTTCCAACTATCGGTAACCCGACTGGATAGCCCAGCCCAAGCTTTTGAAAGTCAGCCTCGATGCCATCTATAATGACCTAGTTCATGACCCTACCACAGGCAATATCTCCCTCAAAAGGACTAGTCAAGGATGTGCTTTTAAGATCATGCACAAGGTGTTATAAGGGTAATCTCATACTATCCTACGTTTGATGTGGGATTTCATAATCTCCCATCCTTATGCCTTAGCATCGTCGCTAAGGCTCGATCATACATAGCCCAGAAACTCCCTCTCTAGCCAATATGGGATATACCCGGCTCACCTTTCGTTTCCCCCCACCATCGACAATCTGACTGGATGTCCCAGCCTGAACTTTTGAGAGTCGGCTCTGATTCCTGGACTTGCTTTCATTTTCCCAACCATCGGTAACCTGACTGAATAGCCCAGCCTAATCTTTCAAGCCTTAGTGAGGATGATAAGCCATAGGGTGGAGAGATTATGATACCCTACATCGAATTTGATAGTTTTTTATTAGCCTTATAAAACTCTACTTATGGACTAATAAGTACCTACTTGGCTAGCCCTTGCGAGGGAGGCATTACCATGTGGTAACGCTATGGATTGGATCGTTATAGATAGTATTAGAGCCGACTCTTAAAAGCTAGGGCTGGGGTATCCAGTCAGGTTGCTGATAGCAGGGAAATGAAGGGTGAGCCAGGTATATCCCACATTGGCTAGAGATGGAGTTTTTGAGAGTGTGGAATAGTGTGAGATTGTCTTTATAAGACCTTGCATATGATATTAGAAGCACCTACTTGGCTAGCCCTTCTAAGGGAGGCATTGCCCTTAGTGAGGCCGTGAACCGGGTTATTATAGATCGTATTAGAGCTGACTCTTGAAAGTTTGGGTTGGACTATCCGGTTGGGTTCCCGATGGTTAGGAAAAACAAAGGCAAGCCCATGTTTATCCCACACGGTCACTGTACAAAACTAGTTTGTACAGTGATATGTTATTTCTAAAATTGTAGACTATTCCATTTCGATATGTTCTAGACTAATCGTTTCTATTTTGATATAAGTGAACTTGTACATTTGCAAGACTTTGGGAATTTTTTTATAACTTTCAAGTTCTGTGTCTTATCAGAAGACATTCATATCTTGGTCGAATTGTCTTTAAACAATGTTGGCCAGTGATGGAATTCATTGTTCTTGGACTGCATATTACCTCCATTCGCCTTCCTAAAGATTTTTCTTTGTCAAACGGTCTTCTATGATCCTTAACCATATGAAAACCTTGATATGTCTTCTTTGACACTCATATTTTGAGTTTTCTTGAAATTCATTAATTTCATGATTGAAAGTTTCTTTGAATGAAATGAGTCGTTATATAACTATTAGAGCAAGATTGACTTTGGGGGCTTCCTTTTTTTTATTTTCTGATCCGCTTTTGTGAGATCAACTTTTCGTAAAAGGCTCTGATCCTTACTCTTACCCTATTGATGTTGTATATTTGTTTAATGTCAGTGTTGCATCGTGTACTATCCATTCTGTCCGATTAAAAATCAGCTTTAATTTAGACAAGACTAGTATTGACTATGTTTGAACAACTCTCAAATTTGAGAGCGTCCTTTGGACATACTTTTGTTTATACGTTGGCGATACATGCTACTGGTATGCATGCATTGTTTGTACATTTGGTTCCACGTTTGAATCTTATAACCAACATAATCATCGTGTATTTTTTTTGTGTAGCATTCCGTGTATGTTTAGGGTCAAATGCTTACTTAAGTTTGCTTCGATATTTGATATAAAAATATGGTTTGCTCATTACCATCGAGTATTGTTGTTCGATTCCATCAGCTTTGCTTAGATATCTTGTCATTTTTTGGTACCTTACTGGGCTATTCGAGCTCACCCTTTGATTCTACCTTGTCCCTTGCTATAGGTGAATGAAGTGCCTGACGACTCTAGCAGCAATGGAGTTTTGAGAGTTCGTTTCAGTTAATCGAACTTTGTAGTTTTATTTTGAGAAGTTTACCTGAATGTGGGTAATTTGATTGGGTTGACTTTGTACAAGTGTTTTAGCCGTTGCAGTTAGTAAATTGTTTTGTAAGAGATTCGTAAGAGAATGAGTTTCTTAGATTATTGTATGATGTAGATGTCTTTTTTAAATGATTTAGTTGCTCTGTTTTTACATCCCATGTTATAAGAATTATAGCTGTATTTTAGAAACTTTGATTGCAGTCAGAGCTTATATTTTGGCCGCCTGACAAGATTGGTATCAAAGCTTAGGTATGAGATTCTGTAGACTCCTAAGCCTAAGATAATATGTGATTGAGATTAGATTTTGAGAATGTGGAGTAGGTTTGACAATTTATTCGATGTTTCAGCATAAGTGTGAGATTTAGGTCGAGTATGCAATAGAAGACTGCATGTTACTTGCCAATTGGAATTCACAGATTTTTAGCATTAACCAAAGAGGATGATTGAAAGGCAAGACTCAAATCTTTTGGTGCCTTTATATAGCTATATCAAATAGTAGCTATAGACGATATATGTTGTGATTGCGAGATATGAGTGATGTGGTAATTTAGAGACTTAAACTTTGGTGGATACCTGTATAGAATTATTCTTTTGGGTCCTTTTAAGGTAACACATTTTTCTATAATTGATTTAGTAATAGGTTTAACTCGTTCGATATGAGATATCAGAGTGTGCAGCGAAAGCATAATGGTTATAGTTTTTCCGTTTTTATGTGATGTGTAGTGCTTATAGGAATTGGTTATCCATATTGACTAAGTCAAAATAGTATGTTTCAAAGGTTAGTTTATGGTATTGGTTTTAGGGTCAGACTAGTAAAAATAAATGGGAAACATATTTCTCTTTAAGTGATCTCATGGTTTTGATCAATGAATTTTTTAGACATTGCATTGTTGTGTTTGTGGTCTTAGTAGTCAAGGGAATATGGACCCAAAGATTGAGCTTGATGCTGTCTTGAGTAATCATGTCTTTTAAGTACTAAGATGTCGTGGGCATAGTAACTCTGGAAATTGATGTTGGCGATTTGATTAATTATCATATTTGAAAGGCTAATTGTGGGATTGATGCATTAGGCATAAAACATGCCAAAAACTTACCAACTTTAGTTACTAGTTAGCCTCAGTTGTTAGCAAAATGTCATTAGAAGAGTATTGAAATGGCTCTATCTGTGACTTCATAAGGGCGTAGATTCTGATCACCTAGATCCTAGTTTGGGGTTGTGGAGGTGATAAGAAGATAGTTAGATTTCACGGTTTGGATCTCGCAGAGTACAAGTACCATGTGATTGGTGTGAAGATTGGTTCTTACTTTGGCATACCTTAGACTTAAAGCTAAGCTTGTTAATATTATACAAATTGTACCAAGGCTATGTGTTAGCCCTATGGTTGGATAACCAAGGCTTAACTATTATTTTAATGATAACAATGCATTGACTATATTCTAATGTGTGCTTTGAGTGAATTCTTAGTAGGTATACACATACACATTCATGAAGACACGTTCGAGAAGTTGGATATGTGAATTGAAGTCAAAGGAGCTTAAAGCTATAATGGACATGCCATGAAAGCTTCGTCAAGTCCAATGTCAAAAAGCAACAAATAAATCATGATTGATCTTTACTATTATTTAACTAGTCTTGGTTTGATGCTTTGATTGATGACTATCCCCAAAATTACCTTAGGACATATTGTGCATTGCATGTGAGTTAATAACTTTTCACACAAGTGTATTTCTTAGAAATGAGTGAAATTTGGAGCTTACTCAGATTTTCTAAAAAATATTTTTACAAATAATCTTTTCATATTTTGATAACTTTTAATAAGCTTTCCAACGCAAAAAACAACACCTCAATCCGATTTTTCTAGAGGAAGTTATGCCCAAAATAAGAATGGAGGTTTGGTGAGGTAGTCGACAGTCGATTGTATTCCAATATTTCTGTTCCAATGGCTATTTTCGAGGACAAAACCACAACGGCTAGTGTACAGAAAGACAGTCGACTGCATTGGTTATATAATCGACTGTATGAGCCGTTTTGACACATTTAATGACTATAACGGCTATATTTCATATCATCCATATATAAATGATTTGGGGCTTCATCATATACTATTGAAACCACATTCTAAACCTCTATATATTAAAGAAACATCAAGGCTCATAGATTAACGTTTCTCTCATCATTTTCATGATTATACATCATTAAAGAGAGCATATTTATGAGAGATTCTTTGATTGAGAGTGATAATAATTCAAGTCATCAATTCTCTCATCTCTATAGTACTAGAGCTTTATTTGTACTCATTTCCTTTTCAAGAGGGTTTCTTTGTACACCAGTAATCTTTATAGAAGAATTATGATCAAGGCTTGCGTTTGTCAAGTCTTGGGTGAGCTTTGTGGATTCAAGGCCTGTGCTTGCTGCGAGGATATCACCAAGCGTTGTAAGGGTTTTGATCTTAATTCAGGAGAAGATTATTGCTAGTGGATTCTAGTGCTCTTGCAAGGGACTTCCTTGAAGAAGAGGATGTAGGATTGAGGGTCGTTCAACTCGAGCCATTTAAATCTCTTTATCAAGTATCTCTAACCCATTCTCCTTACTTATTGCTTTATAATTGCTTGAGATTATGTAGATAGCATCTTCATTGAAATATTACTTGGTTTGATTGAGATTCGTTATTGTGCTTAGTTTAAATTCCCTAAATTTTAAAAACTCTATTCGCCCCCCTCTAGGATTGGTATATTAGTTTTACTATGGTTTGATATACTATCATAGTGGCGCAATGGGAGCGTGTTGGTCTATAGATTGATTTTATGTATTTTGTGTGATTTGAATTTTGATCAGAGTAACTTAGATCAACGTGTTTCCTTTGCTAGCAAGTATAATTACTTCGAGGAGCAACCTGAACGTATTTTGAGTTTTGAAAAGATTGTCATGCTTTCTAAAAAGATAGCATTTGCAAGAATAGTAAGGTACCTCTAATTCCGAGGACGGAATTCTTTTAAAGTGGGAACAATGTAATATCTCATTATCTTAATAAATAAGTTTGCCAGCTATTTGTAATCTTAGAGAAGTTTTGGTACATTTTGAATAGATGGTTTAAGTTCGGGGGTGTTTGTGTAATTTTTCATTTTAGGGCTTGATTTAGATCAGCATTCTTCTCCTCTGCCTCTTCTTTTTGTGGCAGCCCCTTGCTGCTATCCTTCCTGCTGCTTCTTCTTGCTACTTCATGCTCCAATTCTTCATAAGCACACACCTCCTTTGGGTTTTCGATCTTCTAACTTGGTATGTATTATATCTTATCACTATTAGCTACCTCTATAATATGCTTGTAGTGTTTTTTTTTTTTGGAGATTTGATTAAGCCCTAGAGTTTTAAATTTGGCTTTTGACATTAGATTTGCATGATTTAAATCGTGGCACTATTGTCGTTGAGATTTAGCTTAGCATTTTGCTTGAATAAGGTAAGGGTTTGTCCTAATTTTGCTGTGGTAAGAGGATTGTTAAATTCTCAATATCTCATTCGTTACTCATCTGTTTTATGTGTACTTGGACTTTATGAAAATGTAGTAATGTCTACATAGACCTTTCATTCTAAGTTGTCTCGGAATCTCAATTTTGCATATCAAAAAATTACCTTAAAATCAATGCCCCGTGGAAGTTAAAAAATTTCCTGTTTTGGGCAGCCACTTCGATTTGCTATAAAATCTTAAATATTCTTTGGTTTTAGTGATTCTTATATATCTGGAAACCTCAGCAAGTCCTACTTTAACTTTGTTAGTTTTGAGTTTTATGAGATTTGTTATATTTCTGCTTCAAAACAGCCATTGCATAAAAACTAGTCTTCACAAAAATATGTTGTTTCTTGCAGCCATTTCGATTTGCTATAGAATCATCAATACTCATTAGTTTTTAGTGATTCTTGTATTTACGAAAAGATAAACTATTCTACTTGAACTTTGAAGTTTTGAGTTTTCTAAGATTCTAGGTCACATGTGATCGGGCCTTAGTGAGGATGCTAAGGCATAAGGTAGGGAGATTGTGATATTCCATATCGGATGTGGGTTGATTTGCAACTGACCTTATGAGACCCTACCCCTGAACTGATAACTACCTATTTGGCTAGTCCTTTTGAAGGAGGCAATGCCATGTGGTAAGGCCGTGGATCGGGTTGTTATAAATAGGTATAGAGTTGACTCTCGAAAGTTAGGCCTGGGCTATCCAGGCGTGTTACTGATGGTTGGGGAAAACGAAGGCAAGTCCGGGTATATCCCACATCAAGAGGATGGTTGCGCCAACGATGGGTGAGCTGTGTATATCCCATATTTTAGAATTAGGATGAAGTGGCTGATTCAAATTGGGATGCCTCTTCTATTCAAGACTCATAATAAAAAGAAATGTGCGTCATCTCATGTCCTACTAAATTAGTTTTACCACCTAACTAAATTACCCACTTAGGAGGGCATTCACCATATTTGAGGAATTGCCTTTCATCTTAGTTTCGAAAGAACATAGTTTGATCACATGTTACTACACTAACACCGATAGAATCATCCACCTTAAAGAAGCCGCATCAAAATTTACTTTGAACATCCTTTTGGGGGATGTTGCCATTTGACAGGTGCCACATTAGGAGCTTTGCATTCAACACGTCAGCTTTATCAAATCCAAGGATTTTATATCCGGAGCTCACCAAAACTTGATGCTTATTAAGTTTTTTTTTTTGGGGTAAAAGGTCCCATGTATGTATTATTTCAATAGTAAACTTCATATGTACGTGAATAGAAATACAATCTTCCTCAGTACTTCACTCTTCTTCCCTGATGCATTTGCCTAATGTTTATTTACAAGAGAACAGTTTTATCAATCCTCCAAGTCTCACAAAGAACATTATTCACATGAGTAGCAGGAGCTTTCTTCCGGCTATAAGTTTTGTCTCACCCATTGTTGAATTATCTCAAAGCATCCTTGTACAGAAGCTGCTTGCTTCCTAAAGATTATGTTATTCCGTTCTTGCCAAATTCCATAAACTGTAAGAGTCCATAGCAATTTACACAACCATGCCTTAAAACTTTTACCTCTAAAGTTTTGGCAAGCATACTGCAAAGCTTGATCCCAAGATGCTTATTAAGTTGGATAAATAGTTTGCGTTTTTTATGTTGGAGTGATGGCTTGTTCAGAAAACAAGTTCTTCCAAAGTCTGGTTAGTTTCTTAGCTAGTTAGTATATCACACTTGAATAATGAAAAACAAGACTTCTTCAACAAAAACAATGCGAAGTCGGAGAGAACATTAGAAGAAAAAAAGCTTATTTGGTTATTAGAGGAGAAGTAAGAAACGAATACTGTGAGAGGTGTATGCGGCAGTGCTGTTCTTTGTGACCATATGATCGTCAACATGTAGGCTTTCTAGGTTCTTAACAGTTAGACAGTAAGTTATCCATATCTACTTAGATTAATACATTCACTACAAGAAATAAGGCTTTTAGCCTTAAATCCATCGCTTAAACTTTTAGCGACGGAACTACCATCGTTAAAAGTCCGTCGTCTAATATTGAACTTTTTGCGACGGAATTTTTTGCTAGTTCTATATTACGTATTTTAATTTATTTTCTTTTTTTGTGAAATTAATTTAATCGGTAAATTTTTTAGCGACGGAATATTCCGTCGCTAAAATATTAGAATTAAGTACACTTTTAGCGACGTCGCTAAAAGTCATTTTTTTTAATATATATTTTTTTATTTTTCTGATGTTCAATCATGTAATAAAACATTCAATCCTGAACAACAACTCATAATCCCCAAGACACAAACAACTATATATAATCAACATTAAAAAATGTTTATTATAAAAAAAACTCGAAATGTACAAGCCGGGAACCAGATACAACCGGTTAGGGGAAGGGAGAAGATCGAGTACAAGCCGAGCAAGGGGGACAAGCTGGGACCGGGCACGAGAAGGGGCTCATCAGGGTTTTCGAGTCCGGATCTGAATCCTGTTGATTCGGGGCCGGCTGGGCATGTCCAGCAGGGGTGCCTTACTGATCCTGCTCCCTGATCATCCTCAACAGCACCGTGGCAAGGCGATGGATCTCCTCCTCGGCCAACGGACGTGGAGGAGCCGATGTCTATGGAAGGGCAACGGGGGGTGGGGACGACCCTATCACGGCACGTGCAGTCGTGCTAGGCATGTCGCGTATGCGGCCTTTCGGCCAATTGACGACCTCTGGTAGATCCAGCCATCGCATCAACCCCCTAGTACTCGCACCCGTACTAGTGGACGTTGATGGTTTTCCGGACTGCTGCTCAGACCCCCTAAGTTGCTCATACGAGGCCTGCAAGAATAGTGATTTAAAGACATGTAAGTGCATTAAACATTGAATAGAAAAACAAAAAATTAACAACTTAAACAAATTGACTTACATCAATCCGCCGGGCAATATCTGAAACATAGTCGCCCGCCCGGTGCGCTGGGTCTTCGTCCTTCTTCCGCACGTGTGTCTGATTATACGTCAGAGCTACGACCTCATCCTCCTCTAGATCTGGGTTCTAGACTGCATTCATGTGTCGAACGATGTCGTGTGGCACCGACCCCCCCCCCTGTGTGCGTCAGATCTCTGTTCTATCTGTTCTTGGCTCCGCTCTTACTCTTGGCTTCCCAGCCTGGATCCGCAGCCCACCCATCTATCATCTGCCCCCATACAGTCAAAGATATCGAATGTGGGGGATATATCTTCATCTCCGTCATCGGGGCACCCTCGGGCAACATCTTCTTCGCCCGGTCCCGTGCATTATGGAGCCATCGGCGGTAATTCTTACCGATGTAAGCAAAGAAGGCCTGCCGCCCCAGTGCTTGCTTATTAGGAGATTCAAACGTGAACCCCTCCTGTAAGGCATTTAATACCACAAATTAATTTAAATACTAAATTCTAATTAAACAAATACTATCGCAGAAAAAATACTGCAACGTACCAGCCACTACTCCCATAAGGACTCCCTCGTAGCGGCATCTCAGTCCTTCCAGTACAGGCGTGGCTTGAAGAATCGGCCCTTTACAAGAACGCCGATATCTTCATCCTCGTCTGATTCTCCAGGATCTTGCCAAAGAAGTAAATAAATGAATTAATACAGTTCAAATATAAATTAACACCCCAAAAATTTAAATATAAGGTATGATGTGATATTTTTTTGACTTCAGGCCTTCCTGGGCGAGCGTAACTCTCTGTTTACGCTGGGGGTCGATGCGTACCCCTCGTGTCGGACCACGGCCTCGTCGAGATCCTACAAAACACAGACATTAATACAGTTCAAATATACTTTAAATATAAGGCTAGCGAAAATGTACTAAACACCGTTATCAACTATACCTGAGGTAGAACCCACAGAAGATGGAGAATAAACGCGCGTGTGGGAGGAATCTGTGTCGGGCTGGGGTGGTGGCTGGGGCTGGATCTGGGGCCCCATCTGCTGTACGCGATCACTCTGTGCCTCGTCATCAGTGGGCAATGACGAGGTGGGACCCACCGGGGAGGAAGCAGCTTGGCGTCCAGCCCGGCCACGAATAGCTCGTATCCTATCCATATCTGACTTCATATAGATAAATTACAAAGACATTAACACGTTAAAAACAATAATTTGGCAGAAATCATCATTGGCACCACATCAATATGAACCAAGTTCTAAAATGTTACTACATTTTTACGTGATGTTATAACATTACAAGTCAATCATTTTCAGTTTGAGAATCATCATCATCTTCATCACTTTCCTTGTCATCATCTTCTTCGTGGGACTCGTCGTCCTCTTCATCTTCTAATTCATCCTCTTCATCAGTAGATTCGGTCACATCATCTCCAACACTTTCCACGTCATATTCTACGACTTCTTCTCCTACATGAAGTGTTGTTGGAAGAGGAAGATCGTCCTCCTCGTTGTTGACCTCAACAGGGAACAAGACAGGTGGTTGGTCGGCTTGAAAGGAGTCTAGCTCACTGTCATATGTCACAAGAAATTTCTTGGACTTGATAACTGTATACCAATGAGATTTGGGATTGGCAACGTCCTCCACGTAAAAGACTTGTGCAGCTTGACTAGCAAACACAAAGGGCTCGTCTGATGCAAGTCTTGACTTGACATTGACATCTACAATCCCTTGAGAGCTAACACGGATTCCTCTACTGCATGTGACATCGAACCACGTACACTTGAACATTACCAGGCGGTTTTGGGAACCCAGATATGTTAGCTCAACAATCTCATCTAGCTCTCCGTAAAGTCCATGTAATTCTCGGCATAACAGTCGCCGTTGACCAAGACTCCACTGTTTTGGGTTTGTTTTATTTGGTCATCATCTTTTACGTTAAACCTAAACCCGTTGATGATATAGCCTCCATGATAGGATGTTTGTTTGTTAGGGCCTTCAGCTAGTAATTTCAAGCAGGAGGCCACTAGTCTATCCATTGACTGAACCTATTGTAGATGACGGTAAAAATTAAGGATAAATCAGTATACTAATTGGCCACAGAACTGTATATAACACATAATATAATTAAGGAGTAATTAGGGTTATTTTGAGATAATTAGGGTTTAATTGTGCGGAGTAGTGTTAATTAGTCCTAATTAGGGCTAAGTAGGCTTAATTGGGTTATGTTAGGGCTAATTAATGTTAATGAGGATTATCTTGGGCTAATTATAGCTAATTAGGGTTTATTAGGACTAATTAGGGTTATTTTGAGCTAATTCGGGTTTAATTGTGCGGAGTAGTGTTGATTAGTCCTAATTAGCGCTAATTAGGCGTAATTGGGTTGTTAGGCTTAATTATGACTAATTAGGCGCGTAGTCAGAGGTTAGTTAGGTTCTAGGGTTTAGGGTTTAATTAATCTAATCATATGTTTAGAAGATATGAGTAATTAAGGCTACTTAGGGTTTAATTTGGAATGATTAGTGTTAATTAGGATCAATTTGAGGTAATTACAGCTAATTTAATTTTTATTGGGTTCTTAGGGTTAATTAAAACTAATTAAGCTCGTTAGAGCTAATTAGGGTTAATTTGGTTCATTAGGGTTAATCGGGACTAATTAGGGCTAATTATAGGTAGTGCTGGAGCGACGATGAGATTCTAAGGGGTGCTAAAAATGTCGCGTTAACCTAATTAACCTAAATTTAACAACCAACTATTCAACTAATTCCCAGATATTTCAATTCAATTGGGTCCCATCCTCCGTCAACAATCTCAATTCTCAAATTCTCAATGCACAGTCAACAATCTCAATTCCCAATACCTCATATAGGGCGTCGGTATGGTATCTGACACCTCCAGACACGTCCGAAGACATTGATTTATTTTTTAAATGCCGAACACCGTGTCCATCACCCCTTGAAGAGGTGACGGACACCTCTTGAAGAGGTGTCCACAAGTATAAAGCCAAAATGTGACATTTCGGTGTCGGTGTCGATCAGACGCAGTGTCTGTGTCTGTGCTACCTGACATGTATCTCAATCCAATTGGGTCCCATCCTTCGTCAACAATCTCAATTCTTAAATGCTCAATGCAATAAAAATTAATAAAAATCACACTATAAATCCAATTGGGTTCCATCTTCCGTCAACAATCTCAATTCTCAATTTTCAATTCTCAAATGCTGAATGCAATAAAAAATAATAAAAATCACACATTCAATCCAATTGGGTCCCATCCTCCGTCAACAATCTCAATGTCTCAAATGTTCAATGCACAATTAACAATCTAAAATCATCAATTAACAACCTAAAATCATCAATTAATAATCTCAATTCTCAAATGCACAACTAACATCTTAAAATCATCAATTAACAACATGAAATCATCAATCAATAATCACAATTCTCAAATGCACAATTAACAACATAAAATTATCAAACAAATAATCAAAGTTCAAATGGGAAAAATTTGTTCAAAATGCACATGTCCGATGCGCTTGAATTATTTTAGCTTTTGGTAAATGTTTATTTCACTGCATCTACCACTTTTAACAACTTTATCATACATGGGATCATTTCAAATTCACTAAAAGATATAGACAAAATAAATTCTAATGGTCAAAATTGTTTTTATAAGAATATCATATTAATAATGTATTGTGCATGAAAAGTGAGATTGCATACTATTGTGGTTTGTCCTCACCCTGCCGATTCAATCGATGTCTAGTTTTTGCACATCCTCTAGGTCATGTAAGTTTTATGGAAACATTTGCACATGAAATAAATGCATATCTGCTGCTTATTGGCTTTATTTTCTTCTTTCTCTATCACATGACGAACATGATTTATAGGTCCCTGATTGCGTCTTCTGCTCACAGTTTTCGTGACATTGGCACCATCAGCAAAAGGTGCAGAGGTCTATACTAGAAACATTTGCTATAGCCATTTCTGAAACACTGCCCAAACACCTTGCATATGTGACACCTTAAAGGTTTCCATTGGTGCTGAACTTTAATGGGGATCAGGTGATAATATTTTCATTGTTCTCGGCCACCAACAATTTGAATTCCTCCATAGGGTCCTTCTCCGTAATTCTCTTTCTTTCTTCAGTCATAGGTACCCCAATAGCACTCCATGCATAACTTAGCCTTACTACCAAGACAATTCAACTGGTAGATTACATAGCTATAACCGAAAACAAGGTGGTTCACTCGAAGCTGAATTCTTACAGCAAAAATTAGCTGCCGACCTGTACTTTACTTTGGGTGCTATTATTTTCTCTCAAAGACTAACAAATGATGCGTTAAGCAGCCCCTTCACATGAAATACCGCACTTTTTTAACTCTATCCAATTAAGTGCGACAAAATGGCGTGCAAAGTGAATTTCTTTAGGAGAACCTATTTGAGCAGTTTACAACACTAACTTTCGAAAATAATTTTTTTCCATCTCCTCTAAAATTTAAACTGGCTTTGCTGTGGTATTTCACTAACCCAGAGGGAGAATGCAACGCGTCACTTATAAGTGGAGGGGGAAAAATTATATTCAAGATAAAGTCGAGGGGCTCATCAGCTAATTTCTCCATTGTTGTACAAAGGATTATGCCTTTCTTATAAGTAGATGCTGCATGGGATTCATGAAAGAAAACTGATATTTGCACTTCATTTTTGGCCTCTTAAACTCCACATGCACTGCCAATCACATTTTTTTCGTAACTTAAAGACTAGTAAGTCATCAAAAGTGCCTATGGAGTTTGAAAGTCCAAAATGAGAGCGTAAACAATAATATCTAAAACAGAAAGGCCCAAAGGAATGAAATTTTTCACAGAATTCTAATTTTGGAAACAGTTAACAATATACTTCTTATTTTTTGGATTTTCGAGAACCAGCTAACCAAGAAACATTTTCACTTTGTGAGAGAAGTAATGGAACCACCATGACTGTATTAATGCAGTTGTCAAGAACATATACTGAAGTATTTTAGGTATGATCAAAGCATACTATGAAAAGAATGATCCACTCTTCCACACCTAATACGCTGCATTTCAAAGTTTAGATGCATACATTTTGGCTTCCAGATTTTCAACTGTTTGTTTTTCCATCTATTATCCATCTTTCATTGCTTCCCATAACCAAGAAACCAAACTATCAAAAGAAACTAAAATGGAATTAAAGAAAAGAAACTAGACATTAGGTGTGAAAGATGAGTGAACCACCTTGTTGTGTCTACCCGTTAATGCAAGAACAATCACCAAATAAGGACAACATAACAAAAGCTAGAGAAAATTAATGTTTAACTAATGCAAGAACAATTACCAAATCCTGTCAGATTAATGAATTAGTGTTTTGATTAGTAATGCAAGAACAGATCTGGTTTTCATCATCTTCGAGTGAGTTCAATTTGTTCAAGACTACTCAAATTAATATAATCAACCGAGGAGGGGAGACAAACCTTTGCAGTGGCAGCTCTGCCGGAGAAAGGGGAACGAGCGGTTGGAGACGGAGGCGGTGTCGCTAGAGGTGGCACGGCGTCAATGGGTTGTCACCGGAGGTGGCGCGACGTCAGTGGGTTGTCGTCAGAGGTGGCGCGGCATCAGTGGGTTATCGTCGGCGGTGAGGGAGGCTCACCGGAGTTAGATCGTCGGTTGGTTAAATGGGGTCAGACGGTCAAATGGCAGAAAGAGATAAAAATGGGGATAGAGAAAATACAGAGTTGTTACTTAAAGGACTTTTAGCAACGGACAAAACCGGTCGCTAAAAGCTCGTCAGTCAAAGAAATTTTATCAGACGGATTTTTTTTAACGACGGTATTATTCTGTCGCCTAAAAAATATTAAAAAACCCTCAAAAATTACAAATTCCCTAAAAATATTTAAGGATGGGATCCCCGTCGTTAAAAGCCTGTTGTTAAAAGTTCGCCGGCAAAAGTTTTTACCAACGAATTTTTACCGACGGCGTTTCCCTTCGCTGAAAGAGCTTTTGGCGACGGAAAACATTCCGTCGCTAAATCTATCTTTTCTTGTAGTGATTGTACCTTTTTCTGAATCTCCATGTCAAATTTTCAAATGGCATGCCAAAAGCAACAATTTTCATATAAGCACACTTTAGTCTATTTTTTCGATGTTTTTTTCCACAATATACTCTTTGGTTTTGCTAATGTATGCAATATTTGTAAGATTGGTGCATGTTGGCATTTTTTTAATCTCCTATTTCTTGCTTAATCCTTTCTTTAATCTCCTATAATACAATGCAAAATATAGCCCTAGATGGTTATTCTTGTGAGTGGAGCATTGCTATGGCTGACATCGATAAGCACAATCACCACTGGATAAAGTATTACCCGAAAATGACTTTCTCCCTCCACCCCTCTTTCTTTCTCTCTCCCTCTAAAATCTAACGAAATTAAAAGCTTCTGAAAGTTTGTGACCAAGGCAAAAAAATTCCGTAGTTATAATGTCGTACCGGTACTGGCCGTACAGACCAATACGTGCCACCTTTACCTTTTAGGTAGTACGGTATCCCTTTACAAGTATCAGTCAAATACTGTTTCATGCGGTTCGTATCGGCTGAGAACTATATACTGGCCGATATGTTGTATTTTTTTACCGGTTATGCTTAAAAATGTAAAAGTTACAAATTTATTGAGAAATTTAGTAAATTGTACATATAAAAGCCTATGTAACCTCTTACTCATAATATTCATTATAAATTGCAACATTGTAAGTTTTCAATCTTTACAACAAATTTAAGTTTGCTTTTACATTTCTGTTAGCTTTAATTCATAGCTGGAACTTGTCATGTATACAATGTACTGCTTGACACACGCATGACACACTCAAACACACACAAACAGCTTATTCTTGAATCCAAAGACATTATTCTTGAACAAACAGCTTAATTATACTTTTTTAAGAATTCGCTAATGAGATATCTGAAAAAAGAGGGTAATTCTAGAATAAGTAATTCAATTAAATAAGCTGCACTGTATTAGAATAACCGGCTTATTCGGGAACAAATAGCTTAATTAGTTGAAAAAGGAGGTAATTCAAGATGTATAAGACAAATAGTTTATTCTAGAGGAGCTGTGAGGGAGAAAATATATGTGTATAGTTCTAGTTTGCTAATGAAAAAATATTATATATAAATATAACATTGATGAGACATCCGAGACAGTATTGAGACGGTACCAGTACAGGCACTAGTGCATAACAGTTTATCGAGAAACCGGTACACACTCCTGTACAGTACTGATAACTGTGAAAAATTCACCAACTTAACAGACGGCTATTACATGGCCTTACAAAATTGAGAGCTTGCAGAAGTTAGTTACATTGTGTCCATAAACCAAGTTTAGCCGACATTCTAAGTTCTCTATGGTTGTCAAGTATCAAGACGTTTGGAAAGTATTTATATTTTTCTACGTTTTCGTAAAAAATCTATAATTATAATTATTATTATGACATAGTCACATAATGATGGACATCACCGGTGATTTGAAAAAATATTTTATCATCTACGTTAAGCTTATAGTTATTAACATATATCTTTTGATTAGTTTATAGGTATTGTCACTATTAAAATTAACAGGACTTGCAGAAAAAAAACGTTTATCATCGATGTTAAGCTTATAGTTATTAACATACATATTTTGATTGGTTTATAGGTATTGCTATTATTAAATTAACAAGACTTGTTCATATCATTACAAGAAAAATAATTTTTAGAGACTATCTATTTTTGTTGAGAGGCACCACCCATTCTCGTAAAGGCTATGGTATCTATTGAACTATCTTTCTAATCACTTCTCTAAATCAGATTCAAGGTAATTACATTGTGAGATTGAACAAATTTTATGGCTAAAAGTGACTTTTAATGATGGACCTTTCCCGACAAAAACTATTGCTAATTGAGATTTTAAAAAAAAAAAATTCATTTCTCGAGTTTTTTTTTTCAAGATTAATTTTAAAATAGTCCTTAGAGACGGATTTTTATCGGCAGAGTAGATCTATCGGTAAGATATTTATAGAAATTTTTAATGGCGAGGCACTTCAGCGACAAATCTGTCGCTAAAGGTCATTCAATCAAAACCCTAACCCGCCGCACACCTCCCCCTCCCCCTCCCCCCTTCTCTCTCTCGCTCGCGCGTCAAAGTCCTCCCCCTCCCCCTTCTCTCTCTCGCTCGCGCGTCAAAGTCCAATGTTATCATGCAAAATTATACATCTTTCCTTATTACAGCTATAAATTATACAAGATTAGAGACCCCCCTTCCTTCTCATGAATACAACATTTACAAGATTTACACATGACTATAAAATTTCACTAAGTGTTATAATGAAGCCTTAAGCACTATAGCACCTATCCCCCATTCTTCACACAACTACTCATTTCAAGCTGTTTTCGATACTCTATTCCAGCTGCATACTCTCCATTTGATCCATTGGTGGATAACATGCCAACAACCTTGAGGTTCTGCTTGCAAATGTTCATAGATTCTAATGTTTCTCTATTTCCACAACCCATTGATAAGAGCAGTTATGGAGAGTTTACACAGTCTTGCTTTGAAACTCTTACCTCTAATAAGCTCTATGAAATATTTGAAAACTGATTCCAATTGACGAAAGGAATCATCACTCCCAGTTTGCCAAAAATCATTCTCTATAGTACTTGGGCATAATGACATTGGATGAATAGATAATCTACTCTCTTGGTGCTCGAAACACAGTATGCATCTGTCATCTCGAGTAATATTCCATTCTTTCGGTTTGGATCTTGTTCTCAAACCATTTTTGCACAACATCAACAATATCATAGAGCATTTGGGGATATGGCCAGTGAACCAGACTAATTTCCACCCACTACATGAAAAATGGTCTCCGCCAGCGGTCGAAAAGCGCTGTCGTAGCCCAAATGACCGCTGCCATAGCCTATAGCAGCGGTCATTTAGGCTATGGCAGCATTTTTCGGCTCTTGGCAGAGGCCATTTTTCTTATAGTGACCATTTCACCAGGTTGGATTTAGTTCTGATATAATTCCAGGCAAAATTAGTTGTAAACTTACCACTTGGATGTAAATCCCTATGAAGCTCATCACTTTGCCCTGTCCTAGGTGCAGGCATGGTATAGAACATGTTGTTAACCTCTCTCAGTGCTTGAGATCTTGTAGTAGGTAGTCTCCAGATACTATTGCGTATTATCTCTGCTACTCTTCAGTTCATTCCAAGTCTTGAATCATAGCCTATCCTCACCAAATTGATGACTGACGGATCCAACAGGTAACCATCTATCAAGCCAGAGCCAAGTATCTTTTCCATCATGAATTTTGTATGTACATAGTTGTTGCACTTGACTTCTATGCTTTAAGAGTTTGCACCATGTCCAAGACAAAACTGATGGGCTGTGTTTGGCGACAAGAATAAGGATAAGGGATAGGACCGGATAAGACCGGATAAGCAAGAAATCATATCCAGCGTTTGGACTAAGTCCGGATTATAAGTCAGATATACAATTTACAAAGTAATATATATATATATATGGGAGCCGATCCCTGTCTACCGATGGAGAAATAACAATTTCTCTACCATAAATGTAGCCGTCCACGTGTACTCGCGGACGGCTCAGATGTGTTTTTTTTTTCTTGCAAAAGTGGCAACCGCTGCTCTTTGTTGCGGTTGCAAAATTTTACAAAAATGCCCCGCGAAATGAAAAAACCCCAACCGCAAGAAAGACTAGCGGTTGAGGGCCCACGAGGAATACACCCAACCGTAACAAAGTGTTGCGGTTGGTCATTTTTTTTTTCTTCTCTTTGCTGCTTCTCTTCTTTTTTTTCTCTTCTCTTTGCTGCTCCAAATAGTTTAATCGCATTGATACAATTTAAACTGAAAATGAAGCCGACTTATTACCATTTCAATCGGCCTACCTAACGATCCCAAATGCTTGGATGCAAAAATTCCTTCGCATTCAAAGTAGAAGTTCTAAGCGGTTTAGAACTAAGTGTTTACCAGAATTTTCAGTGGCTTAAAAAATTCGGGCCTTTACACCGATTATATGTCACGATAGAGGGCCTGAGAGAGAATACTCTGAGATTTACATGCCATATTGATGTCTTGTTAACTAATTAAAAAATGCGCAGCCTACCATGGGGATTCAAATGCCCAGATGCAATAATTCCTTCGCCATCTAAAGGAGAAGTTCTAAGAGATTTTAGAACTATCTGTTTACTAGAAATTTCAGTCGCTTAAAGAATTCGGGCCTTTACACCAGTGATATCTCATGATCGATAGAGGGCTTGTTAGAGAATCCTATAAGATTTCTAGATGCATTGCTGATGTGTTCATTCTATCATTATAAGAGACGCATAAAGGAAGTGGTCCACACCCTTTTATAGTTGTTCAGGAAGAACTTCGTTTTTTCGTGGAGCCGGTGGAGGCTCTCATCACGTTAGGTTCTTAATACGTTTTCGGTCGCCCTATTACTCCCTGTGTAAAAGAAAGCAACAATATATATATATATATATATATATATATATATATATATATATATATATATATATATATATATATGTTATGACAGGATTAACTAATGTTTTTAAGTTGAGTCTGTGTGGGGGGTATTTTTTAAGAGGAAGCGTCTGCCATTACACAAGAGCTTGCAAAGGGAGACAAATTCTCTAATTCTCCAATTTTTGGAACATTTGAAATAGTAATCTGGCTAAAGCCGTCAACAGAGGGTAACAAGGGAAACATAAACATCCAGGAACTGCAGTGGGTAAGGGCCATATTAAAGGAGTATTTGGTACTTCTCGATGATGTCAGGCAAGGTCTGAATTTAAATCAAATTGGAATACCTGAGACTCAAGGCAGTAAAATAGTATTAATAGCTACTATGGACAGTGTCTGTAACTCAATGGTGGAGGAGGTGATCAAGGTCTTGGTGACAACCCACTTATCGAGACATTAATGCGTAAAGTGGTCGAATTATTTGATTTTCATCCTCTCAGGACAAATTGGCAGTAGTGCCTTCAAATTAAGAGGCCCTGGAAAGGAGGAGTCAAAGACTTTATTGATAAAGTGGTCTAGAGAGGGAGATCATGGTATGAAAAAGTGTACGTTTGGTTGCAAGATAACTATGACAACTTAAATGACGCCCAAAAAATTGCTTCCTTTATGGCACAATATATCCTGAGGGCACTGACATCTACGGAGATTGTTTGTAGACTGTTGGTCAGCCCAAGATTTCTTTGGCATCGAGGATGATGTTGATGAGATACTACGCCATCTGAAGATGGTGTCGTTACTCGAGGAAGGTGCGAGTAAACGATGTGTTAGAGAGCAGAAATGGATGAGAGAAGCGACACTTTTTGTCTTATCAACTAATTTTGCACGTAAATATACAGTGAAAAAGAGTGAAGCATTACAGGAGCATCCACATTTGGCTGATTAATTGGAGACATAACGAGGAACCTACTTGGCGGATGACGATTTGAATACGCTACTATACCGTCCAGATTGTTTGATACTTTCCACACTTTTTCTACAGAGAAACTCAAATGTTGAAAGCAATTCCAGCATTATTCGTTCAGTATATGAAGAAACTAAAAGTTTTGGACTTGTATTGTGCCGGGATCTTTGCACTATCATTCTCTTTATCAAAGCTAATCGGCCTTAAGGTGCTCTATCCAAATGGTTGCAGTGCTTTCGTGAGACTTCCTTCCCAAATAGGAGAACTTAAGCATCTTGAAGTGCTTGATATTCGTGGCAGCAGAGTCAGTTGTTTACCACCTTAGAACTGTAGCTTGATCCATTTCAGGCATTTGTTGTTGTCTGTCTCTAGTTCTCATACTAGTAAAACTAATCGCGAAGGCTGTGCCTTTGATAAAGATGAAAATTTTTCAACTTTACTTTCTTGATGAGGCTTAAGCCAATCTTACAACTAAAGGTATTTTCTGTAAAAGAACCTTTAGTTGTAAAAATCTCAACTAGAGCCATTTGAAAAATCTGAGCTTTAACAACATAATTAACTACTTTTAGCGACGGAAGTACTTTTTGTATTTTCCCTAATTTCTGAATATCTCTAAAATAATAAAATGACTTTTCCGTTGCTAAAGATTTTTGGAACAGAGATTTTCGAAGTAGTTGCCACTACGTTTATGACATCTTCAGCATCTTACACTAGATAGCATGTTATTGCGGTTCAGACATTTAACATGGATGTAATGTTCTTCCAACTTAGGAAGCCTGGAAGTTTCACTATTATCAAAGCCACAACCTTCAGGATTAGTTTCACGGCTTGAAGAACTAGTGATATACAACAAAGACGCCCGAGATGGATCAAGCTACGGATCTGAGGTGGTAGACAATTGACTCCACTGCCATGAAAATATCAAGCATGTCAAGATACAAGTTCTCCAATTTAGGAAGTCTCATCCAATCACTGCAGCCATTTAGATAGAGCACTTTAAGGCCGATTAGCTTTGATAAAGAGGGTGGAAGTGCAAAGGTTTTGGAACGATACAAGTCCAAAACTTTAGATTTCTTCATATACTCGAAGAATTATGCAGGAACTTCATCCAGATTTGAGTTTCTGTGCCAAAAAAAGTGTGGAAAACATCAAACAGTATGGATGATTTGGTAATGTATAAGTGTTGTTGGAGATTCTCTTGTTATGTCTCCAAACCACCAAATGTGGAGGCTTATGTAATGCTTCACTCGTTTTCGCCAAATTTTTTCGTCCAACATTAATTGACAAGATATATAGTGCTCCTTCTCTCATCTATTTCCGCATTCTAAAATATCATTTACTTGCACATTTTTCGAGTAATGAAACCATGATGGCGTAGTACCTCATCCACATCGTCATGGCCGCCGCTCCCAGCTGCCGTCGTCGTCCCCATTGTTGCCGTCGCTCCCTGTTGCCGTCCCTGCTGCCGCCTCTCATTTATGCACTTTTACTACTTGCAACTCTTGGCCGATCGTGGTAAGTATTCTCTCTTTCACTGTTCTCTATTTTTAAAGTCATCTTACCTTCTATCAAGGAGTGAAACTGCATTTCAGTAGTAACTAATTCATGTAAGAAAAGAGAATCAATCTGCACTGCTTTTTAAAATCCTTTTGTCTAATACATGGGCACCTAGTTAATAAGAGCGCGGAATTAGACTAAACATGTAGTGTGAGATCTTAATGTACATTTCACTTAGGTGTCTTGTTTCCCTAGTAAATGAATTCGACTTAAATGCAGTGAATGAAGAAAGTTAGCTTAAAGAAGGTTATTGAGACAATAACCTTTATATGAAGCAAGGCTGTGGTGACGACCAATAAATTAAGTGAAACAACAAACCTCTAAATCACATTTATTTGTATAAGTAGAAGTTGAAGAAAATAGTTTTTTCAACATCTTGACATATGAATCAACGCACAACGCACTTTCTTTCTCAGTTGCATCAGCAAGCCTTTCCAATTGAACATAATACATGTTGAATCCCGCAGAACGCAATGAGATCAATGTGAGCAACGGGGGTATGCACTCTTTGTAAATGTCAGAGAAATGCCGATAACAAGTATAGGGGTGAAATCGTTCCTTTAACACCTGATGCGTTCGGAGTTCACCACTACCGGAGGTGATTTGATAGTGTGTTTGTTGCTAGTAAGCTTTGAGGCCCTAGCAATCTAGGATATGTTGTGTAAACTTGGTTAATATCAGGTTGCTTAGGAATGCTTGCTTGGTGTTTGCCTCAAATAATTGGCTTAGATGTTCTCTTTAAGGGGATATCTATATATCTATATATTATTATTATCTATATAATTAGCGAAGCGAGAGCCTTTTTGCGGCACGCCATCGCAATAATAGCTTCTTTACTTGACACATCATATCATTATGTTTCCAATATAAAATAGAATTATAACCATTATAAGTGTCAGTAAAGGTCTGAAATACTATCACTGATGGGGTCCTTATTTCTTGATAAGTTAATTTCTATATTAGTAAGCCTTATACAACTGGAAAGTGATTCTAAACATTCTGAAACTTTAACTAATTAATGGATCAACTTATTAACACTTAATTTTGAGTGTTGTATACTTAAAACCACTCTCCAATATGAATATAAAAATTTATATATCTTTAAAACGAAAATAATATTATCTTGGATGAGGTCCTTATTTATTGGTAAGTTAGTTTTCATATTAGTAAGCCTTATATAATTGAAAAACTAATTCTAAACATTGTGAAGCTCTAACGAAGTAATAAATTAACTTATTAGGACTTAATTTTGAGTATTTTATCCTCAAAATCACTCTCCAATATGAATATAAAAATTCATATATCTTAAAAAACAAATATAATATTATCCTGAATGGGTCTTGATTTAGTGATATGTTAATGTTCATATTAGTAAACCTTATATAGTTCAAAAAACTAATTCTAAACATTCTGAAACTCTAACTAATAAATGGACTAACTTATTAGACTTTAATTTTAATTGCATCCTTAGAATTACTTTTTAATATGAATATACAAATTCACATATTTAAAGAACGAAAATAAAATATTAGATTTAAAAAAAATAATGTTACAATTGAGATTGAAACAATAAAAATATTGTAACAATTGATTCATCTTTAGAATCATTTTGGTACAATAAAAAATTTAACGTTATTTTTTTTTGGGTGAGACCATACGACCAACAAATGACTGTATAGTTGTTATTAATTAAAATCGCAATAAGGGTAAAACTTATTTGTAAATATGATGGTTGAAAGTATTTAAAGCTATATAATAAACATGTCAGGCATGCAAATAGTATTTTGGATGTAATCTCTATTTTTAAGTTTATTTAATTTTATTTTCGGAACTCTTAATTGACTAATTTTTTAGGATTTGAATTTGATTATCATGTTCGTAAAATTAACTCTCTAATACGAAGATAAACAATCATGTATCTAGAAAATAAAAATAACATATGAGATTTAGAACAAAAAATTAGGTTACAATTAATTTAAATTTATTATGATTGATTGAATGTAAAAGTATTTACACATAACATAATCATTCAAAAAGGTTATCAGTATAATATATAAAATCAATAATCAAATTTTAGGATAGTTTTTTTGCTTTGAATAGACAGCATGATGAACAAAGAGGCTATATAAGCATAAATGAGATTTTGAGAACATTTAAAACCTTTATGATGCAAAAATATGAAATTTCATCCGATTAATTTTTCGATGTAAAATAAAGTAATAAGAATTATAAGTGTCTCTACAGGTTTCAAATATTATCTTGAATAGGGTCCTTATTTCTTGATAAGTTAATTTTCATATCAGTAAGCTTTATATATTTGAAAACTAATTCTAAATATTCTGAAACTTTGACTAATTAATGAACTAACTTTTATAACTTAATTTTAACTATTGTATATTTAAAACCACTCTCTAATACGAACATAAAAATCCATATATCTACAAAATGAAAATTGCATATTAGACTTAGAAGAGGGAAGAAAATGATGTTGCAATTGAGATTGAAATAACAAAAATAATGTAACAATTGATTGGATCATATTTATTATATTCTAATATATGCTAACTGTAATATATGCTTACCATGATCGATGTAAAGATTTATCAATATAATATATAGCTTCTAGAATCCTTTTGGTACAATAAAAAATTTGGCGTAATTTATTTATTTTTGGTGAGACCACATGCACGGACAACAAATGATTGTATAATTATTATTAACTAAAATCGCAATAATAGTAAAGCTTATTCGCAAATCTGATAGTTGAAAAGAATTTAAAGCTATATACTAGACATGTCAGTATATCTAAAGGTATACAAATATTGTTTTGGATGTGATCCCTATTTTTAAATTTATTTAAATTTTCTTTTAAAACTCTAAATATGCTAATTTATTTATTTTTTTCTTTAAAAACTCTAAATAGGATTTGATTTCGACTATTTTGTTCTTAAAACTTACTCTCTCATACGAAGATAAGAAATCATGTATCTAGAAAATAAAATAACATATGATATTTAGAATAAACATTTTACGTTATAGTTAATTTAAATTTATTATATTTTACTAAACGTATATGTATTTATTCATTGAAAAGAATATATATATATATATATATATATATATATATATATATATATATATATATATACGTACATATATATATCATTAATCAAATTATAGGACATTTTTTTATGAGACAACGCGATCAATAAAGTAGCTGCATAAGCATAAATGAGATTTTGAAAAGAAATCAGATATGTATTAGAAGAAAAAAAGGAGCAATTAAATCAAATTATTCTTAATTACTATATTTGAAAACATTTAAAATCTTTACGATGCAAAAATATGATATGTCATCAAATTATATTTTAAATGTGAAATAAAATTATAAACATTATTAGTGTCTTTAAAGGTCTCAAATATTATCTTGAATGGGATTCTTATTTCTTGATAAGTTAATTTTCATATCAATAAGCTTTATGTAATTGAAAAACTAATTCTAAGTATTTTGAATCTCTAACTAATTAATAAACTAACATATTATTTCTTAACTCTAACTAATGTATCCTTGAAATCACTCTCTAATATGAATATAAAATATCTAAGAAATGAAAATAGCATTAAGAGAGAAACAATTGAGATTACAATAAAAATAATGTAACATTTGATTCATATTTATTTTATTTTAGTATATGCTTACCGTAATGGATGTAAAGATTTATCAATACACTAAATAACTTTTAGAATCTTTTTATAGAATAAAAAAATTGACTGTATTTTTTTGGATGGGACAACATGAGCAACAAATAACTGTACAATTATTGTTAATTGAAATTACAGTAATAATAAAACTTATTCGTAAATTTGATGGTTGAAAATGTGTTAGTGTATTTAAAGGTATGCAAGTATTATTATTTTTAACTTTCTTTAATTTTACAAAAGCTATATGAGGGCTATATTAGGGAGTCTTATATAATGTGAAAATTAATTCTAAAACTCTAAATATACTAACTTATTAGGGTTTAAATTTGGCAATCTTGTTCTTAAAACGGACTCTCTAATACGAAAATAAAAAATCATGTGTCTAGAAAACAAAAATAAGTATATGAGATTTAGTAGAAAATATTATGTTACAGTTAATTTGAGTTTATTATAAGTTAATATATATATGCACACACACACACACACAAAAAACAGAATCACTGCAAAAAATCATCTACATGATATAAAATTAATAGTCAATTTATAGGATAAATTTTTGCTTTGATATGACCGCGCGATCAACAAGTTGCTATATCGCATAAAGAGATTTTGAAAACAAATCACATATCCTACAAAACTAATGATTTACCAATTCATTTTTATATAGGACCCTTACGATCAATAAAAAGACTTTTTTAGGTATACTTAAATTAAATTTTTATGATAAATAAGACTAATTGGAAAATTATAGACAAGTTATAAGCATTAAAACTTGATTCTGATTATGATATAATTGATTACAACTATGAGTGGTGACTATTGTGTGAGTTCAATAGCAAATGGTTGATTAATCCTCACTTTATAATATTAGCCTAATATAATGATATTTATTATCCTTTGCAAGCTCACTATAGTTATAGGTTGTTGTGATAAAATAAGTGTGGTTTATGATAAAATATTATATTTAGTAAATATAGAAATTATAACTTGACGACAAATAATAGTCATAAAAGATGTGAAAAATAATTTTAACACTCCAAAATAAGGACACATCATGCTCATCAACTGAATATTCTCATTACTAGCATCTTACAAGAATTAAAGAAAAACATATACATGAATTTGGATAGTATATGCTTGTTCTGTTAAATTTATTTTTGCAAATAGTAATAACGTATTTGAAAGTGATAAGATGTATGCATAAATCATGTTAAATTTGAAATGCAACTTTATTACTTTTAAATTTATTCTTAATCGTTAAAATAACCTCAGGAACATATATATGTAATACCTTAAAGACCCTCATCCCTCATCTGTTAAAGAATTAAATCCGTATGTAACATTTATAATTCAAAATGGATGCTTGATAGCGTCACCATATTTTAATTACAATTACAATTGTATTCGCTATTTAGCTATATATAGTACCAGCATGACTGTTCTACTACTTTAAGTGTTTAGTTTGAAATACTACTTGACAACTTAAAATAATAGCTTAAAGAAGGCAAGTATCTAGCGGCTTCACTACGTCACTATCTATTCTTTGTCTTTTAACTTATAATATAACAAAATTACATGTATACAGACATGTATATGCAAATATCTCATAATTATTGCATGCAGTCTAATCAAACAAATAATGTAATTTAATAATAAAAGTTAGGAGCAATGCAAGTAAATTCATCTTTTCATATTCACTTAAGTTAGTCGTGATTAATTTAAGTACTAAGATTATTTTTTGTTACCAAGTAAGATATTTTTTATACTGTTAATGTCTTATATATGGTACACATTAATATACTTTTTAAAACCTTATAAGATACTATATTTTATAAATCAACCCGAATTTGGTTCTGGTCACTGGGCTAGTTTTCTTATAATGAAGGTGTTTTTCTTTGTTCCCACGGGCCACAATGGGTCGAACATGTTTTCTGGGACTGGCTAGTGATGAACCCAATCAACGGCAAGCTAGATTTTTCTATCTTAAGGGTCTGTTTGAAAACTGTTTGGTTTTCAGTTTTTTTTTTAGTTTGTAAATTGGAGAAAAAAAACGCGTTCGACACACAGTTTTCATATTTTTTTCTTTCAGTTTTGAAAACCAGTTTTTAAAACAAGGCTGTTTTGAAAACTCCCATTTTGGAGTTTTGATTTCCGCTTTTGGTTTTTGTTTTGAAACCACCACCCCTACACCGCCACATCCACCGCCCGCTGCTAGCCACCACCGGCCCCGCCACTGCTGGTTGCGGCCACGCATCAACCACCGTTACGATCACGCCCTACCATCGCCACCGGAACCACCACCGAAGAAAAAACTCAAAACAAATCAGCTTAGGAAATTTCCTTCGATCATTGGACAAAACTCCCAGGTTTGCATTACTTATGTACTAATGGTCATTAGAAAGAAACAGCTCTCGTGTTGTTTTCTTTTTCTAAGTTCAAGCTTGAATTTGGGTTCCTGCTTGAATTTGGGTTCCTATTTCCTCTTTTAAGCACTTTGCCATCCATTATTTGATTTCCTGTTATGTTGAGCTCAAAGGAACTCACAGTGGAGTAATTTCAGTCCCATTGAATCTGTATTTTTGTACTCGTCAATTTTCGATTAGTTATCGACTATGTTTGAACAACTCTCGAATTGATTGGGTCCTTTGGACACACGTTTGTTTATGCTAGCGATCAATAGATGCCTAGCACGCTACCGGTAGCACACGTTTGATGTTTGTACGTTTGGTTCGACGTTCACTATAAGAAAAACAACTTTTGGCGACGGATTTTTCCGTTTCTAAAAATGGTATTTCCGTCGCAAAAATTTTTAGCGACGGAATTTTCGTCGCTAAAAGTCCGTTGGTGAAAACCCTGTCGCTAAAATATTAGCGACGAAAATACCGAATTCGTCGGTAAAAGTTGTACCTTTATCGACGGATTAAATTATTCCGTCGCTAAAAGTATTTTAGGTATTTTTTTAAAAATTAATTAAAAAGACTTTTAGTGACGGCATATCCGTCGCTAAAAGTCCACTAGTTGAAATACAAAATTTTGTTAAAAAAAATTTAAAATTTTTTAATATCCACACATACTATTCAGATCCACACAAAAAGCCCCTAATAGCAATTTTTATTTAAAAAAGAACTATTTTCAGTATTTCAATTCAATCAAACAATCCACATTTATAATTTAACCCAAATCGTCCTACAAATGTCGCACAACTCCTATATAATACAACCTAAGTTATAAAATGAATTACATGGCACAAATTTTACATGTTAAGCGAGAGTACAGAAGCCTCACGTTGCATAGCTGAACTTCTATTTTGTCAAGTTTCACACCAAAAGAACATCCACAGCTAGAGCATCACCACTAATTTTGTCTGTGTGTTGTTGAGCTGTCCACCCGGGCTGGAAGTTGCCATTCCATACCTATTTAGAAAAATACCACGGCTTAATCAGACAGTTAAAAATCAAGGAACTTACATAACATATGAACCAACTCAAACACTCAAAATCACCAGGAATGAAAAAAGGGCTGAGACACATATCCCAAAAGCACATACAAGAGCCAAATGCTTGTATCCGCATGTGTTCCTTAAAGCATAAGAGCGTAACTCACTTTATCCTGGACTTGAGAGAAATCAGGAGGAAAAAAAAAAGGCAGTATAGTTGTCTTCGGCCTACATCCCTCACATGTACCGTGCAACCCATACTAATATGAAGGCCTCCCAAAAGTAGTCATGCTTCATAGGCAACAAGAGTTTTAGCTAATTGCAGTCCCTCATTCCTGGCCTCTGCGTTCAAAGTAAAATGGATTGATTCCTACAGCTGAACGAGAACGCTATGAGTGAGTTCCCCAATTGCGGTAAAGTGGACCACCAAAGTTAAGCACTTATGTTTGGAAAATTACTCATCAGTGAACATGTCCGCCAAATCATAATCCTCTATTTGCTGGGTGAACGGACTTTGTCCCAAATCCAGATGGACTTAAAACTTGCATCCATTTGAAAACCCAGAAATAAAGCACTTGCTAAGAGGCTGACTGATGTCAACATTCAATGCTTTTTGAATCAAGTGTAACTGATAGTAAGCTATCACATAAAGGAACAAAATTTGCCAAAAAATCTAGCAATCAAGGATGATTTTGACTTATCACTGCACAAGCTTTGTGCATGTACTCCGGAACCAGTATACCAGATCTAACTCTAAAGAGCCAAATTGTAGTTTTTTAGACAAAGTCTACACCCAAAAGCGTGCTCATGGTAGACACAAGAACCCTAACGGTTACCAGCAACAGTATTATCGAAGTAAACCACACGACTATCCAAGAACTGAACTTGCAGCTCCAGCTTCGCAAGACTAACTGGCCACATGATCTAAAGCTCCTACTCATCAACAACCGATTGCAAGATATCATCATAATTTAACAATCTGCGCATTACCCTTACCGTGACGTGAAAACGTAGTTCAAAGGTTGTACATGTACTAGCATTTCCACAAATTGGCATCAACATAAATTTAACAAAACACGATAATCTGAATAATAAGCTAGAGATAAATTGCAAACGGTGATTCAGAATGCAATGACAAGAGCTTACTTCTTAGTTTGCTTAAGCGAGCTAACAGACCCACCAATGGACTTCTCCTCCTCCGGCACAGTTTTCAACGGCAGCAAATTCCCGACAATCTGCTACATCTTCTTAAACCAGGGCCAGTGGCTCGCCGAAATGCCATTGTTGCTCATCCGATGCCTCATTCCTCCCTTGGGGGTGAGGGGAAATTGGGGGCACACAGAGAGAGAGAGAGAGAGAGAGATGAGGGGGAAGGGTGTGAGCGGCGGGGAGAAAAGAAAGAGAAGGGTAGGGTTTTCTTCAGTTTAATACGGAGTAACTTTTAACGATGGAAAATGCCGTCGCTAAAAGATCTGTCGCTCAAGGTCATTAAACTGAAGGAAAATAGACTTTTAGCGACTAAAAATGCCGTCAGTATAAGTCTGTTGGTAACGTCCATCGGTAAAGGTCATTACCGACGGATTATTCCGTCGGTAAATGGTTTTTCCCAACGGAATTTTAGCGACAGAATGTCCGTCGTTAAAAGTGACTTTTAGCGACGGAAATAAGTCCGTCGGTAAAGACTCTTTTTCTTGTAGTGGTTTGGGTCTTATGACCAACATAGTCATCGTATATGTTGTTGTGTAGCGTTCCCGACATATTATAAAATATGTTTAGGGTAAATGCTTAATCACGTTTGTTTTGGTATTTGATATAAGAATTTGGTTTGCCCATTTCCACCAAGTATTGTCGTTTGACTCTGTTACTTTTTGCTTTGAAATCTTGTCGTTTTGTACCTTACCGAGCTATTTGAGCTCATCCTTTCGCTCTACCTTGCCCCTTGTCACAGGTCAAGAAAGTGACTAAGGATCCGTGTGACGGCATTGAAGTTTTTGAGAGTTTTGTTATAGTTATTTAAACTTTGTACTTTTAGTTTGAGAACTTTACCAGGATGAGGGTACTTTGATAGAATTGATTTTGTAATTTGTTTAGCAGCTGCGTTTAGTAGATGGCTTTGTAATGGGTATTCAGAGAATGGATTGTATTAGATTTTTGTTTTATGGAGATATTTTATTTTTAAGGGTTTAGTTGCTCTGTTTATACCGTTGTCACCTGAATTATATCGGTATATCAGGAAATTTGATTTCAGTCACGGCTTCCGTTTTGGGGGCGTGACAAAACTACTGATAGATCTTTGGAAGGGAGATCAGTTCCCAAAACAGATGCCTCAGTGCTGTTAGAGGTTATCCCACAACATTGCAACTGCTTGCTACTGCTAAATTGCGTTGATAAACCGATCAAACTAGAGAACCCGCATATTCTTCATGCGTCACTTGGAATATGCTTTTCATTAACAGACAATCCTTACAACCCAATCATAGAATGATTTCGCGGTAATGCATTCAGATATGTGAGAACGCTGCAAGGTCTTCGTGCTCCAGCCATATCCTCTTTCCAAGCCGTAGCCATATATTTGATGGAAGAGTGCCATGGCCATTTTCTTGCCATCGTTCTACTAGAACGAGTTTTGAGAGGCGTGACTGATGTTGGTGTGTGGAAACATGCTTTGGAATTAACATCACAGCCCCCATCCCCAGTAGAAGGCATTAGCCAAGCTATGGTTAGTGTATTAATATGTATATGGTTATGCATGGACATCAAATCGAAATATTGTGTCATGTACTGTACATCACATAGCAATGGAACTGTGTTCGAGAAAGCTTTGCTAATCTCCACATGGATCAGGAATGGTTCATTAGAAACGTAGGAACAAGGAGAGATTCTTTAAGTCTTCTCAGTTGCTCCTCGTTAGAGAGTGCCGAGGGCTATTCTGTTTGAATGCGAGAAGAAATTAGAGTTTGATTGTTGACCAATTTATACCTCAGGTGCACCAACCACATCGTAAGCAGAGGGGTCCAGGATTACCAGGCAATATCTCCTTCATTCGACTCGGAATTCTTGATCTGCCCAATACAAGCATGAAATCTTTGCCAGCATCAATTTCTAGCTTGGTTGCAGTCCGAGAATGTTTCTTGGGAGCATGTGCACTCTTGATGGAACTACCTCTTGAAATTGGTGCGCTTAAGAATCTCAAGCTGTTTGATCCTCTGAGGTCATATATATGTTTGCCCAAGGAAATTGCGAAGCTAACTAACTAGGAATACCACAAAGGTTCTGAAAATGTATGGATATACAGACCATTACCAAGGAAGGGAACAGCAGCAATAATACCAAGGATGGCATTGTCAAAACTCATTCAGTTGAAGGTATTGACCCTTGATGTAAATCCTGAGGGTGAGTGGTGGGACGCTGAGGTCAAGAATATTATCAACGAGCTATCAAGCTTAAGTAACTTGGAAAGTCTCAAGTTGCATTCGCCAACAGCTCAATTGCTGGAACAATTCCTGCAACTTAATAGGAGCCAGCAGTTAATATCCTTGGGCATTATCACGCTTTAGATAGCTCGTTGGTTGTCATGAACAATAATGTGTACATATACCAGATGACCTCGAAAAGCAGAGTGAGAAATTCAAGAACTGCCTAAAATATATAAACAGTGAGGGCAACACAGATGTAATTGCCAAGGCACTAAAACATGCTACCACTTTGTTTTTAGACAGCCATTGGAATATTAGAAGTCTATCAAATTCCAGATTGATGACTTGAATAAGCTGAAATTTTTCTTGTTGAGAGAATGCAATGAGATGCAAACCATTGTTGACGAAGGCCGAGATTACCAGGGAGAAAAATATGCACTTGGATTTTTAGAATACTCGGGAGCTTATTACATGGAGGAGTTGAAGAGCATTTGGAAACGACCAATTCACAGTGGTTCTTTGTCTTCTCTAGGGCCATGGCCCTGCATGCCCAACTTTACTCCCATTTTCACCGTAGGATTACTTCATTATCTCATAAGTTGAAAGGCCATCTAGTTGAAGACTGTCCCAGAGTCAGCAGTCTGGTAAGCTTGGATTCTTCGTGCTTGGAGATTAATCATTTTCTAACCTGCTTGAAGAAGATGTCACTTGTAGACCTGCCTGAATTAATTAACAATCTAGTGGCCTATATATCGCCCCAAAGTTAAAAAAGTTGGTTGTCATTAACTGCGCAAAACTTAATGAGATTTTCTCCATGACGAAGTGTTGAGTGACGATCTATTGGAGATCAAAGCAGTGTTAGAGTTCAAACCCTTCATGGTTAAGGATTGAATTTGATTGGTTGAGTGATGATAATCTTCATAAGAAGAGTTGTAAATATCTTGAGTTGCATTGTTTGACTCAAGATTGATTACCACAAGATGGTTGTTGTTTTTTGTGGGCAAAAAATGAAAGCTTCAATGTGAAGCTTTGGTTGAAGATAAGGAAGAAGATAAGGAAAAGGAGGCTACCAACTGACTCAAGACTTGGACGAAGATAAGCTATAAACTTTGACAAAAGCATATGGATTGATAAAGTTGCCGACTTGAATTTTTCCTATAAATAGGAAAGTCTTCTATCGTAGATAAAAGAGAGAATGAGAGAGTGATATAAAAAGCAACAGCTTGTATGAAAAAAAGAGATGATTTGTGTAGATTAGAAAAGAGAGAAAAGCAGTAGCTTGAAAATAGAGAGAGGTGTTGAAATACTAAGTTGTGAGAAATACATATATTTTGTTCAAGAGTGTTTTTGTATTAGAAACTCTGTGTCGATATATACATAGGTCGCTGTTGTTTGAATTGTTTGTTTGTGATCCCATTACGCTTCCAACAAGTGGCATCAGAGTCGCAAGTTCGATTTTACGTTTCAAGAAGGTGAAGAGATGCCCAATATAATTCAGCAGCAGATCCCAAAATTAACAAAGACGAACTATGGGAATTAGAGCATTCAAATGAATGTTCTGCTTGAGTCACAAGAGTTATGGGACATTGTTGAAGACGGATATACCGAGCCTGCAGATATGACTGTCGAAGCAGCTTTATCAAACGCTCAGAAGACGTCGCTAAAAGAATCACGCAAGAAGGATAAGAAGGCATTGTTCTTAATTTTTCAAGGAGCTAACGAATCAACCTTTGAAAAAATATCAGATGCGAAGACATCAAAGGATGCGTAAGAGATTCTGTAAAAATCTCTACAATCACTCAGAGCTGAATTTGAGATGTTAAAAATGCAAAGTTCAGAAAATATTAATGATTACGTTACTTGTCTGAAAACGGTGGCAAACGAGATAAAAAAATTTGAGAAACTCTTGATGATGTGAGGGTAATGGAAAAACTCTTACGTTCTCTGACTCGAAAATTCGATTACGTTGTCACTGCCATTGAAGAATCAAAAGATTTGTTTCAAATTTCTATAGATGAGCTTGCGGGATCTATTCAGGCTCATGAGCAACGAATACACCAAAATGAAAAATAGTGAAATTTTGGAGCAAGCTTTGCAAAGTAAATTACATTTAGGTGAAAATCAAGTTAGCAGAAGTTACGGACGAGGTAGAGGAGATTGTGGTGGCTATAGAGGAGAACGTGGCGAACGCAGTGGACACGGTGGACGAGGACGTGGTAGACAATCTTTTGAAAGAGGCCAAACAAGCGATGGCTATCAAGTATATAGTCGTGCTCGAGGATTTAGAAGCAGAGGTAGAGGGGGATTTCAACAACGTGGTGAATAATCCCAGATGAAATGTTATAACGGCAACAAATATGGTCATTTGAGTTACGAGTGCTGATCAACTCCTAAGATGGAGGAAAGAAATAATTTTGCAGTAGTTGAAGGGAAAAATGTGGAAGATGTTATTTTTCTCACTTACAGAAGAAATGAAGAGTGCATGAAAAATGTTTGGTATCTCGACACTGGTGCCAACAACCATATGTGCGGCCAAAAAGACTTGTTCACAGATTTGGACGAGACAATCAAAAGAGAAGTTACTTTCGGAGACTCGTCAAAGATTCCGGTCAACGGCAAAGGTAAACTCATAATTACTTTAAAAATGAAGACAGAAAATATATAGCAGATGTTGATTATGTACCAGCATTAAAATGCAATATTATCAGTTTGGGTAGAAAAAGGATATGACATACACATGAAGGACTTATCTCTCGTTATCAGAAACATAGAATCGTCTTTTCACACTTGATATCCGAAAAAAAATGATGAAATGTATGAAGTCTGTCATTAAAAATGATACATGATTATGGCATTTGAGATTTGGTCATCTTGGTTTTACCGGTCTAAAGTTATTGTCGAGAGCAAAGATGGTGAATGGTTTGCCATAAATTAATGAACCAGATCAGTTGTGTTAAGCTTGCATTAAAGGAAAACAACACAGACAAAGTTTTGAAGTTGGAAAATCCTGGAGAGCTAGATGGCTACTAGAGATTGTGCACTCCGATATAGTTGGTCCATTTGATATTTCATCACTTGGAGGAAACAGGTACTATCTTACTTTTATTGATGATTTTAGTAGAAAGAGTTAGGTGTATATTCTTAAAGAAAAATCGGAAGCCCTTGATAAGTTCATGGAATTCAAAGCAATGGCTGAAAAATAAAATGGACATTATCCGAAGATGCTTAGGTTTGACAGCGGAGGCGAATACACCTCGAAATTATTTGAAGGTTACTGTAAAAAGCATGGAATTATTCATCAGTTGACAACCTCTTATACACCACAACAAAATGGCGTTGCAGAAAGAAAGAATCGCACGATTTTTGATATGGCAAGAAGCATGGTGAAGCGAAAGCACTTACCAAGAACATTTTAGGTTGAAGCCGTTCAATGTGTAGTTTATTTGCTAAATCGATGTCCAACAAAGAGTGTAAAATTCAAGACGCCAAATGAAGCATGGAGTAGTAGCAAGCCGAAAGTTGAACATCTCAGAATTTTTGAGTGCATTGCATATGCCCATATTCCTGATTAAAAGAGAAAGAAGTTAGATGATAAAGGAGAAAATTGCATCTTTATCGGCTACGAGAAAAGGAGCAAGGCGTATAGACTATATAATCGAGGATGCAGAGTCTCTATGAACAGACATGTAGTTTTTGTTCATTCTTTTCGATACAAATATAATACACATGTCTTTTCCTTCTCTACGATTGTTTCTTCGAACATGATCCCATACACGTGCACTGTGAGTTCTTTTCATATCCCACCTTGAGATTTACTAGCCTAGTAACCTGAGCCAAGCTCGGGCCAGTTTATAAAATACTGTATATCTTAAAGTTTTTAAAAGTGTATCAATACGTACAACATATCCTGAGACAAAAAATATATTCACCTTATAAAACATAACTTATTTGGCTATAAGTAATTACTTTAGTACGTAAATTAATCATGACTAACTTATTTAGAATATTAAACAATGAATTCACTTGCCCTACTCCTAACTTTTGATTATTAAATAGTATTTTTTTGTCGCTGCGTGCAATTATTATGAGATATTTGAACATACATGTTTGTTGACTTGCCTTCATTAAGCTTTTGTTTTAAGTTGTCAAATAGTATTTCAGAAGAATATTGGCTTAACACTTAGAGTAGTAGAATAGTTATGCTGGTGACATGAAGAGTTAAATAGCAAATACTATCATAGTTGTAATTAAATATGGTTATGTTATCACGTATCTGTTTTGAATTTCAAATGATTTTTAAGGTGTTATATATACGTGTTCCTGAGGTTATAATAACGATTAAGTATAAATCTAAAATAAATGAAGTTACATTTCAAAGTTAACAGGACTTATGCATACATCTTTTTTACTTTCAAATAAGTTATTGCCTTTTACAAGATAAATTTAACAGAACAACCACATAATATCCAATGTTTTTGTATATATGTGTTTTCTAGTTCTTGTAAATTGCTACTAATGAGAATGTTCAATTGATTAAGATGACTTATTTTGGAGTTTTGAAATTATCTTCCACATCTTCTATGACTACTATTTGTCGCCAAATTATATTTCTTATATTTGTTAAGTGCATCTAATGATACTCTCATGAATGATACTTGTTTTATCACAACATAATACAACTTTTATATACTAAAATATGTCAGGTTATACATATAACTATAATGAACTTGGAAAGGATAACAAATACCATTATATTAGGCTAATATTATAGGGCAAGCGTTAATCATCCACTAGCTATTGAATTCGCATAATAATCACGACTTATAGTTACAATCAATTGCATTATAATCAAAATCAAGATTTGACACTTATAACTTGTCTAATATCTACTAATTAGTCTTATTTTTTCTCAAAATTAATTAAGNATAAATCAAAGAGTCTTTTTATTGATCGTGAGGGCCTTATGTAGAAATGAACTTGATTATAGTTATATTTTATAGAATTACACAGATACATTTTTGCATCTTAAAGGTTTTGGATATTTATCTAAGAATTATTTAATTTAATTGTACTATTTTTCCTTCCAATACATATGTGATTTTTGTTCAAAATCTTATATATGCGATATGGCCACTTTATTAGTCAGGTGATCTTATAAAAGTAAAAAATTGTCCTATAACTTGATTATCAAAATTATATATTATACATATATTTTTTTTGCATTCAGTATGTTATGTGTGTGTATATTTATTTATTAAATTATGATAAACTTAAAGTAACTGTAACATAGGGATCGCATCCTAGAATAATATTTACCCTTAGATTTGTTGGTCGTATGATCCTGCCGAAAAGACATTGTCAATTGTTAATGTTAACAAAAAATTATAATATATTAGTATATTGCTCATGTAAAGTTTAGAATGTTTAAGAATTTAATTAGTCACAATAAAAACACCATAGAAAGAGATTTGTTCAAAACATTTCCAACACTCATGGTGACATGCTTGAGGCTTTAATTTTACACTATTTTTAAAATAAATCTTATATGGAACTTGCATATTATGATATTTTTACATATAACCAATGTGACTGAATAGGATAGGGCAAAACCTTAGTGTAAAGAAATCATTGACCAAAATTTTGAACCAACATATTTATCAATTAAATTTACCAAGGTTGAAAATCTAGTTAAAATTTGAATTAACCAATTTCAAAATAAAATTCTATAATAACTTTTTTGTGCAATACATCATCGCTTATCATCACATTATGTATTCAATGTGAAATAAAATTTACAAACACTATATGTCATATAAAAAAGTGCAGCTAAAGTTCAGTATTATCTTAGACGGGGTCCTTGTCTCGAGATTAGTTAATTTCTATATTAGTTAGCCTTATATAATTTGAAAATTATATATATTTAAATAATATAAAACTCTTCTTACTAAATATACTAATATATCAAACTGAACTTTGACAAAATATCTCTAAAAAGCTTACTCTAATATGAGAATAAGTATCCATAGATCCATATATATATCTATATATAATTTTTGATATTTTAAAACAAAATAATGATATAACATTTGATTAAAGCACATATATAAGTGTGTATAAACATATATGTTTATAGATGTGCGTGTGTGTGTAGACACACACACAGAGTTTTTTTTTATATCAACTTATAGAGTTTTTTAATTGAAATAAAATCTTAATATGTTGGTATATTACTGATTCAGAACTTTAAAATGTTTAAAATAATTAATAGTAAAATAAGGACACTGTAAAAAAGATTGGTTTAAATTTTATTTTGAACAAAGTTTATTTTATACAATTCATGTTTTATCTACTATATTGTGTAGAACCTTTGTAATTAGTGATGCTAGATTTACGAGAACATCTATCGATCTACATCCACATTTGCTTGTTTATTCTTTATACCTTGTTTCTTAGCTAAAAGATAAACAAAATTGGGCTATTGCCTTTTTCTTGTGAAAATATGTTGTTTAAAAAAATCTTTCCTAGATTTATTTTGAAACATTATAAGGTATTAGTATTACATGCTATTTTTAAAAATAGTGAATAATTTATTCTTATATTATAAATCTCAGACGTGGTTCTTTCCTTTTTCTTTTTTTTTTTTTTTTGTGTGTGTAAATAAGCATGTTTTTGTTTTCATGTTATCTAGTTTATTATATTGGATTGACCGTGCTTTGAAATGTTAACATATGGCAAAATTAAGGATCTTGTGAAAAATAGCTTGTCTATAGCCCATGTAGCATAAGGTTATAAAACTTAAATATGAAGTTAATATAGTACCTAATTTTTCTTATTAAATCTCTTAAGTAATTTTTGTTTTATAGGCGATATTTTCATGTTAGAGAGCTTTTCGATATATAATATTGACTACAATGAGTTTTTTCAGGTTATTCTTGTTGAATACAATGAGTTGGTAAAATTTAGCAAATTTTTTTATGTTAAGCTAACAATTATAGGGTGGAGATTAGTTCATATAATTATTATTGAAAGTACAGAGCAATGACCACTTATAGTTATAATCGACTCTATTATAGTCAAAATTAAGTTCCAAAGCTTATATTAGTCTAATATCTACTAATTAGTCTTGATGTTCATGTAAACTTATTCAACTACAAAAATAATAAATTTTTATTGTTATTATGGTCCTAGTAAAAATAAACTGTTAGGCTATAATTGATTACCATAAACTTTATAAAATTACTTAAAATAACTTTATTTTAAAGGATATATTTTCTCAGATATACTAATTAAGAGTACATGAATCTTGTCATTTTTTTTAAATCTCATATTTGATTTGTTTTCTAAATTCTCATTTATGGGATATAACCAGTTTAATGGTCGTGAGGTCTTACTTAAAAATGTTGACTTATAATTCATTTATCAAATTTATATCTCACACTATTCACTTTTTTACGATGATTATCTTATGTATATTACCTATATATCTATATACCTGAATAATGATAGTACATTTAACTCAATTAGAACATCACTGGGTTTTTCTTCATCTAAATATAATGTTATTTTTATTTTTTCGATACATGAATTTTTATATTCACATTTAAGAGTGGTTTTAAGAATACAGAAGTCAAAATTAAGTTAGAATAAGTTAGTGTACCGATTAGGTTGACTTCTAAAATATTTAAAATTAATTTTTAAATTATACAATCCTCGTTATTACTGCAAAGTTAATCAAATTTAAGAATAAGGTACTTATCAAAATTCAATTCAAATCAATTGGTTGGTCATTTTTTACTAAGTCTCGTAAGTTGTTTAATCTTAATTTTAATATTAAACTTTTCTTCTAAATCTAAAATATTATTTTTATTTTCTTTATATATATATATATATATATATATGAGTTTTTATATTCATATTAGAGAGTAGTTTCTAAAATACAATAGTCAATATTAATAAGTTCTAATAAATTAGCATAACGATTAGGTTGAGTTTTAAAATCATTCGATATAAAAATAAGGATCCTATCAAAATTTAAATTAATAATTAGATCACGTTTTTATTCTAAATCTCATAAGTTATTTTTTGGGTATATGAATTTTAATTTTCATATTAGAAAATACTTTTAAGGATATAATTGTCAAAAAAATTTATAGATTAGTATATTGATTAGAAAGAGTTTTAGAATATTAGAATTAATTTTGAAATTAATCTTTTCTTTTAATTTAAAGTTATTATTTTCGTTTTTTATATACGTGAGTTTTTATATTCATATTAGAGAGTAGTTTGAAGATACAATAGTCAATATTAAGTTAGTATAATGATTAGGTTGAGTTGTAGAATAATTAGAATTAGTTTCAAATTTTAAGGACATTATTGTAAAAAAGAAGTCTTAATAGATTAGTATATTGATTAGGTAGAGTTTTCGAATGATTAGAATTAGTCTTCAAATTAAATATGACTTACTAGTACAAAAGTTAATTAATTTTAAAATAAAGATACGATGACGTGTCAAATAAAAAGGTGATTATGTATCTCGCAAATAAGTTATCAATGACTTTCTCGTTTCGCTTATTATATATTGTATTGATTATCTCCAGCACTTAAGTGGGTTTTTCATCTTTCCGAGTCCAAACTCAATTCTAACTGTAACGTAAAAAAAATATAAATAAATAGATAAAATTGTGGATACAAGCCACTTTACTCTGCTCATAATTTTCTACAAGGTATTGATGGCATCATTTCAATTTGAAATTTATATGTTACTGAAATTGTTTGACCCTACTTTACTACCACAGGCAATACTTTGATGGATCAAGTAGCAATCAGTGTAAACTACCAGATCAGCGCGACGATAATACTAATTATCAGCCAATGGCGACCTCCAGTATTGAAAACTATCATGATTTTGGCAGTTCTAATTCACGTTTCAATATTCCAAGAGCGAATACTTTTCCTGCATTGGTTGACTCAGACTCACCTGAGCGTCCCAATAATATCGATCAAATGGCATACGAAATCAACCAAGTTACCAGTACTGATGTCTCTAACCCTTGTTCATCTTCTTCAACCAACTTTGGTGCTGGTTTGTTCAAAGTACTTATGGATGATGATGGAACAACTGAGTCTTACTGGAGAGATATCATAGAGTAGGTTTGCTATATTTAAGTGCAACTGCTGTAGCTATATTTATCCAGAATGGGAGGTGTTAAGCTTTTTATCATCCTGGTGTCAGAGCAATTTTTCCGCGGGACCGCCCCTACAGTATCGTCACCGCAGTAGAGTTTAACCACCAAGTTCGGGATGGATTGGTGTGGTTCCTCTACGCCTAGGACACCAGAATATCGAACCATGAACGAAGAAAGGCGCGAGAGAAAAGCCTATTGGCTAGTGATTGCGAGGCCCCAATTCTTGACAAGAGTTTTATGATTATGTATAGATTTCGTATGTTCTAAGAGTAGAACGTTTTTGCAATTTGTTCTTTGCAGCCAAGCATTTTCTCCCCCATGGCCAGTCTCCTCGTAAGAAACTATTTCACTTCATATATGTATCAAAAGATTAATTATTGAATCATCTATACGTAAATAATTCCACGTCATGAGCTATCTTTGTTATGTGGTTTATATGGTACACTCCGCCTTAGATGGCTCACCGTCGTAAATATAAGACCACGGATTCATGAGTGAACTCTTTTTGACGTAATATCCTCTATTTCACTCCATTTTCTGCTATAAAAATTGTTTAAGATCGGGTTCTCGATGACTCCTTGTCAGCTATCCCTATTAGATAGATTGATACAGGCAGCTTTCCTTCAAGAAGAATTGAATGATTTAAAGGTGGTGATACGGAAGTACCAATTCTGGTGGACTTGTCCTTGGGTAATTTCACGTACTTGAAATTTTGTTGAAGAGGTGAATTCACAGAGAGAGAAGCGGAAAAGACACTGTTACAGGGTAGTAATGGCCCGACAAGGAATGTAGAACCAGAAAGGGAAGGGCTTAGGTTAAGGCCGTGCTTAACAATGACAGTAGGTTAAGGTCGTGGTTAACATTGGCACGACAAGGAATGTAGAACTAGAAGGGTAAGGGCTTAGGTTAAGGGGAAATCAGCCACCAAAATAAAAGAAAGTTGAGTGGTGTCTCAATTTCTTGACCAGAGAGAAAGATACCTCTGAAGCGTGGCTGTTGGAGAAGGTGACGAGAAGTTGATTTAGGTTTGCTTCCGATAGAAATGTTATTTTGAAGGATCAAAGAAACGGCAGTTGGGAAATTCCTCCCTGAACGGTCTTAATAGTCCGAGCCCTCAAAAACCATTGAGATAGATTGAGACGTTGTATGAAGGAATAATTGATGCGTGAATGAGGAAGGATTCAAAAACTATAACGACCTTGTGATGTCGCGCTTCCGAAGACGACTAGGGGATCTCCTTGATCTGCCATCTCATTTTAATTGTAGGTAATTAAACAATTAACAAGAAAAATGAAAAAAAAAATCCTAAATTCGAGTCTAGATGTCCTGAAGCTTCCTAACAAAACTGAAGATGCAGATGAGAAAAAAGTATTAGGCATACGGTCATACCTATACGCTGCTTAACTTGTTTTACTGTGATTTTTATGATTTTAAATAAAGACACAAACAAAGAGAAAAAGAACTTATGCTAAACTTGCAAAACAAGAAAAAGGGTATTTAGCGACGAACGCAAATTCGTCGCTAAAAGGCTCTTTTAGCGATGGATATAACCGTCGGTAGAACTCCGTCGCTAAAAACTTTTACCAACGAGGCAACCTGTCAATAATAATTTTTACTGACGACGTTTCTGCGACGGATATTCCGCCACTAAAATTTTTTAAAATTTTCCCTATTTTCGGCCACTTTTTTTTTTATTTTGTAGAAAACTTTTAGCGACGGAGTGTGTCCATCGCTAAAACTCCCAAAGGTAGCCTTTAGCGACGGAATAATCTACCGCTAGAACTTCCATTGCTAAAAGTCTAAAACTTTTGATTTCTGGCGATAGACTTTTAGCGAAGGAAAGGATCCGTCGCTAAAAGTCTTTTTATAAAAATTAAACTTTCCCTTTCTTTCTCTCTCCTCATTTTTCTCTATCTTTCTCTCTCCCTCACCGGCGAATTCTTCCCCCGGCGACCCCACCCCCCTCCTCCCCCGGCGACACGCCCCCTCTAGCGACAGCCCCCACGACGTCGTGCCCCTCCACTACCGCGCCACTGCCGCCGGTATGTCCATTTTACCCTAATTGTAGTTTAATGCATGTGAGTTTGAGTTTAATATAATGTGGTTAATTTTGAGTTTGAGTTTGTATTATGCGTGTGAGTTTTTGAATTTAATTTTACCTAAATAAGGTTAATTGAACTTAATATGTTGTAATGTATAGTGTAATGTTACCTTAATTGTACATTGTTACATGTTGTAACTTTAATTAACACTAATTAAACTCGAATTAACCTTAATTAATCCTAATTAAACGTAATTGACCCTAGCTAACCCTTAATTAAACCCTAATCAACACTAATCGATCCTAATTAAACTCAATTAGGGTAATTAACCCTAATCAGCTCTAATTAGGCTCAATTAGCCCTAAGTAGCCCAAATTAACCCTAATTAAATCCTAAATGACACTAGTTGAGTCTAATTAAACCTAATTAAGTATAATTAACCCTAATTGCCCCTAGTTAATCTTAATTAACACATTAACTCTAATTAACCTTAATTAGCTGTTAATTAAACCCTAATTAATAATAATTAAATCTAATTAATCCCATTTAGCTTGAATTAACCCTATTTAGTTCGAATTAGCCCTAATCGATCCTAATTAAGCTTAATCAGCCCTAATTAAAACTGATTAATTAACCCTAATTAATTCTGAATTAAACTCTAGTTTATACAAATTAATACTAATTAAACCTAACTAACTCCAATTAACCCTATTTTTTCCTAACTAACACTGATTAGCCCTAATTAACAATCACCGCAAGAAAATATGTATTAGGCGACGGAGTTTTAGCGACGGAAGGTATTCCGTCGCTAAACATGTCTTTAAGCGACGGAATATCCCGTCGCTAAACATCCGTTGCAAAATACTATTACCGACGGAATACACCGTTGGTAAAAGTATTTTGCAACGGATTTTTAACGACAGACTTTTAGCGACGGACCTACCGTCGCTAAATATTTTTATAAAATTAGTAATTTTGAGTTTTTTTTAAAATTATTTAAACGACGGAATAAAACCGTCGCTAAAAAGTCTGTCGCAAAAAGTCTTTATAATAAGACATTCACCGACGGAGTTTTAGCGACGGTGTTATTCCGTCGCTAAAGATCCTCCATTTAAAAATAGATCTGGTTTCTTTCTCTCTCCCCGTTCTCTCTCTGAAATTCTGCTCTCACCCACCCACCGCCATTCTCACCTTCGGCGACCCTTCTCTACGGTGACCCAGCTCCGGCGACACTCCCGTCCCCCACCCGACGCCGCGCCACCAAGCCTTGCACTCCGGTCGTGCCACAAAGCCCTCCACTGTCGCCGCGCAACGAAACCCACCACTGCCGCCGCACCACCAACGCCGCCGCCGTCGTACCCACCTCGAGATTTGTATGTCAATTGCCCTAAATTATCTAAATTTTTTGTTATTTTGTCTTCAATTTAGGTTACATGCCCTAAATTATGCCTGGTTTATTTAGATTTGTATGTCAATTTAGGTTCAATTTTTTGTTAATTTGTCAATTGCCCTAAATTATCTGAATTATTTATGATGTCATTCACTTTGTTGTTCAGACGGATCCTGCCCCATGTGACTGTTTGCAAATTCTTAGAGCATAGTTCGAAGTCTTTACCCACTGCTCTTGCTTTAGTTTCATTTGTCAAACAATATGTATTTGAGTTCAATATAACCTTTAGATGTTCGAATCATGTCCTAGAACGTAGCGATAAACTAAACGTGGCAAACGTTATGGAAGGGGGAGGGAGCAGCATTCTCGGGGACGAGGTACCCAGATTTCGGCACGTCCCAAAAGGGAAAGGAGGATGTGATAGGAAAGTTCACTCCTCATACAAAAACATTACTCGTACATTAGTGTGTCAATATGACACACTAATAAGTACTTGTTCATTTGCAGCCCTACTAAAAACCGGTGTTAGCTTTCATGCATGACTTAGACTTTCATCCATGCTTTTGTCATTGCTAACGTTTCTAAGCTCTTAGCCTGGCTTGACAATGAGACATCACTCAGCTCGACACAACCATGTTGTATGTGTACCAACTTGCTACTGATTCAGTTTAGATTTCTTAGTCCAATATGTGGCAACCCAACTCGCTAGGACGAAAATTTAAATGATGATGATGAGTCACAAACTATTCGCGGTTAGAGTCAAAGTGTGATAATAGTGTCCAATTCAAAAATAAGGTGGTCGGTGTCCATTTTAGTACACCTTAAACCTTATTCTTAGAGTACTCATCACTAATATACTAGTTATAGTTAGCTCTTTCGCAGATCAGCTTAAACTTCACCAACCTAGATTTAAGTGTAAATCCACCATTGATACCAATTTTGCCTGGTACAAGTGATGCAGTTAAACGAAATTTGGAGCTGTATTCTTGGTCAATGGATCAGATCTTGATCTAATCACACTCGTATTTGAATGGATTTGCTCGAATATGGTGAGATTTTGTGATTGATCGGAACCCGTCCGGGTCTAGGGCTGCTTATTGACAAATAGAATTGGACAGACAAAGTTGGGTCGGATCCCAAAGATGAATGGAGATTTCCTCTATAAGGGAGCGGTTCCAGATGACTTATTCCACGCTTTAAGAAGGAAGCAAACCACCTTTCTCACTCGATTAGTCAATGACTTTGCACAAAGTTTGAGAAGCTTGATCTTTTGATTTAATTTTTCAATTGTACCCTTTGTCTTCGAATCGAGAAAATAATTTGTAACTGTCTAACAGTACCATATCGACTTATGTGGTGTTAAACTACCAATAACTGTCTAACAGTACCATATCGAGAAAATAATTTGCTGGCAAAAATGCTTAAAAGACAGCTACCCAACCTTAACTACTCCTAAAACTTAACTAACGCTATGTATAGACTACCTAAATCGGCAACTTCCTCTCTAAATTCCACATCGCAGCCACGTTAATACCTTCCACAAAACCATTACATATTCATTTCCATCCAAACTTCCCTCATGAGTCATGACGTTCCTTTCTGTCCAATACGCGATATATACACATTGACAAGCAAACACGCAGAATTAGGGTTTGTGAGAATTTTCTAAAATTGAACTTCTTACACTGAATAAGCGATGCGCTTGAGTAGTAATTCAAACAACAATCAAGCGAGCAAGGTCTTTCTGTAGACCTCATCTTTACGAACAACTTTCCCATAATCTTAAACTTCTTGAACATGGCCTTTGTAAACAAGACAAGGAGAATCGTGCTCGAGAAGAATGGCCATGGTTTCAGAATTTTATGGTCTAATAGCATTGTCAAGGGAAAAAGAAACACTGCTATTTCCATATTACTACTAAGAGGAATTTTAGAGTCAGAACTAACTCTTAAGGTTCATTAAAATAGAAGGGGGAAACGCCGGTAAAAGTGCTTTCGTTATTGAAGGTCAATAGCATCGCTTGCTTTCAACAATGATTACGCGCTTGGGTATTGCCTTTTTAGTGTCGATTTTTCTTGCCAGTTTAAGTGACAGTCTATGTCAGTATGGTTTGGTCGAAACATGACAGACCTGATTGGAAGCAATATGAATAGACACTAAAACTGCACAGGAGATGGATTCCCAAAACCAAGCTTATATAAGACTACGGGAGCTGTCTTATTAGCGGTAATATGGAGCATGCGCCATAGCTTGATACTCTTACTCAGGACTTTATCGCACAACAACATTTTGCTTCTTACTTTCCATGACATAGGTGGCTATTTGGGTGGTGAAATGATGATGTGCGTAGTTGAGATTTTTGTGGTAGTCATTTTAGCTACAACTCACTGTGGATCTATTTTTTTAGCATCACTTTAACATAATTTGATAGATTTAATTCAGCTATGAAATTGATGCTCGTCGATTGAATAATCATCGATTGGTTTTTCATGTTAAAGTAGGTTAAATGGCTTCTGCTTCGGTGAACAGGGACGTTTCAGTCAACAGGCACTTCTTCAAGGTCATGATGCCTGGTTTTCATACAGAACTTGTATGTCATCCCGCTTTCTCTATGTTTTCGTGTGTGTTAAAAGTTTTATCTTTGGTTAAAAACTTACATGTCTTACTGTATTATGAATATGTTAGGCCATACCGGTAGCATTTTGGCGATTGCTTACCACATTGAGATTTGAAGCAACTTTAACCAGCCGCAAGGGGTCATGGCTTGTTAAATTGAAGAAGAAGGTTGGCCAAGAGGTTCTTTGCTTCGAAGAGGGTTGGAACGAATTCGTGCAACAACATGACCTCCATCTAGGAGACTTTGTAGTCTTTCAACACATGGGGCAAATGCGTTTTTAAGTCAGCGTGTTTGATCAAAGCACTTGTGAAAAGCCTTTCCCCTAATGTTGAACTCTGAGGCGTAATTAGATAATATTTTAAATTAATCGCATCGGATATGTACATTTTGAACAATGTTGTGAATATTGACTATTTGTTTGATAATTTTAGGTTGTTAATTGTGATTATTGATCGATGATTTGTTAATCGATGATTTTAGATTGTTAATCGTGCATTTGATATATTGAGATTGTTGACGGAGGATGGGACCCAATTGGTTTGAATTTTTTATTACAGGTTTGGGCATTAAAAATTTTAAAAATGACTTTAACTTTTAGCGACAGATTAATTCCGTCGCTAAATATTTTATACAGTCGCTAATTTCGTAAAAAAGCAAATAAATTAAAGTACGTAAAACATAATTAGCGACGGATATTCCGTCGCTAATTCAGAAATAAATCCGTCGCCAAACGTTCTATATTAGACGACGGATTTTATAATTCCGTCGCAAAACTTTTAGCAACGGCCTTTTATACGAGGGACTTTTAACGACGGTAATTCCGTCGCTAAAAGTTTTAGCGACGGAATATAGGCCTTTAGCGACGGGAAAATCCGTCGCTAAAGACCGTATTCCTTGTAGTGAATGATTTACCCTAATTTTACTATTAATTTAAACTCTAATTAGCCTACTTAGCCCTATTGTCCCGATAAATCGCAGACAAATCCTAATTAACATATTTAAACCCCAATTACTCTAACTAAATCCTTATTATCCCTAATTAGCGCTGATAAATCCTAACTAAACCCTAATGAGCCTTAAATATCCTTGATTAACCCTAAAATACTCAATTAACCCTAATTAAACCTTAATTACCCTAATTATACCCTAATACATCCTTAATTAACCCTAATTATCGTAAATACAACCTAACACTAATTATATACTTAAACCCCAGACCCAATCACATGTGGGACAATATCAACTTTGCGAATGAACTTCATATTCCACTAAAAGATGTGAGTCGGCTTCCTGCATTAGGAATATTCGTTGTTATTTTGTGAAGTCCATTGACAATGAGTTGGTCCAACTCGTTGTCAACGAATTCTAAAGGGAATCATTTTGATTATGGCATGTTCTTGCAAATTAACATAATAATTCCATCTTTTTGAAATTTTGATTTTTCGGAAAGGTTGTTGCATATGTTACCAATTTTTAACCAAATGCATGCATAAAAATCCTTAATTCTCGTTCAAAAGCACTCATTACAAACCAATGCATTGTAATGAGCCTTTGGATATCCAATTTGGACAATCTAGAAAAGCTATGTGGTTATAAACTAGTGTATAGACTCATGCTTGGTATTCTATGTCGTGGATATTTGGTACACGTTTTCCAGTGTTTCTCTGGGTGCATTCAGATCTAATGTTCTAATAGTCTTGCAAGGCAAGATTAGAAGACTTAATCGATGTCGTGTACTTGGGAAAATACGGGAAGGCCGGTGCTACCGAATTTTTCATAGACATCGGACTAAGCATGAGTTGGTAATTCTTTTATAGACATGTGCTTTTCTGAATGGGATAAGACCACTACCTATTAGAGAATGGAGGGGGGGTATAGATATGTTGTCACATGCATGCATTCATTTTCATATCGACCCTACCTAATTAATGGTTGAATTTAAAGTGGTATATAGTACTCTCAGTCATCATGTCGGTCGATCGAATTGATGAAAAGAAAAATTCATGATGATTTCGATGATCGCATCGATGAATTTCTCGAGTTCGTTTACGCGCATTCTGCATATTTTGACTTTGAGATGATAAAGGTGTCTGTGCAGTAAATGTGAGTTGTTGCATTGGAGAAGAAGAATGGTGGTAATATAGCATCTTTTTCGGTTCGGTTTTCTTAGTGGATACACAAGGTGGACACAGCACAGGAAAATAATAGTACTGTCATCCAACCCGGCTACTCAAGCTAAAGTTAGGGTAGAGGCACAGTATGATTATCGAGATATGATTATAGATGTTATCCATGCTAATGTTTATCGGGATGACTACCGCGGCAGTGTCAGTCCCCAACAACCGAACGAGGGGGCTTATCAGTTTTATAATTTGTTGAGAGAAATCGAAGAGCCATTGTGGGATGAAATTAGGAAACAAACACGGTCATCTGTGGTTAATAGGTTATTACAGTTGAATCAGACCATGGGTTGAGTGAGAAAGGATTTAACAAGTTTGTTACTTTTATCAAGGAAATCTTACCAAAGAGTGAAAAGCTGCCCCCGTTATACTATATATGATGCGAAGAAGATGATGATGAAACTTGACCTTGGCTATAAACAGATAGATGCGTGCAATAACAACTGTGTTTAGTTTTGGAAAGAGAATAAGGACTTGACAAAGTGTCCAGTATGTGACCAATTAAGGTATAAACCGCACATAGGGAAGAAGAAAAACATTGCATGGAAGGTATTGTGATATTTTTCGATTACGCCAAGGCCTCAACGAATGTACTACTCCTCCAATATGGCTAAACATATGAGAGCTCACTATGAGACTCGTAGCAACGATGCCGGTGTGATGACACACCCCGATGATGGATAGGCGTGGAAGGATTTTGACTGTAAGCAGAAGGATAAACTCAACGGGACAATAGAGCATGAGGTTGTCACACTGGACTATCCATCTAGTAAAAAAATGCTCTCACACCTGGAAGCACTTGATAATGACATACCATACAGCAAGGGTGTGTCGCATCAGAAGACTCCAAGATACGAGAAAAAGCATAACCAGAGGAAACAATGTATTTTCTGGGAGTTAGACAACTGGAGGAGACTCATTATTTGAAACAACAAAGATGTGATGCACATTGAGAAGAATATTTTTTAATAGAGCTTGTCAATTTTATAGCCAATATTTGGGCCTAATATTGATACCGGGTTAAATCAATTAGGCCAAAATGAGCAAGAAACTAGCACAAATTTTGAAGGGCATTTATCAATATTCAGGCCAAGTAGTCCGTTCGGACGAATCTATAATCAGTGGCTAACGAATGAAGAATATAGTGCTGCAGCAATATATGCCCTTCTAAATTGTGATGAAGTTTCAGCATTCGTTGAGTAAGTTACTGTCTTCAAATAATTATTATAAACGCTTGAAAATGTGTGATCAATGGGTTAATTATCTATTTGCAGTGAGTTCGATACGGAATCTCTAATCACTGATCCCGCTAGACTCGAATCTCATTAAATATTACAATTTGTTGATTCGTTCAGAAGACGTGTAAGACTATAACCATGCTATATATACTATGTGCTATATATAGATATGTGGTTTATTAGTATGCTGATTTATCCTTAATTTTCACCGTCTTCTATAATAGACTCCTGCTGGTAGACTCCTGCTTGAAAATACTAGCTTAGGGCCCTAATAAATAGGCATCCTGTCATGGAGGCTATATCATCAGCGGGTTTAGGTTTAACACAACAGTTGATGACCGAACAAAAAACCAAAAATAGCGGAGTCTTGGTCAACGACGAATGTTATGACGAGAATTGCATAGGCTTTTATGGGGAGTTAGATGATATTGTTGAGCTAACATATCTACGTACCCAAAACTGCCTAGTAATGTTCAAGTACATGGTTTGATGTCACATGCAGTAGAGGAATGCGTTTTACCTCGCAAGGGATTGCAGATGTCAATATTAAGTTAAGACTTGAATCAGACGAACAATTTGTGTTTGCTAGTCAAGCTGCAGAAGTGTTCTACGCGGAAGATGTAGCAAATCCTCAATCTCATTGGTATACTATTATCAAGTCCAAGAAATTTCCCGTCACATATGACAGTGAGGTAGACACCTTTCAAGCCAGCCAAGCACCTGTCTTGGTACCTGTTGAGGTGAACAACGAGGAGGATGTTCTTCCTCTTCAACCAACACTTGATGTAGGAGAAGAAGTCATAGATGATGATGCGGAAGACGTAGAAAGTGTTAAGATGATGAGGCTGAGTCTACTGACGAAGAGGATGAATTACAAGATGAAGAGGACGACGAGTCCCAGGAAGTACGGGATGATGAGTCTAAAGATGTAGACAAGGATGATTCTAAAAATGAAGATGATGATTGACTTGTAATGTTGTCACATGCATTGTAATAAGTAACTTGAATATTTCTACAAATAAACATATGTTAACTTACTTATATACTTGGTTCATATAGTGTTTCTACAATTAAACATATGTGAACTTACTCGTATACTCAGTTTATCATGTGGTGTTTATGCAGCTTTAGTGTAATCCAAAGCATGTCATAGCAGTTTCGTGTTGTAATTTTAATGTGTTAATTTCTTTGGGCTTCCTCTATACAAAGTCAGTTATGGATAGATTACGAGCCATTCGTGGTCGTGGTGGTCGCCGAGCTGCGTCCACCCAAGTTGCTCCCACCTTGTTATTGCCCCCTGATGATGAGGCACACAGTGCGAGCATCCAGTAGGCAGGGCCTCAGCCCTATCCCCAGCTGTTGTCACCGCCCCAGCCCCAGGCCGAATCCTCCCACCTGTACGACGTTTTCTTTCTTCTGTGGGTTCGACCTCAGGTATATTTGATAATTGTATTTAGTCGTAATGTTAGACTCATATTTAAATTATATTTGAACAATATTAATGTTGGTGTTTTATAAGATCTCGTCGAGCCCGTGGACCGACACTTAAGGTGCGCATAGATCCCAAACGTAAACAGAGAGTTACTCTCACCGAGGAGAGCCAGTAAGTAAAAAATCACATAATGCAGTACTTATCACTTTAATTCCGATAGTTATTACGGTCCACGTATCTAATGATATTAATGTATTTCTTTATCAGGGTCCTGGAGTGTCCGGCGAAGATGAAGATCAGCGTCCTTGTGAAGGGCCGATTCTTTGAGCCACGACTGTATTGGAAGGACTCAGATGCCGGGACGAAGGAGGCATTGTGGAAGGAGTGGCTGGTATGGTTTCCCTTTTTGTCAGTTATTATTTGTTTAAATAGTATGTAATATTTAAATTAATCATATGAATTGTTTAATTGAATGCCTTACAAGATAGGTTCAAGTTTGAATCGCCTGAGTAGCAGGCGTTGAGGCTGCAGACATTTTTTCTACATCGGCAAAAATTACCGGCGATGGCTATACAACGCACGGGAACAGGTGAGGAAGATGCTGCCCGAGGGTGCCCCGATGGAGGAGTTGAAGGGGTATCCCCCCTATTGGATCTCACCATATGTATGGGGGCAGATGGTTGATTAGTGGATCACTGATCCAGTATGGGAGACGAAGAGAAAGAGTGGGAGGGAGAACAGACAGGATTGGGATCCTATGCACACAGGGGGGTCAATGCCTCACAACGTCATCTGATACAGGAATGTGGTTGAGCACCCGAACCTAGAACCGCCGGATGAGGTCTGTGCTCTAACATACACTCAGCACACCTGAGGATGAGGGATAAGGATGCTGCACATCGGGTGGGGACTTCATTTTAGATATTTTTCGGCAGATCGATGTAAGTTAAAAAATTAATTTATTTTTGTCCAATTTTGGCTATGTATTCGATGTCTATTGCCTTAATAGCAATCACTATTTTGTAGGCCTCNTATGAATAGAATAGGGGATCTGGGCAGCAGTTCGACCAGCCATCAGCGTCCACGAGTACGTATCATGATCAGAGTGTCCCCACCCTCTGCTGCCCCTCCACAGATTCAGACACCACCCGCGGAATGACTTTGACACCCGATCGATATCCGTCGCATTGTGAAGGAGGTGTTCCGGATGATCAACGCATGACGGGATCAGCAAGGCCTTATTGCTAGACATCCTAAGCCGGATTTGGATGACAATATCGACAATCAGCAGGATCCAGATCCCGGTCTCAGAGAGTCCTGAGCCCTTCCCCTATTCCCCTCATGTGCTTTGCTGGATATGTGCTCCCTACCTTCCCCTATTTGTATCATGTTCCCTGTTATATCATGTCCACTATGAACAATTTTGTATAAAGTTTATGTTTAATTACTATATATAGTTTTGATTAATGAATTTAAATTACTTTGTTTTAGGGTTAAAATGGTTGCTGATTGATCATCAATCATTTATCCCTAATGTGAGTTAAAGAATTGGGATTGAATTTCAGTTACAAGTTTGGGTATTAAAAAAAATTTAACTTTTAGCTACGGATTTTATTCCGTTGCTAAAAGTTAGATATCTTTTAGAGACTGAATATACTGTCGCCTAATACCTTTAGTGACGGTTCCTTTTAGCAACGAAATCTATGTCCTTAAATATCCATTAGTTTTTCCCACGGACTTTAGAGATGGGTATTCCGTCACTAAAACCTTTAGCGACAGTACACTCCGTCGCTAAATATTTTCTGAAATTATTAATCTCGAAAAAAATTAAACTAAAATACATAAATAATATTTAGCGATGGAATTTTCATAGCTAATGAATTTATCGTCCCGTCAACAAAGTTAGTCTTTTTGGCAATGAATTTTTAAATTCCATCGCCAAACTTTTAGTGACAAGCTTAATCGCAACGGACTTTTAGAGACGGGATTGCTAAAAGTTTTTACAACGGTTTGTAGACCTTTAGCAATGAAAAATTCCATCACTAAAAATCCAGTTTGTAGACCAGTTTTTACAACGGTTTGAACTCAACATCGGGGTCGAGTGCCCTACGTATCCGACTTGACAAGACGGGATCAAAACCTCGTACTTCGACCGAACAGAGGGAAGGTGTCCTAAATCTCAGTCTGTCTAATCCTAATCAACTTCTTTTAGTTGAAATCTAATTAACTCTTCTAATTAAAATATGTTTCTAATCAACACCTTAAGTTGTTTTGGAATCCTTATCTTACTCAAATTCTTTTAGTTGAAAGGTAGGAAAACTGGTTTTTTATGCTTCAAAGGCCAAAACTCAATTGACGAAAAGGATTTAATCTACGACTCTTCTAGGTTGATCTACAAATAGCAAACAACACGGGTAAAAGATTATACCTGTTTATTTGGACTGGCGGGTAGTTGACTTTGGATTCTCTACAATGTGACACATTACGTGAACTATGAACACACAAGTATAGGGAAGAATGAACTCTTTATCTCTCTCTCTCTCTCTCTCTCTCTCTCTCTCTCACTCACTCACTCACTCACTCACTCACTCACTCTCTCACAGGAAACTGACCGCCTCTTTAGGAACTTTCTCTCTAACTGAGCTTCCTTTTTTGGTGTGGCCCGAGGCTGTTTATACTGAGGTTTTGGGGCCTAGGGTTGCAAAAAGCTGCACAAGGAGTGTGATAATGTGTCTTGGATAAAAAAAACCCGGAATGTGTGGGAGTCCCATATCGGTTATTCAGAGAAGGTTACAACTTAGTCCTAAGTATATAAGTCTTGTCCCACATTAGTTATTTAGAGAAAATCACTACTTATCTAAGTTTATATATGTTGTCTTGTATTGTGTTTTAAGGACAAGAGAGAAGAGTCATTTTTTGAGAGGGTTTGTTGAGAGAGATAAAGATCTTTAATCTCCCTTAACAAGCATAGTAAAATCGATGCTACCACCATGGAGTAGGCTTTCACCGAACCACGCCAATCTTGTGTCTTGTGTGCCTCTATTTTCTGTTATTATTTTCGATTCTCTTCTTCATTACCTGATGCAAAATCTAGTATATTATTTAACAAATGGTATTAGAGCTGAGGTTCACGGTATATTAAAAGCACCTTGCAATGGCACCAAATACTTCGACGAAGTATGATTTGGAAAAGTTTGATGGATCAAACGATTTCATTTTATAGAGGATAAAGATGCGTGCTGTTCTGATTCAACAAGGGTTGTTGAAAGCGTTAAAGGGGAATCAAGGGCTTCTTGAGACGATGTCTGCTGATAAAAAAGAAGACATGTTGGAGAGACCCATAGTGCCATGTTGCTGCGTTTAGCCGACAACGTGTTGCGAAAGGTTTATCAGGAAATTACTGCGGCTCAATTGTGGCTGAAATTGGAGAGCTTGTACATGACGAAGTCTCTGGCAAATCACCTGTATTTAAAGCAATGGTTGTATACTCTTCGGATGAAAGAAGGTACATCGATCAGTGATCATCTTAATGAATATAACAAGGTAATATTATACATGTAAAATATTGATATCAAGATAGAAGATAAGGATAAAGCTTTATTATTACTGTGTTATTTACCTCCGTCATATGAACATCTTGTTACTACCTTATTATATGGGAAGGACAGTATCTCTTTGGAGGAGGTTAAGGCTATGATAAATTCTTAGGAATTAAGGAAGAAGGTTTCAGAAAATAAGAGAGAGGAACATGGTGATGGTCTGATGGCTTGAGGCCTAAGCACTAACCACGCTAGGTCTAAAAATAAAGGAAGATCGAGGTCTCAGTCAAAAGAAAATTGAAGTGTTATCATTGTCACTAGGAAGGGCATTATAGAAAGGATTGTCATGAGCGTAAAGGAAAGAAAAAGGAATTCCAAGATACTAGAGTAGTAGAAGATAATTCTGATGGTGCGGATGTTCTCTCAGTTACTATTAGTTCCTCAGATGGAGGGTGAATTTTTTATATGGGTTTCTCCTATCATATGTGTCCGAATAGGGATTGGCCACTTATCGCTCATTTCATGGTGGTAAAGTTCGTATGGGAAACAATGTCGCCTGTAAAGTGGTTGGGATAGGTTCAATTCAGACTAGGATGCATGATGGCATTGTTAGAACTTTGACTGATGTCAGGCACGTTCCAGAGCTGAGAAAAAAATCTGATTTCTTTAGGTACGCTTGATTCCAATGGTTGTAGCTATCGGGCTGCAAGTGGAGTTATGAGGATAATGAAGGTTGCTCTTATCGTGATGAAGGGGTTAAAACAAAATACTCTCTATTTGTTACATGGTAGCACAATTACGGGAGCAGCAACAACTGCTTCATCTTCTGATATAAATTCTGACACTACAGAGATTTGGCATATGTGTCTTGGGCATATGAGCGAGAGAAGTATGGATGTGCTGAGCAAACAAGGTTTGCTGCGAAGTTGGAAAATCAAAAAGCTAAATTTTTATGAGCATTGTATCTTCGAGAAGCAGTGCAGGGTAAAATTCAGTCGGGCTGTTCATACTATCAAAGGTATGGTGGATTATATCCATTCAGATCTTTGGGGTCCTTCCACGATTTTTAAGGGCGATGGCAAATATATGTTGACCTTTATTGATGACTTCTCAAAAAAGGTCTGGGTGTACATTTTGAAAAAGAAGAATGATGTCTTTATTCAGTGGAAGCAGTTTAAGATGATGATTGAAAAATAGACCGGCAAAGAAATTATATGCTTGAGGACTGACAATGGCATAGAATTCTGCTTGGACGAGTTTACAGAGTTCTGTAAGAATGAAGGCATAGTGAGGCATCACACTATTAGAAAAATGCCACAGTAGAATGGGTTTGCATAAGGGATGAATAAGACTCTCCTTGAGAGGGCTCAATGTATGCTTTCAAATGCTGGGTTATCGAATGAATTTTGAGCAGAAACTGTTAACACATGTGCATATTTGATAAATAGGTGTCCATCAACTGCAATTGATTGCAAGACTCCTGAAGAAGTTTGGTCTGGTATACATGTTAATTATGAAAAATTGAGGATATTTGGTTGTCATGCTTATGATGGTAAACTTGAGCCAAGAGCGAAGAAGTGCATTTTCTTAGGCTATGCAAAATGGGGTAAAAGTGTACAGGTTGTGGTGTCCTGATTCTAAGTCATCCAGGTTCCTAATTAGCAGAAATGTGACCTTTGATGAGTTTTTGATGCTTTCGAAGGAGAATGAGTTGAATGATGAAGGTAAAGACCACGGTGTCAAGGAAAAGGGGGAGCTGGTTGTTTGAGCTCCAGATTATTTGCTTGTAATTCTTACAGATGAGGAAGATGGTTATCATTCTACCAAGGAGAATGAAGAACTTTAGGACCAACAGTATAGCATTGCCAGAAACAGACCGAGAAGATAAATTTGACCCCCTCAGAATTATGGAGATGCGGATATGGTTGCTTATGCTCCTAGTGCGGTAGAGAGTATTAAGGTTGAAGAGCCTGTTACATATAAAGAGGCCATCAAGAGCACGGAATCAGTGCAGTGGATAGTTTCTATGAGTGACGAGATGAAATCTTTTTACAAGAATCAAACGTGGAAATTGGTGAAACCGCCTATAGGCCAGAAGATTGTTAGTTGCAAATGGGTATACAAGAAGAAGGAGGGAATTCTTGGAATAGAAGATGCAAGGTATAAAGCACGTTTGGTAGCTAAGGGTTTTACTCAGAGAGAATGTATTGATTACAATGAAACATTTTCTCCTGTAGTAAAACATACTTCGATAAGAGTGTTGCTTGCTATGGTTGCTCTATATGACTTGGAGTTAGAACAACTGGATGTCAAGATAACTTTTCTACACGGTGAGTTAGAAGAGCAGATATTCATGCGTCAGCCTGAGGGGTTCGTGATCCAGGATAAGGAAGATCATGTTTGTTTGTTGAAGAAATCCTTGTATGGATTAAAGCAATCTCCAAGGCAATGGTATAAGTGGTTTGATACTTTTATGGCAGAGAAAGGTTATATCAGGAATGCCTATGACAGTTGTGTGTATCACTAGAGGCTTGCGGATGGTTCTCATATATACTTGATGTTGTATATTATTGATGACATGTTGATTGCAGCAAAAATGATGTTAGGCATCAACAGTTTGAAAGAGCAGTTGAAAAGGGAATTTGAGATAAAAGACTTGGGTGCAGCAAAGAGGATATTAGGGATAGAGATTCAAAGGGATCGACTTGTAAAATTTTGTACTTGTCCCAGAAAAAGTACATTGAGCGAGTACTGCAGCTCTTTGGTATGAAAAACTCTAAACCTGTGACTATTCCTTTGGCGGCACACTTCAAGCTTTCACCAGCTGATTCCCTACGGACCCAGGAGAAGGTGGAGCACATAGTGTGTTCCATATGCTACTGAAGTGGGAAATCTCATGTATGCTATGGATTGAACGAGACCGGATATTTCTCATGCAGTCTGTGTGGTTAGCAGGTACATGAGTAATCCTGGGAAAGCTCGTTGGCAGGCAGTGAAGTGGATACTATGATACTTGAGAGGTACAGCAGATACTTGTGTAGTCTACCATTAGGGCAGTGATGTGAATGGTAGAGTTGTTGGATATGTGGACTCAGACTATGCTAAAGATTTGGATAAGAGGAGATCTTTGACGGGTTATCTTCACTTTTTCGAGTTTGTTATCAGTTGGATGGCTATTCTGCAGACTATTGTTGCCTTGTCTATTACAGAAGCTAAGTACATAGCAGCGACTGAAGCAGTGAAGGAAGCTACTTGGTTGAAGGGATTGGTTGGTGATTTGGGTTTGAAGCAAGAGTCTAGCACTGTTTACTACGACAGCCAAAGTGCCATACATCTGACCAAAAATCAGATGTTCCATGAGCAGATCAAACACATTGATGTCAGGTTTCATTTTATTCAGGATGTGGTTTCTCAGGGTACCGTTATGGTAGAGAAGATTTTCACAGTTGAAAATCCAGTGGACACGATGGCAAAGGAAATTCCAGAGATCAAGTTTATGCATTGCTTAGATTTGATTAGTATCAGCAGTATTTAAGGTGCGGCCCTACGGGGCAGGTGTGGTAGCAGTAGATGATATTTTCAGGTTGTTTATAACTTGTTTTATTTTAGCCAAGGTGGAGATTTGTGATAATGTGTCTTGGATAAAAAAACCTGGAATGTGTAGGAGTCTCACATCGGTTATTCAGAGAAGGTTACAACTTAGTCATATGTATATAAGTTTTGTCCCACATTGGTTATTTAGAGAAAGTCACTACTTATCTCTAAGTATATATATGTTATCTTGTATTGTGTTTTAAGGACAAGGGTGAAGAGTCATTCTTTGAGAGGGTTGGTTGAAATAGACAAAGGTATGTAATCTTTAGTGACAAACATCGTGAAATCGCTGCTACTACCGTGGAGTAGGCTTTCGCCGAACCACGTAAATCTTGTGTCTTGTGTGCCTCTATTTTCTGTTATTATTTTCGATTCTCTTCTTCATTACTTGGTGTGGAATCTATTGTATTGTTTAACAAAGAGAATGAAATACAACCCTAGCTACAAAAAAATGAGATAAAAAGAGTGAACCCTTACCGGGCGGCTTAGATAAGAACCGGCCGATACCCTTTTGCCTTTCTTGATTTACTTTTAAGCCAATTTTAAAAAGAAATGAATACCTTTCTGAACTGAACTCACGTGATAAATATGAACCATGCAGAAATCCAATCAAAACTAAACCAACTTCCTAAACTCTCTATCATATCTAGACTCTAAGCTTGGTTAAGCCAAAACTTATTAGATTAACCAATTGGATTGGACCAAATAAACATGGCTTACTAAACTAAACTCAAGTACTTAAAATAAGGCCTAAAACATACAAAATAAAGTCTACAGAAAATATATGAAATAAGGCTTATAAAAATAAGGTGTCTATAGAGCCCCTCGGTGACGGAGCTCGCTTATGAGAGAACATCATAACAAACAACATATTTTTTTGGGAAAACTTGTAAAAGACCACACGACCTATGACAAATTCAAAGACTCACACAATAGAGAGGTCTGACCTTTATAAGACTTCCTACATATACTTGGAAAAATAAAACCAACGTAGTTCAAATAAGTGGATCCTGGGAACTGGAACTAGATACTAAGTACTCAACAGCTTTAAGCACTTAGAGACATCACTCAGAGTTGAAGCCAACAACGTGTGAAAGTTGTTGGTCGTTAATTAACATCAAGGGGAAGGTGAAAATGAGATTCAACTTCATCTAGATCTAGAGTCAACAGTAACAACGATTAGTCATCTATAAATATTAGAAAAGAAGTCATGCCTATGACCCGGAGCTAATAGTAACAACAATTAATCTTTTTGACATGGAGAGAAAAGTACGTCTAGATGTCAAAGCCAATTGATCAATAGTGTTGGTCGTCGAGACATAACCAAAATAGACTTTATCTAAAGCCAGAGTCAATAGTAACAACGATTGATCAAATAAAAAATATGTACCTCCAGATGCTGGAGCAAATAGAGCAATTGTGTTGGCCGTCTAGGAGTGCTGGAAATCATCACTAAGAGTGAAAGCCAATGGATAATCATGTTTGTTGACTAGACATAGTAAAACAGTGAACCTAAGAGTTGGAGCTAACAATGCGTGAAAGTGGCTGGTAGCTTAGGAACACTGGTCACTCATATCTAAGAGTCATAGCAAACATTGCTTAAGAGTGGCTAGTCATGACAATCATCGTCATTAAAGGCACATGCGCACCTAATGCGTAAAGGAACCCTGGAGCCTAGGGCAGGCGCGTGCCTTTCCGAAGTGAGGAGAAAAATGCAAATAAATAGATATTAGTTCACAGAACAAATGAAATCAAGTTAAAAAATAAAAAAAAATTAACATGGCAATTTAAAAAAATTCTAACACTAGAAAAAGTTTTAAATATGATGAGAAGTAGTTAATCCTTTGTGAACATGACACAATCATCGTCATCATTATCAGTAAAGACAAAATCAACAATGCTTCTTTCAAAGGAGATTTCCTCTAAGTCCGGTACAGCTCCCTCTTCTATTTCATCTTCTTTGTCTAAAAGATAAATTGAAAGAGTAGATTTACTTAAAAGGGTGCAGCAGTCACCAACTGGGCTCTGGTACTGTGAACAGCAGGGGAGTTGATTGATTGGGGATTTTGAGTTTTAAGCTTTTCTGTTGTTGGTTTAGATATTGATTTTTTAAATTATGAACTAAAAAGTTAAAAATGATGAACAATTTAGATGATTCCATGATGGAAAAAACAAAGACCATTAAATGTAGAAGCGTCTGCCCCTAACCCTAGGCGAGGTATGCTCCCGATGCCTTATGCTTATACACACCTCAGCATGCTTTTGAAAACACTGGCTTGGATACAAGCATATCTAGAAGCCGAAGACAACAACGTTTGAGAGCTACTTGTCATCTAAGACACACTAGACACATGACTAAGTGTGAAAATGGCTGATCACTAGACCACATGGAATATAGCACACACAAGAGCCATAGTCAACAACGTGTGAAAGCGACTGGTTGTTAAGGACCATTGGAAACTCATATCCAAGAGCAAGAGCCAACAACACATAAAAGTTGTTGGTTGCTTCGATACAAGGAAAGAAGCATATGTGCCAGAGCCAATAACACTGAAAAGTGTCTGGTCGTCTAGATACACTGAGAATAGCTGCAAAGAAGCCACTCAAAGATGGAGCCAATACAGGAAAAGGACCCACTCCATGCCGGAGCCAATACAAATATAGGAACCACTCAAAGGCTGAGCCAATAATGTTGAACGACATTTAGTCGTTAAGTGAGAGGAATAGGATATGTCGACTCTCTTTTTAAGTCGAGAAAGATATAAATCAAAACTTAAGTTTTTCTTTTTATCATGTTTTAATTTTTTATGTTTATTATTTTTCCAGAAACTCTTTTTCTCTTAACGCAGAGGTACGGAAAACGCAATAAGCTGGATAAAGATAGACAAACACTAACCTGACAGTATCATCTGTATACATTTTTATTTAGAGGCTTCACGTGGTCCCCTCTCATGACAGTCGGGATAGTGTTTTTATTTGTTCATCCAGCTCATTTGCTTATCAGTATTATGTTGATTGAATTTTTAGTCTTGGGACTTCCTATGATTCCCCTTTCTTGACAGTCATCCAGACACTATTATGTGAGTACCAAGAGAGGGGTATCATAAAGACGCCCTACATTAAAAATTCATGCAGATAATTCTAACCACGAAAACAAGTTGGATGAACAATGACAAGACACTGTACCTGACTGCAATGAGAGTTGAATCGCATGGAGACCCTAAAAATAAATGCATGCAGACAATAGTGACCATGCAATAAGCTGGATTAAAAAGACAGACTCTATCATGAATGTCAGGAGAGGTTAATAGTAGATAGCCTTTAAAGATGTTGAGACAGAAGAACCTAGGACATTTAAAATATCCCATGCAAGTGTGAGAGCATGTTTGAATTCATTTTGATTGTGCAATTCAAAACGATGCAACAAGTGTAGGTCCCAAAAAGTAGGAATATGTGAAGATGTTATGTCACAAAGTAACCAGCTCAAAAAGTGCATGAACTATTATCTTCTTCTTCTTCTTTTTTTCTTTTAATTTTTCCTATATATATATATATATTTACTTTTACCTTATCAAAATATGAAGGAGCATTTGACTCCCTAAGCAAGCAAGCATAACCTTAAGGAGCATGGGACACAATGTATGCTAGGGTGTACGAGACACGAATGGTGATAAGGAGAAATACCCAAATATGATACCAAAGTCTATTCAGTGTACCCATGGAGACCGAGCCTAGAGAGTGACTAAGCTGCTTACATTACCCCAGTGGGGTAATCAGGTCTAACAATATGCTCAATATGTCTTCTTCAAACAATGTCAATCTATGCTTGAACTCTTAACAACGAGTCTTCAATGCCTTCAATTTTTGTTTTGTTTGTTTTCAACTTTTCTTTCAACCCTTCTTCTTTTTTCCTTTTTTCTTTTGTTTCACAAAGTTGAACAAATAATCATCAGGAGTCGATTCATCATCTTATCTATTCTCAAGAGTTTGGCTCCAATGAAAAGAACCTCTTTTATGTTAAGTCTAACTTGACCGGAATACTTGGGACATAGACACACAAAGAGGCTTACCCTCCCCAAGGTTAAAAACATAGGCTTCCAAATGATAGGCAAAATTGTTTAGGCCCAAGGGACTAGCAACTAGAATAATCAAGCATATTAGAAAGAACATGTGGCTGCCAAATGATGACCTCCCATCATTGGGAATCCTTGTTCTCATGAAGACATAATGTACAACTTACACTTCTAGCTATAAGTTTTTTTTTTCAATTTTTTGTTTTTGTTTTTTGATGCTGTAACTTTTGCCTCAAAGGTAATTTTTTTGGTTTTCCAGCCTAGCATGCTTCTTCAAGATATAGTGGCCCATGCGAGGAGAGAGTGAACTAGCTTAGAAAGTCTTAATTCTCATTGTGACTCCTAATTTCTTAGAGGATGGCTTGATTCTAGGAGGTGAAAGGATAGTTATCAAAGCTTGGTTATGAAATGAGGTAACAACCCTTTCTTGATTTTAAGTTTGAAAAAGCAATGATCATCACCCCTGAGTACATAAAAAAAGTGTCTAGGAGGTAGACCACTACGCTTACATTCAAACCCATACACTTTTTAAGTTCTTAAAGTCATTCAATATTAAACTCAATCAGTATGAAAGTAATCATCTACTTTTTGAAAAACCTTAATGCTCTCGACTTTGTAATACCCGCAATTTCTTATTCCTAGCGCGAATCTTTTGAGTTCGTTAAAATAAATAATAATAATAATATTTTAGAAGCAGCAATATACATTAGATGTTAAAAAAAATAAAGAGTTAGGGGGAGGGGTTCTTTTGTAAATAGATAAAGATGGAAGGTCCATCATATAATTTTATAAAATATAATTGTGAGGCTTAGTTATTAGGTTGACACCTATGAGTTTATGGTGACAAAGCCGATTGAACAATAAAAAAAGGGGAGTAAGATGACTACTCTCGGGTGAAAGAAAGAAAGGAAACAAAAACAAAAAAAAAGGAGCATAACAAGCGAGAAACAGAGAGGAAACGAGAGAAAAGTTGACAAGGCCTCAAGGTGATCTCTCACTCTCAATATCTGAAATATAGTCGCCCGCCCGGTGCGTCTCGTCCTTGTCCTTCTTCCGCACGTGCGTCTGAGTATAGGTCAGAGCTATGACCTCATCCTCCTCCAGATCCGGGTGCTCGACCGCGTTCATGTGTCGGACGATGTCGTGTGGCACCGACCCCCCCGTGTGCGTCGGATCTCTGTTCTGTCTGTTCTCAGCCCCGCTCTTACTCTTGGCGTCCCAACCTGGATCCGCAGCCCACCAATCTATCATCTCCCCCCATACACGGTGAGATATCCAATGTGGGGGATATCTCGTCATGTCCATCGTCGGGGCACCCGCGGGCAGCGCCTTCTTCGCCCAGTCCCGTGCCTCGTGGAGCCATTGGCGGTAATTCTTGCTGATGTAGGCAAAGAAAGCATGCTGCCCCAGTACTTGCTGCTGAGGCGTGTCAAACGTGAACCCTTCCTATAAGGCATTCAATAACACAAATTAACAACATAAAACAAACTGTAATTTAACATTTACTAACGCTGAAAAAAATACTTCACCGTACCAGCCACTCCTCCCATAGGGCCTCCCTCGCAGCGGCATCCCAGTCCTTCCAGTACAGGCGTGGCTCGAAGAATCGGCCCTTCACAAGAATGCCGATCTTCGTCCTCGCCATATTCTCCAGGATCCTGCCAAAGAAGTAATTAAATTAATTAATACAGTTCAAATATAAATTAACACTCCAAAATTTTAAATATAAGGCATGAGGTGATATTTTTAGTACTTACAGGCCCTCCTGCGTGAGCATAACTCTCTGTTTACGCTGGGGGTCGATGCATACCCCTCTTGTCGGACCACGGCCTCGTCGAGATCCTACTAAATACAGACATTAATACAGTTCAAATATAAGGCTAGCGAAAATGTACGAAACACCGTTATCAACTATACCTGAGGTAGAACCCACGGAAGATGGAGAATGCACGCGCGTGTGGGATGAATCTGCGTCGGGCTGGGGCGACGGCTCGAGCTGGGGCTGGGGCGACGGTTGGGCCTAGGGCGATGGCAACGACGACGGCTGGGGCCCCATCTGCTGTCCGCGATCACTCTGTGCCTCGTCATCAGTAGGCAATGACGAGGTGGGACCCACCGGGGAGGAAGCAGCTCAGCGTCCAGCCCGGCCACGAATAGCCCGTATCCTATCCATATCTGACTTCATATAGATTATATACAAAGACATTAACACGTGAAAAACAATAATTTAGGCATAAATCATCATCGGCACTATATATATATATATATATATATATATAAAAGGATGTGCAAAAACACATCAATAAACACCAAGTTCTAAAATGATACTACATTTTAAAGTTAATGAGGGATAGTTTCGGATAATTATAGCTGACTAGGGTTGATTATGACTAATTAGGGTTATTTAGTCCTAATTAGGGTTTAATTGTGCCGAGTAGTGCTAATTAGTCCTAATTATGGCTAATTAGGCTTAATTGGGTTATGTTAGGGCTAATTAATGTTAATGAGGGCTAGTTTCGGATAATTATAGCTGATTAGGGTTGATTAGGACTAATTGGGGTTATTTAGTCCTAAGAGGGTTTAATTGTGCCGAGTAGTGCTGATTAGTCCTAATTATGGCTAATTAGGCTTAATTGGGTTATGTTATGGCTAATTAATGTTAATGAGGGCTAGTTTCGGATAATTATAGCTGATTAGGATTGATTAGGACTAATTAGGACTAAATGGGGTTATTTAGTCCTAATTAGGGTTTAATTGTGCCGAGTAGTGCTGATTAGTCCTAACTAGCGCTAATTAGGCTTAATTGGGTTATCTTAGTGCAAATTACGACTAATTAGGCTAACTATAATCAATTTAGTCCTAATTGGGTTCATTTGGGCTAATTCGGGGTAATTACAGCTAATTTGATTTTCATTAGGTTCTTAGGGTTAATTAAAACTAATTAGGCTCGTTAGAGCTAATTTGGGTTAATTGATTTATTAAAATATTGTTAATCATGATTAATTAGGGCTAATTATAACCAGTGTTGGAGCCACGATGAGATTCCAGGGGGTGCATGCTAAAAATGTCGCATTAACCTAACTGACCTAAATTTAATGCACATTCAACAACCTCAATTCCGACACCTCATAGAGGGTGTCGATATCGTGTTTGATACGTGTCTGACACCTCCGGAAACGTTTGCGACATATACTGACACGTGTCCCATCCTCCGTCAACAATCTCAATTTGCAATTCTCATATGCTCAATGCAATAAAAATTAACAAAAATCACACATTCAATCCAATTGGGTCCCATCCTCCGTCAATAATCTCAATATCTTAACTGCTCAATGCACAATTAACAATCTAAAATCATCAATTAACAATATAAAATCATCAATTAATAATCGCAATTATTTCAAATACACAGCTAATAACCTAAAATCATCAATTAACAACCTAAAGTAATCATCGATCAATAATCACAATTCTCAAATGCACAATTAACAACCTAAAATTATCAAACAAATAATCAATGTTCAAATGGAAAAAAATTGTTCAAAATACACATATCCGATGCGCTTGAATTATTTCAATTCTATTAGGGCATTCAATTTAGGGTTCAATTAGTTTAATTTAGGGTTCGATTCGATTAGGGCATTCAATTTAGGGTTTAATTAGGGTTCAATTACATCAATTTAGGGTTCAATTAGGGGTTCTATTGATTCAATATAGGGTTCGGTTGATTTGGGGCATTCAATTTAGGGTTCAATTAGTTCAATTTAGGTTTCATTTGGATTAGGGCATTCAATTTAGGGTTCAATTAGGGGTTCAATTAGTTTAATTTAGGGTTCGATTCGATTAGGGCATTCAATTTAGGGTTCAATTACTTCAATTTAGGGTTCAATTAGGGGGTTCTATTGATTCAATTTAGGGTTCGGTTGATTTGGGGCATTCAATTTAGGGTTCAATTAGGGGGTTCAATTATTTCAATTTATGGTTCGGTTGGATCAGGACATTCAATTAGGGGTTCAATTAGTTTAATTTAGGGTTCGATTCGATTAGGACATTCAATTTAGGATTTAATTATGGTTCAATTACTTCATTTAGGGTTCAATTAGGGGGTTCTATTAGTTCAATTTAGGGTTCGGTTGATTTGGGGCATTCAATTTAGGGTTCGATTAGTTCAATTTAGGGTTCAATTACGGGTTCAATTAGTTTAATTTAGGATTCGATTCGATTAGGGCATTCAATTTAGGATTTACTTAAGGTTCAATTACTTCAATTTAGGGTTCAATTATGGTTCAATTACTTCAATTTAGTGGTCGGTTGAATTGAATAAACAATACAAAGGGTTTCTTATCCTGATGTCATGCAATGGCCCATAATCTATGACCTTTCAGCGTCACCACGATCTATATCGGTGTTACAGACTAACTACCGAATATGGTTTTCTTCCTTACCTCGTCAAGAATTAAGGAAAATTAGAGATAACAAGTTCAAGTTCTTCAATAAGCCAAGATCCGTCTGAACAACAAAGTGAATGACATCATAAATAAAAGGAAAGAGATGCATGTAACCTAAATTGAAGACAAATTAACAAAAAAAATAGATAATTTAGGGCAATTGACATACAAATCTCAAGGTGGGTACGACGGCGGCGGCGTTGGTGGTGTGGTGGGCTTCATGGCGCGGCGACAATGGAGGGCTTTGTGGCACGACGGCAGTGCAAGGCTTGGTGGCACGGCGTCGGGTGGGGGACGAGAGTGTCGCCGGAGCTGGGTCGCTGTAGAGAAGGGTCGCCGGAGGTGAGAACGACAATGGGTGGGTGAGAGAAGAATTTTAGAGAGAGAATGGGGAGAGAGAAAGAAACCATATCTATTTTTAAATGGAGGATCTTTAGCGACGGAATAACACTGTCGCTAAAAATGCGTCGGTGAATGTCTTATTATAAAGACTTTTTGCGAGAGAATTGTTAGCGACGGTTTTATTCCGTCGTTTAAATAATTTAAAAAAAACTCAAAAAATACTAATTTTCTAAAAAATATTTAGCGACGGTAATTCCGTCGCTAAAAGTCCGCCGTTAAAATTCTGTCTGCAAATACTTTTACCGACGGTGTCTTCCGTCGGTAATAGTATTAAACGACGGACTTTTAACGACGGGATATTTCATCACTTAAAGACATGTTTAGCGACGGAATACCTTCCGTCGCTAAAACTCCGTCGCAAAATACATATTTTCTTGTGGTGGGTGTTGTTGTCGTGTGGGGGCGGGGGGGGGGGGGGGTGGTTAGGTGAGGGAGGAAAAGGGAGGGGGAAGGTAGCGTGGGGGAGGGGAAGGTGTAGGTAGTGGGTGTGCGCTCATAGCAGTGAGAGAGAAATGGTGGGTGTGCGTGTATGAGTGTGTTTCAGTGTGTGTCGTGGGGTGCGGGAATGTGAGTTCTTGATCGTGGGTGCCCATGTGTGGGTAAATGTGATGTATATATGTTTGACGGTGTGAAAGGTGGTGTTAGAATGAATTTAGGTTACGCATAGATGTTAGAAAATGGTTAAGGGTGTGGGTTTGCGAGTTCTGTGTGTGTGATGGGTTTTGGCAGTGAGTGGAGGGAGGAAGAAGACACTGTGGGTGTGGAAAAGGTGTAACAGTGTGTGTGTAGTTTGAATAGTAGTCGTTTTCGTCGGTAATACTAGAAACTCATGTAAGCAGTTTTTTAATAAAAATATAAAAAAATAGCTAGAGCTAGATTTAGACAAAGTGAAAAAAATACCCCAGGTATTTTTAGGAGATCTATATCAGGGAAAAATTTCAGATTTTTCCAAGGACTAGAAAGGGGTTAACGGATACGGGAAACCGTGGAAACTTACAGTGTAATTTAAAATACCAAACTAGCGCGATTTCGCGCAAAATTTTTATGGGGACCTTAGGATGTCGAGAAGTTTAATTTCCCAAGATTTCGGGTCTTTTCGAAGTCGTTTACAAATTTTGGCCGAACGAGCTTTTATGCGCTCAGTTCAGACACCGGTTCGAGATTTTCAAACAAAAATTTTCTAAAGCACTTTTTAGCTTGAGAATGACTTCGGGAGGATAAAAATAACGTTTTAAGTGCTTTTGAGATTGGTTTGGTGCCGGGAACCTTCATGGGGGCATTTCGGTAAATTGCCACCTGGAGAGGGGTATTTTGGTAATTCTCCCGACAAAGTTTTTTCTGAAGGACTTTTAGTTCGGAAAGGGTGGTAAAACATCTAAAGGGTTGTTTGAAGTTGATTTGAGGTGATGGGAGTGATAGTGGACCCCAGGGGCATTTTGGTAATTTGCCACTAGACATGGGGTATTATGGTCATTTTAACGCGCGAACTTCGAACTTCGTGAATACCTTAATCGAGCGTTCTAGAGTAATGAGAAGCGGGGAACGGGTTAAAATTAAAAAAATGAAGGGTATTGGCACTAGTGCGGTGCTACGCTAGGATAAAGACCCAACAATCGGGTCGGAGTAGCTGACTGCTGTAGAACACGGTAATAGCTAATAAATGAAAAGAAAATAATTGTGTATTATGATGGTTAGTGGCTAACGAGTAAAGTCTTATTTGATTAGGTGACCCTGCTTGCAGCGCTTTGAAGCTGTTGGGCTCGTCGACTAAAAGCCAGCCAGGTATGGATAGTACGATTCTCTGTATGCTATGAATTTTCTCCTCGTGGCATTCACCTCATTGATGATGTGAAGTATGATGAACGTTTTCTGGTGAATATGAGGTATCGGCGGTTGTTGTGCCGGTACCTCTCGTGCTTTAAAATGTCGTTGTGGTTTTCGACTAGCTTGTTCCCCAGTCTATTCTGTGTGTGTTACTGATAATTTCAAGCTACCTTGTTGAACCCCGGTCGCTTGCATGACCAGAATTTCTTGTTGGGGGGTTGTTGATCGTGGACATATGGTGGACCATGTTCCCTTAGTCCGTCCAGTTGTTGTAATGTGTATGCTTTGGTGATATCGTGGTTCGGGGATGAACACTCTTTGTGGGTTCCCTTCTTGCGCTTGCTGTCTCTTTTATTTGTCTGAGACTGAGATGAACATCCCGAAGTACAGGACATTATGTGAAAGGAGTGCCAGTGAAATGTAATCACCGGCAAACATGATGTAGGGCGCGCGGTTCGAGTCAATCGTGTCGGTTGATTCCAGTCAGTCCGGTTGGTGTCTGCATTGCATTTGACTTTACTATAATATTGTGATTTTAATGGCTTATATTTTATTGATGTTTAATTTGGCGATTTGGTGTTCGCGTGCATGGTAGTCGGTCAGTCAGTTCTGTCAGTACAGTTCATTAAATGTGGTGATAATGTTGTTCTATTGGGTCTTAAAGCCGCTCAGTCTGGCTAAAAGAAAAAAAAACATGTTTCTTGATTCATTGAATTGGCGTTGTGTCATCCCTTGAAACTCTGGATTCTTGATATCGTTCAGATTGATTCTCATTTCTCCCAAGGCTATCACTTTGTAGTTCCTCGTATTATCTTTACTGGGCGATTTGCGCTCATTCCTTACTTGTAATGTTTCAGGCAGTCAGGGCAAAGTAGGGGAAACTTTGAAGAAAGAGAAAGAGAAAGCACTGGATCGGTGAATAGGAAAGTAAGACAAGGATATGTGTATTTTGGGGACTAGATATTTTGTGTAAATACTTCCGCTGTGCTCATGTTGAGCTTTACGGTGAATTTTTTTGTAAGGATGGCTTTTTGTGAAACCTTATGTAATCTCAAGTATGTTTCTAGAATTGCTCTGTATTGACAGGGTTTATAATGCAGCCATGACTGACAACCCGACTTTGGTGACGTCACTTGGATTGGGGGTGTCACAGGTTAGTATCAGAGCCTAGGCACATGATCATGTAGACTAAGAATAGATATTAAGCATATGCGGGGATAGGAAAGTGTTAAATTACTTTTAGTGTGTTATAAGTCTGACGTGATTTTATATGCCCTGCAAGAGATTATGGCTGGAGCGGGATGGATTGATGATCATGTGGCAGACAAGGACGAGGAGGAGGAAGACCCCGAGGAGGACCCCTCGCCAATTGATGAGGAGCTCGAGGAACTAGATTTGTCGGGACCGGAGGATGGGAAGGAGGAGCAAGAAGAGACTGAACCTGAGGTGCCAGTGGGATTTGTAAAGGTTTGCAACAGTGTGTATCGGGCACACCAGGTTGAAAACTTTTGGAAACAAAGGTATATCGAGGTGGTGAGGGAAAAGGATCACCTGGTGTATGAGGCGAAGGAGATGAAAGCCAAACAGGGGCAAGAGGTAGAAAAGGCGGAGCGACGTCGTCGTGAGGATGTGGCACGAGTGAATAGAATGGAGGAGTATACCTTTGATGCGGGGAGAAGGGTGGTCAGGATGATGCAGGATGGGTTGCGAGCAACTCATCCCACGAGGTCGGTGCCGAGGTATCGGCGGGAGATGCTCCTCGACAAGGAGTATTGGTATATCTGTCTTCAACTAGCTTCACAAAAGAATCTTCATTCACAGCTTCACAAAATTCATTTCATATCTACAAATACCCTTACCTGTCTCTGCAGCTTCAAGGCTGTGACTCCTGGGTTTGAGCCACCACCTCAGGTCCTCCCTGTTAAAAAAAATAGATTGGGAAAACTTGAGGAAACTAATAATAAGTTAAAGTCTGAAAAACAAGTAAAAGAAATTAGTGGTTACCTGCTCATTCATGCTAACTTGGCTGCACCCAATCTGACTGCACCCAGCTGCACTTCCTCTGCCTTGATTGCCCCTACCTAGACTGCCCCTACCTCTCCTCCCCCCCCCCCCTCACTGGTCTTGCAACATTGGCATTTTTATTGCTTCCCACTGGTGCCCGTTGGCAGGTCCTTTTATTATGCCCAAATTGCTTACAATTTCCACACTTCAGAGTGCATGACCTTTTTCCTTCCCTAGCAGGTTCATCAGCTGCCCTCTTCCTTTCCTTTCTTGGTCTTCCAGGCAACCTCCTAAAAGGGGGAGGTTGCAAAGGATCCCCTGGAGCTGGCTCCCAGTGGGTCTCATCATGCAGTGGGTGCATAACATGACCATAAGTTTTCAAATAAGTATCCCTGTTGTAGCACCTATCCACAAACTCAACCACATTCAATCTCCTGGTGTTGATGCATGCTGCTGCATGCTTGCAAGGTATGCCTGTAAGATCCCAAACCCTACAACAACAACTTCTCCTCACTAAGTTCACAACATGCACCTTCCCAAGGTCAGATACCTCAAACTCTGTACCCCCAGCACCCATGACTATTTTACAGCACCTAGATTCAGCAACTGCCAGTTTGCATTTCTTCATTATCCTTGGAGTTACTACTTCTTCCCAAGAAGCAGCCTTTTCAAACCTTTCATGTACCTTTACCATCAGCCTAGTTCTAATGTGATCAATCATGGATAGCACATGTTTTCCCCTCAATTTCCCTAGCCAGTTGTTGAATGACTCCACCACATTACTGGTTACCTGCTCATTCTTAATAGCAGGGTCAAATGTATACCTAGCCCATCTCTCTACTTTATGACCTTTTAACCACTCAGCTGCTTCTGGTGACAAGTCTTCCATCTGTCTCATAGCTAGCTTAAAGTCATCCACATTGTATGCCTTGGCAGCAGACCAAAAATAGCTTTTAAGCTTCATGCCAGTGTATCTAGACCTAAAATTGCAGAAAAGATGCCTACAACACCTTCTATGAGTTGCATGTGGTATAATGTCTGCTAGGGCCACCTCAATACCCTTTATCCATCCGACAAGATCACCCATGGCTTTGGATCAGGCCCATCACCCATGATGGTATAAAGGTGATGTAGGAAAAACCTCCAACTCTGTGTGTTCTCACTCTCAACAACAGCAAATCCCATAGGGAATAACCCATTGTTCCCATCTAAGCCCACAGCAGACAATAATACACCTCCATAAGGCCCTTTAAGATGGCATCCATCAACTGCAAGAAATGACCTACAACCATCCTTAAAGCCATTTTGCACAGCTGCAAATGAAAAGAACAGCATATGGAAATGAGGCAAATCCAGGTTAGGTTGAACTCTTTGAGTTTCAAGCTTGAACAAGCTCCCAGGATTAGTCTTCATCACATCATGCCCATACATCCACAACTTCTTATATGACTCAGCATGAGACCCCTCAATCTTTTCTAGTGCTTTATTTTTTGCCCTGTACAACTGTATTCTATGGGCCTCTACACCATAGTTTTCTAGCAAAAGCTCTTGCAGCCCATTTATGGTAATATCAGGATTTCCCCTAATGTGCCCAAGCAGCTTCTGTGCAATCCAAGTGGAATTGGCCTCCTTGTTAGTAATGCCCATTACACAAGAATGTTCAGGACCTAAGCTCTTGATTTTGTAAGTTTTCCCATCAGGAATAGGTGATGCAAATATCCTCCAACTACATCCAGGATTGCCACAGTGGGCAGCAACCCTGTTCTTTTCATTCCTATCTCTGACCAGCTTAAACCCAGTCTGAATACAATAATCCCTCAGAGTATTCCTAAAATGATTGACATCTTCAAACAACAAACCCTTGTACAGTTGAATAGTTTCACCTGGCCTATGTTCAAATAGATCTCCCCTCATATATTTGTCTACATTTACTGCTTCAACATCCAAGTTATCATCACTCTTGTACATAGGATTTTCATCTTCATCATCACAGTTGGACAACTCATGTTCACTTAATTGATCATCCTCTGTCACAGGCTCTTCATCACTTGCCTCTTCAATCACTTAATTCTTCCCTTAATTCCCAATCATTATCCTCAGAATCAGAATCATCACTAGTGTGGTGCAACTCCTCATCACTGCCATCTTCACTCTCACTCTCAGGTGCCCTACTAGTCCCAGGTCTACTGTCATTTCTAGCTGCCTCTATATTTGGTTTGGATAACTAACTACTGTAGGTTCTGCCCCAACAGTTTCTAAGAACACATGAATCTCTTCTGAATTCTCATACAACGCAAACATGTCAAGTAAGGACCTATCAGATGTTATTTCTTCCCTGACATTAGTTCCAGGCAAAGTATAATATATGGCAATAACTATACCTAAACTAGAGGGGAGGTCTTTCAACATAAGATCATTTACATCGGTAAGCAGATCCATATAGTTGTATCTGTCAGGATCCACATCAGCTATGCTATCAACAATGTTACAGTAGTGGACCCTCAGTTCATATATCCTTTCAGTGCCCATTATGTAGTACAAGGAAAAATAATTAGGGGGTTAAATTAGGGCTACAATTAGGGCATTCAATTTAGGGTTCATCAGCTGGGGCTAAGTGAATTAGGATATTCAATTTGTTCAATTAGAGTACAATTGGTACAATTAGGGTTCAATTGGTTCAATTAAGGTCCAATTAGGGTTCAATTTGTTCAATTAGAGTTCAATGGGTTCAATTAGGGTTCAATTTGTTCAATTAGGGTCCAATTTGTTCAATTAGGGTTCAATTAGAGTTCAATTGGTTCAATTAGGTTTCTATTTGTTCAATTAGGGTCCAATTAGGGTTCAATTAGAGTTCAATTGGTTCAATTAGGGTCATTTTGTTCAATTAAGGTTCATTTAGGGTTCAATTTGTTCAATTGGTTCGATTACGGTTCAATTAGGGTTCAATTGGTTACATTACGGTTCAATTATGGTTCAATTAGAGTTCAATTGGTTGGTTTACGGTTCAATTAGGGTTTAATTTGTTCAATTAGGGTTCAATTGGTTCAATTACGGTTCAATTGGTTACATTACGGTTCAATTAGAGTTCAATTAGTTCACTTACGGTCCAATTAGGGTTCAATTGGTTCAATTAGGGTTCAATTGGTTACATTACGGTTCAATTATGGTTCAATTAGAGTTCATTTGGTTCAATTACGGTCCAATTAGGGTTCAAAATGTGTCTACGTGAATTAGGGCCTAAATCAGGGTCCAATTACGGGTTACATTATGCTATCAACTACGGAAATCATGCAAAAGAAGAAAGATCAGAAATGGGAAATAACGAGAAAAACGTGAAAGACATGAAGGAGTTAGGAAAACATACCTTCAAGCAGATTCACCGGAAGTGGTTGTCGTCCCGCAGCACAGGTACACCGAAAATGTTGCGTCGTCCCGCAGCACAGGTTCACTGGAAGTGGTTGCGTCGTCCCGCAGCACAGGTACACCGGAATTGGTTGCGTCGTCTTTTTTATGAGATTAGGGTTGTGAAATGTTTGGCTCTGATTTTTTTCTAGGCTTCCCTTCCCCCGATCGCACAGTGACCCCCTACCTACCTCCTTCTCTGCCAACCTGTTTTTCCTCCTTCCCGAGAAGAAGTTTCCCTCCAATTCCCAAGAACAGGTTTTCCCTCCAAAATCTCAAGAAAACCGTAGGAGGGTATTCATGTCTTTTTGCATCCCAACGGTAACACCGTAAGAGAAAAAGTTTTTTTTTTAGCGGAGTGTAATTTTTAAAGATAGCGGTAGTGGAGTGTAATTATGTAAAACCTCAGGAGATTTTAGTGTAATTTACCCTTTGGTAATTTGCCATATTTTGGTAATTTTCCTGGTAAAGTTTTTCAAATGACTTCTTAGTCCAGAAATGTAATTACAACACCTGAAAGGTTGTTTTGAAGCTGATTACGGTGCGTTAGGGTAATAATGAATCCCTGGGGGCATTTCGGTAATTTGTCGCTCAGCGAGGGTATTTTGGTAATATAACATTGTAAAATTTTCCGACGTACTTTTAGTTCGGGAAAGGGTGTAAGACACCCGAAAAGTTATTTTTTCCAGTTGTTCTGAGATGTTTGTTTGGGCGATGGCTGTCAGGGGGTATTTTGCATAAGTTGGGAGTGTTTTGGTAACTTTTCCCCTTAAAATACCCTGAGGAAATATTTGGTATATAATTAACGTAATACATTTAAAAAGTGGTTTTAAAGCGGTTTTGTGGTGTTGATGGTGTAGCGGTCATCGGGGGGTATATTGGTAAATTGCCAGTTGGCTCTAAATTTTAGGGAAGTAGAATAATTAAGCGTTCGGAGTGGTGGGAAGTGAGGAATTGTTTTAATACATTGAAATAATGAGATAATGACTATTGCTAACGCGTTGATAAGCTAGGTTTAAGATCCAGTTATATTTTTGGAATGTAAATATGAGGGACATTAAGTTGGTTTAGGCTTATATTTTGTTCTTACAGATATGTATTTCAACCACGGACCTCATGATACATCAATCCTATACGATGACGATGACCACGTCGCGAGGTACGTATTTGACGGTGTCAAGAGGGGTGTTTTGGAAACAATTCAAAGCACAACTTACCTCGAAGAGTGGGTACTGAACGAGGAACAAATACAACTACTACACCGTCAAAATTTATCTATGTTCACCGATTCTGGGATATGGTCTCGACACGACGATTGCCTTATATCCGCTCTAGTTGAACGATGGACGAGCGAGAAGAACTCATTTCACTTCCGGTTTGGTGAAATGACTATTACATTAGAGGACGTCGGATTTATACTTGGAATCCCATGTCACGGCAGACCCATTACTTTGAGCAAAACATCTGCATCCATAAAGAATATGGCTAGACAGTATTTTTCGGGAATTCTGAGAGAAGCTCTTACAACAAACGCCATAAAACTTAAATGGCTGAGAGAGCAGTACGGCGAGCTACCGGATGAATACACTCATCATGATTTCGTGACGTATACGAAGGCATTCCTTCTGTATATTATTGGAGCTATATTACTTCCGATGCATTCGAAAAACACGGTGCATCCGAAGTATATGGTGTTCTTGGAGGATCTTGAGGAGATATACTCGTATTCGTGGGGTTCAGTTGTTCTTCCGCACCTATATCGAGCACTGCATAAGGCTACAAGATTGGATGCCAAGTCTATTGCCACCTGCTTGACTCTATTACAGGTAGGCGCATTTATATTCTTGTTTGGATGTGTCTAAATATTCGTGATTAATTATTAATTCCATATAATGTTTGCATTCACAGGCTTGGTCTTACGAGAGGCTACCCACGGGTCGTCCACAACCGCGGGAATATTCTGATGAGACGTGGCCTAGGGTGTGGGCCGGAGACCAACCGGAAGAGACGGGTAAACCCTCACCACCATCTACAGTTCTATCGGGAGGAACTAGATATGCTGGATGCACCCCAGGTGACGTGGCAGCCATATGGCAAGGTGATGCAGCGGTTGGATGAGTGGTGTGGGCAACTTCCGGTGTCGTACATGCTGGCAGGTTTGGTTCGGGTGCCGCTTATTCACTTCGAAGTATGTGAGTTTCAGATGCCCGAACGAGCTATGAAGCAAGCTGGCTGTCTACAAGGGATCCCAAAACCCGCTGTAGACATGCAGCCATACATGAGTGCTCAACTTCCGAAATTCGAGGTGCCTGATGCCTTGAATTTGTTGAGTGACGAGGTGCAGCAGTGGAATACTTGGCAAGAAACGTATGGTAGCCTTGTATCGCTCAAGGACGACATCATCAGTATCGAGGACTACCTTAAATGGTTTCTCAATGTGACGCGCACGAGGGTGAATCGCCCTTCCCGGGTGAGGCAGCCATCGTATGCGCCACGTGAGGTCTATGACCAGTTCTAGGCATTGGCCATTGTAAGTCATGCTACTGTTGTGTTTCAATTTTTATTTGCGCACCTTAACGACCATGCCTAAAATGATGACGGTGATTTTTCTATGCATGTTTTTTAGGTTGACCAGGGCACTGAGGTGTTCAAGCAGCTTGAGCAGTTTGACTGGTACGTTGCGCATGCTCCTGACAGTCTCAAGAGCTCCATTGAGAGGTACAAGACTGATCTTCACAACTTTGGTGTTGTGTACCGGGGTTACCGAGGGGAGCCGTCTAGTCGCTTGCCTCCTGATGCGTACGACTCTCAACCCTAGAGTCATGTGTGGGAGCCGTCTAGTTGCTTGCCTCCTGACGCGTACGACTCTCAACCCCAGAGTCAGGTGTGGGAGCCGTCTAGTCGCTTGCCTCCTGACGCGTACGACTCTCAACCCCAGAGTCAGGTGTGGGAGCCGTCTAGTCGCTTGCCTACTTACGCGTACGACTCTCAGCGCCAGAGTCAAGTAGGATTCCAGGCGTCGCGCCCAAGCATCCGGTCGGATAAAGGACAACCGACGAAGCCATTGAGTCCGGCGAAACGGGAGTGGATCGACCGGCACTACTTCGGGCATGAGCCCGTCGATTCAACTGACTTTCCTGTTGCGGGACTTGTAGCTCACTCTGATATGAGACTGTTGGCGCCGGACACAGATATTTCGAACTGGGTCATGGACGCTTACATAGATCTGCTCCGTGTTAGAGAGCTAAGTAATAACCCCTCCCAAACTCTCAAGCTCAACATGTATCCCTCTTTTCTAGTCCCCCTCTTGGTGAATAGCATGAATGACTTCACAGCATGGAGGAGGATGTGAGGGACAAGCAAGGGTGCATGGCAACCGTCTGCAAACGTGCTTGCCTTATTGAACTCGGACGATCAATGTCACGCATCTGAGGCAAACCTAATCATGATACCTTGTCTTCACGGGTGCCACTTCTTCCTATTAGTTCTCCATCCAGTGAACAAAACGGTCCACATATACGATAGCCTAATGGAAGACGGACCTGGTGGGCAGCTAGCGGAGATGTACTCCACGTACATCAATGCGGTGGTTAGTTTATATTTCTTGAGCTTCGCTCATAGTCTATTCTTCTTGTTAAGTAGGCTTGATAACTTTTTTTACTGTTGGATGCAGACTACTATCATTCCACTAGCGTGCCGACATGTTACGGGGGAAGCCATCACGAGCTCAACAATGATAGAGCCTTGGACGGTCGTGATGATACAAAACCGACCAAAGCAATATAACAGTCATGATTGCGGGATTTATGTCCTCAAGTACATGGACTACATAGCTCGCTCGGATGTGCTCGAAAATACGTCGTGGTCTCGAAGGGATGCATTGACGTTTAGATATCGGATAGCCTGGGAGCTGAAAAAGGGTGTATCTAGACACCTTCCTTACCATTCCCCTGAGATGTAGTTGACGTTCGTATGCATTATTATTATGAGTATTGTTGGATTTTGGATATTAAGGTTTCAAATTGAATTAGCCTTATTATTACTTTAGAATGATTTTGGACAATGGGCTAACTAGCGTGCCTAAGGTGTAATGAGCAAAAAAAACGTGAAAAAAAAATAGCCTGCCTAAAGTGTGCGCGAATAGGGGCGTCGTAGGAAATCCAAAAAATAATTTGTCTCGTTTTTCGCCGAATTTCATAGAAATGGGTTAACTAGCGTGCCTGAGGTGCAATGAGCGAAAAAAAATTATAACTTTTTTCGCAAGCTAAGAATTGGGCGCTAAAGTGTGCGCGAATAGGGGCGTCGTAAGAAAACCCAAAAAATAATTTGTCTCGTTTTTTGCCGAAATTCATAGAAATCGGCTAATTAGCGTGCCTGAGGTGCAACGAGCGAAAAAAAAATTACAATTTTTTTAGCAAGCTAAGAATTGGGCGCTAAAGTGTGTGCGAATAGGGGCGTCGTAGGAAAACCCAAAAAAATTATTTGTCTCGTTTTCGTCGAAATTCATAGAAATGGGCTAACTAGCGTGCCTGAGGTGCAATGAGCGAAAAAAAAGTGACAAAAAAAATTACAACTTTTTTCGCAAGCTAAGAATTGGGCGCTAAAGTGTGCGCGAATAGGGGCGTCGTAGGAAAACTCAAAAAATAATTTGTCTCATTTTTCGCCGAAATTCATAGAAATGGGCTAACTAGCGTGCATGATGTGCAATGAGCAAAAAAAAAGAGACAAAAAAAATTACAACTTTTTTTGCAAGCTAAGCATTGGCCCCTAAAGTGTGCGCGAATAGGGGCGTCGTAAAAAAACCCAAAAAATAATTTGTCTCGTTTTTCGCCGAAATTCATAAAAATGGGCTAACTAGCGTGGATGAGGTGCAATGAGCGCAAAAAAAGTTCCAAAAAAATTACAACTTTTTGCGCAAACTAAGCATTGGGCCCTAAAGTGTACCCGAATAGGCTCTTCAAATAATATCAGTAATCTACAAACCATATCGCGATTTAAAGATTTCACAAACCAAATCACAAATATAAACATTATAAAAGTTCAATTTATACAACTGAAACATTAATCCTAACACTCTTCCTCATCATCGTCCTCCTCGACCACACTGCCAGGTTCGATACCTAGCACTTTATAATGATTTCTCTTGTCATGATCAGTCATCTTATTACACAACGCACACTTTCGCAATTTTTTTTGACCCGTTGCTTCTTCAATCGGATTCTTCATACGTATTGCTCGTTTTCGCCCTTTTGTTTGAGAAATAATTGGATAAAAAATGTCGTCCTCCTCACCTTGCAGGCTAGTGCTGTCAATGACTGGCTGTGAAGCTCGATTGAATCTATCGGTTGGAGTCGTCCGAGGGTCCCGTCTTTCTGGTAATGCCATCCTAAACTGTGCATGCTTAGCCTTATCCCATGCGGCTGCTTCAACTTGATACCTGTACCCATCAAATGTTGACGCTGCATCCATTGATAAACCGTGCATGATGTTACAAAGGTGATTATATCGTAGCGTCTCAGATTGCTCGAAATCGACTGAAACATTGGGCACGTAAGGAATATGACCGTGGACTCTATTGGCTTCCTTCGTCCACCGATCCAAGATATACTCTTGAGGGATTTCACTAGCATTCTTGGCGCTAAAAACCCTCAACGCGTGTCGACAAAGTATACCTTTATGCTCAAACAGTTAAAAGTTACAATTAATAAAACCCGGTGTCCATACAAACTGCTACGGTAAAATGTCTTCTTTTCCTCGGAGCGGACGAAGAGCACGGATTGGCAAAATTCGTCACATTTGTCAAAGCATAAACCTTGAGGTCCCTGGTGGAATACTCGTGCAACTTTGTCATGCTATATTGATTCGACTTTAGTAGTTCCTCTTGGAACTGTCTAAACATTTCCTTCGTATAGACTTGAGCCGCATGAGCCTCCAAAGGTGAAAAAACTAATATGGCTCTTTCTCTGTAAACTGTAGCCGCGTTGGCTTCTCTCTCAAGGTAAACTTTCCTGTCAAGGGCTTTCTGCATCTCTAGTACGAACTTTGTTATACTTGAAGAATGGCCTACGTACCCATCAAAGAATGAATTCATACCTTCGCTTCTCGAGGTCGTAGTCACTCCTGCTGCAAAAAACTTCTTGGTATAGGCACCGACCCATTGTGTCTTGATCTCATACAACAATTGTAACCACTCATGATTGTGCAAATAGTAGTCATCGATTAACTTGGCCCACCTCTCCTCGAACACATCTATCGTCAAAGATTTCTTCACACATGTATTAAAGTCAGTCTTGAATGTCGGATGGTTTGCATATACATTGTGAAGCCGTTCGGGATATTTGTTGCTTATGTGCCATGTGCACAGGCCATGGTGAGTATCTGGCAGGACCTTAGCGATTGCATTTTTCATTGCCAAATCTTGGTCGGTGATGATGGTCTTTGGAGGAATATGATACACTGTTTTATGCCACGTTTCAAATAACCAGGTAATTGACTCCTCCGTCTCATCCCTAAGCAGGGCAAAGCCAAACAAGATTGACTGATAGTGGTGGTTCACCCCGGTGAACGGAGCAAAAGGCATAGAGTACTTATTTGTGCGGTATGTGGTGTCAAACGTCACAACATCCCCAAAATTTTGGTAAGCAGCTCTAGAACGGGCATCCGCCCAAAATATAGTACTAATGTGGTTCTCGTCATCCAGTTAGAGACTGTAGAAAAAGCCAGAATTCTCACTCTGAAGGCTCCTGAAGAGATTAAGTGTAGCTTGAGAATCACTCTTACCGAAAGACTCTTTCCTCTGAACACAAAGATCATTTCGAAGGTCAACTTCGTTGAAACTCAACTTGTCAATCCCCCCAACATGGCTTGAGAGAACCCCCATCATTCTAGAAGGTGAAATTTTAGCCTCGGCCATTGTAAATATCAGTTCCCTGTTAGCCGTGCCTATTTGTCGGTGCTGATGAATTTGACCAATCTTACTAGGGGTCATCAACTGATGATTATGGGTCAAATCCTCTCCCGTCACAACCCATTGGTTTTCATTTTTCCGGTGTACTGCATACACATGGGCCTTGCAGCCGGTACCGGAAATGTGTCTTGTTTTCGTTGTCTTGATGGCCCTTTATCACTGATCCGAACAACCGGGGCTACATGCGGTGCTCCTCTATGACACTCAAATAGTCTTCCACAAATTTGATCTGTATTCGCCCGTTTTCTAGTCGTCTTAATTCTAATACCGAAACCTATCGTTTTCGAATATGCTCTATAGTATGCTTCAACTTCGTCCAGTCTTTGAAAAACTTGACCCAAGTAAGGTGGATCAGAATCTTCACAAAAATTATTTCCTCCAATTACATCCATTTTTATACTGAAATCTAAAAAGTAAAAATTATATCATTCTCAACAAGTCATAGAATTAAATAAAAGAAAAATAAAAATTATTTAAAAGTCATTCGGAAAATTATATAATGTATAATTACCAAAATAGCCCCCGATGAGCGACAAATTACCGAAATACTCCCGGAGGTTCATTATCATCATAACACCCCAAACCACCTTCAAAACAACCTTTCAGGTGTTTTGCTTACATTTTTGGACTAAGAAGTCCTTTGAAAAACTTTACCAGGAAAATTACCAAAATACCTCTCCTAGGGTGGCAAATTACCAAATTCCCCCTGACTTCAGAAAATCTCAAACGTGCTTTAAAATGCTAATTTAAGCTTCCAAAAATCATTCTTGATCTAAAAAGTATTTTACAAAAGTTTCGTCTAAAAATTCCGAACTGGTGTCCGGATCGAGCGCTTAAAAGCCCGTTCGGCCAAAAAATAGTTAATGACTTTGGAATGGCCCGAATTCCAGGGAAATGGAACTTTCCAACATCCTAGGGTTCTCATAAAACTTTCACGCGAAATATCGTTAGCTTGATATTTTAAATTACACTGCAAAGTTACAAGGTTGCGCGTATCAGTTAACCCATTTCCAATCTTTGGAAAAATCTGAAATTTTTACCTGATACAGATATTTTCAAAATAACTAGGGTCTCTTTTTTGTACTTTGGCAAAATCTAGCTCTAACTATGTTTTATAAATTCATGAAAAACTGTCTAATTAAGTTTTTACCTTTAGCGACAATTACGCCCCGCAATCAGCTTCAAAACAACATTTAAGGTGTTTTACTTACATTTCTGGACTAAAAAGTCCGTTGAAAAACTTTACCGGGAAAATTATCAAAATACCCCTCTCGGGGTGGCAAATTACTAAAATGCCCCCTGGCTTCAGAAAATCTCGAAAGTGCTTTAAAATGCTATTTTAAGCTTCCTGAAATTATTTTTGATCTAAAAAGTATTTTACAAAAGTTTCGCCTAAAAATTCCAAACCGGTGTCCGGATCGAGCACTTAAAAGCCCGTTCGGCCAAAAAAATAGCTAACATTTCGGAATGGCCCGAATTCCAGGGAAGTGGAACTTCCCAACATCCTAGGGTTCTCATAAAAGTTTCGCGCGAAATCTCACTAGCTTGATATTTTAAATTAAACTGCAAAGTTACAAGGTTGCGCGTATCAGTTAACCCCTTTCCAGTCTTTGGAAAAATCTAAAATTTTTACCTGATACAGATCTTTTAAAAATAACTAGGGTATATTTTTTGCACTTTGGCAAAATCTAGCTCTAGCTATTTTTTTATAAATTCGTGAAAAATTCTAATTTTGACGCCCTAAAAATCGCTATTTTAGAATCTTTCGAATGTAATACCCCGATTTGTAAAAACGTAATTTTGACGCCCTAAACATGAATTTTAGACTGTGATAAGAACAATTTAAGCGTAACACAATTTAAACAATCAATTGGTAAGAACAATTTGAAATTAACATTGAATTATAAAAAAATTCAAAATACTTACTTGTTTTAACTTCATATATTTGAAGAAAAATCCACCGATCTTCTAGAGTAATTTTTTTTTTTTTTTTTTTTTTTTTTTTTTGGAGATTATGTAGGTGAGATATGGAGAATGAAGAGAGTGGAAGAAAGGGTTCGGGGAGAAGGGATTTTAAAGAGAGAAAAGTGAGGAAGAGAGAAGAAAGAAGACATAGAAAAATTATGTCCGTGAGTGAGCAGATTTAGTCAAAGGCTGTGAAGAAATAAAAAAAATGGCAGAGTCAAAGGCTATGAAGAAACTCTGCAACCACCCACGCACAAAAAGACAAAAAAAGGACACGAAAAGAAATAAAAAAATAAAAAAGGACACGCAAAATAAAATAAAAAGGAACCGAGGGTAGGGGTGAGGGGGGCAGGGGGTGGGGCCAGGAAGGAAAAGAGGAAGGACAGAGAACCGCAACAAGAAATTGCAGTTCGGGGTGGGGTGGGACCCACGAAGAAACAAAAAAGGACAAAAAAAAGAAACAGGGAAAGGACAAAATAAAAAAGAAAGGACAAAAAAGGAAAAGAAAATGGGGGAAAGGACAAAAAGGACACATAGAACCGCAACAAGAAGTTGCGGTTCGGGGGCCACGCACAGTGAACCGCAACTCCATGTTGCGGTTCGAGGGTGAGGGGGTGGATTGGGGGGTTTGGGGTGGGACCTCCACGGATATTATCATCCACCGAACCGCTGCTCTTTGCAGCGGTTGAAGAAAAGAGACAAAAGCCTTGGCATAATTGCCCCAAAAGCCAACCGCAACAAAGAGTTGCGGTTCCCCCCGTGATGCCCCCCCCCCCCCCCCCCCCCCCCACCACCACCACCACCACGTGGTGCCGCCCTCCCTTTAGGTAATTTAATCATTTTTTCACTAAAAATTAAGGTAATTTAATCCATTTTTCACTAAAAATATGTGAAGTTCAATCAAATATAACTAAAGCCCAAGTTAGTTGGCTTCCTTATTTTTAGTTTGGTTAATCTGTTCAGGATTAATTAGGGCAGTAGTAAATTGTATATAATTTAAAAAAACAAATCAAAACATCCTAAAACTTTACCTAACCAACATAGTAACATATTAGGACTTAATTTCGAATACTATATTCTTCCATTCATTATAAAATGTATTGAAAAAATAAAGTTACAATTCCTGTATTTTTGAAGTTACATTTCATTTTAATTTCTTACATTTTAATACATGTGTTTATATAGAGTCATCCACAAAAAATAATGCTAAATATATGAGATTCTAACTTCACAACTTTTTATAATTACCTTAATATATAATTACCTTAAGGGGGGCACCACGTGGGCCATGGGGTTTGGGAATTAATGCCAACCGCAACTCTTTGTTGCGGTTGGGGGCTTTGCTCCAATTTTTCAATGCCAACTTTACCTTTTCAATGCCAACTTTTCGTCCTTTTCAATGCCAACTTCAGGGTTTTTTCCTCTTTTCTTCGACCGCTGCAAAGAGCAGCGGTTCGGTCTCTACATTTTTTTCACCGGTAGACATGGAGACATGAATCGGCCCCTTATATATATATATATATATATATGAAAAAATTCAGAGCATGCGTTAGTCTGCGCCCAAGTAAATGCCATATGATCTCTAATCAGTCTGCGCCCAAGTAAATGCCATATGATCTCTAATCAATCTGTCTTTACCGGAAGCCTGTGAATCCGGACTATATATATATATATATATATATATATATATATATATATATTACAATATTCATATTACAATATTTTTATTTTATTTCCTTTAGTCATTAAAAACTGTGGATCACATAAGTCTGTGCAATCTCGACTGTCAAACTCTTACCTAATAGAATACTATTTCTTTTTTGTACTTTTTCAACTTTCAGCCCCCACTTCGATAATGTCAAAGCCTCAAAGCCAAATGTATGCTCATATTCTTGTTTCATTTTTCTGAACCAGGTTGAACGACGGTTTTCAATTTTCGTTCATATTTAGAGATCTTTGAAAACTTTACATTTCCTACTTTATTTCTTATTATAGGATTAGAGACTCTAATATTTCTCTCTCTCAATTTGTCTCATATATTTGTTTTCAGGCTTATATTTAAGTTCATTTTGAGACTTTAATGTACTTTTTTTCATTGTCACCACTGAATTGTAGAGTTAGATAATCAATGATATGTTTCGAAATTCTTTTTTAAAAAAAAATAATTCGTAATCATGGACAACCCGTAGATAGCTCATGTCCACCAAATTTTTTATGGGCTTGGCATGGACACATATTATTTGGCCCTTAGATGGGCTGGGCTGGACATGGGCACGACTTTTGGAGAGCGGGCTGGTCATGGTCTAACCCTTGGGCCCGTCCAGCCCGCCCAAGTTGCACCCCTAAAAAACGGGGTGTCTGGACCTATACTTGTGTGTTCACAGTTCTCATAACCTGTCATATCGTAGAGAATCTGAAGTCTACTGCTCGCTAGTCCAAATAAACAGGTATAATCTTCTACCCACGTTGTTTGCTATTCATAAATCAGTCCAGAAGAGTCGTAGATAATATCCCTTCCGGTGATTAAGTTTTGGTCTATGAAGCATAAAAAACCAAAATTTCCCAACTTTCAACTAAAAGAAGTTGAGTGTGATAAGGATTCCAAAGAGTTGATTAGAGATATATTTTAATTGGAAGAGATAATTAGATTTCAAATCAAAGAAGTTGATTAGATTAGACTTCTATGGTTGCGGACCAAGATTTAGGTCGCCTTCCCTCTGATCAGTTGAAGTACGAGGTTTTAATCCCGTCTTGTCCGGTCAAATACATAGAGCACCGATGTCGAGTTCAAACCAACCTCAAGTTTAGCATAGCTTCTAATTTGCCTTATTTGTATATCTATATAAAATCATAAAAATCACAATAAAACAAGTTTAAAAACGTGCAGGGTATAACCGGGTGCCTAATACCTTCTCATTTTATAAATTATCCCCGGATTCTGCATCTTCAGTTTTAGTAGGAAGCGAGTTAAATTTAAGATTTTATTTTTCATTTTTCCTCGTTAATTATATAACCATCCTTAAAAATGAGATGGCAGACTGTCTTCTTCGGATGCGCGATGTCAGAAGGTCGTAATAGTTTTTGAATCCTTCCTCATTCACGCCCCAAATATTCCTTCATACAAGGTCTCAATTTCAATAATTTTTTAGGGCTCGGAAGATTAAGCCCGTTCAGGAAGGAAATTCCCTACTTCCGTTTGTTTGATCCATTCCGCCTGAATGGGCATTCCACAACCCACTCCATATTCAGTAAAAAGATTAAGCATTTGCTGATTTCCCTCTAGGCGGTAGATGCTACTGCCATTGTTAAGCATGACCTTAACTGTTTCTTTTCCGCTTCTCTCTCTGTGAATTCACCTCTTCAACAAAATTTCAAGTACGTGAAATTACCCAAGGACAAATCCACCAGAATTGGCGACAAAATGTTAAAAAAAAACATGGAAAAGTGTTCCTCCAAATTCTCGTAAGAAGATGGAAAGCAGGGGCGGATCTACCATTCCGTCCAGGTGGTCATGCCCCATTGCTTTCACGCAAACAAAAACGTTCCCATTGCATTTATGATCCATCCACAACCCAAGTAATTGATGGACACCACCTTTATCAAATCATATAATTCTTCTTGAAGGAAAGCTGCCCGTATCAATCTTTTTTTGGTTAGACCACCCGGTTTCCGGACACCACATTGGGAGCCGACTAATCCGGGTTCGAGCCGGGCAGGACCACATGGGCGGAAAAGCTCTCCCTACCAAGTTTTAACGCAGCTGCATTCCCAGGGCTCGAACACGAGACCTCTGGTTAAGCTAGGACAACCCCTTACCAGCTGACCTACGCGCTTGGTGGTTCCCGTATCAATCTATCTAACAGGGTAGTTGACAAGGAGTCATCGAGAACCTGATCTTAAACAATTTTCACAGCAGAAAATAGAGTGAAATAGAGGATATATATGTACCCTATAGATTACGGCAAAAAGAGTTCACTCATGAATCTGTGGTCTTATATTTACAACGGTGAGCCATCTAAGGCTGTGTACCATATAAACCATAACAAAGACAGCTCATGACTTGGAATTAATTACGTACAGATGATTCAAAAATTAATCTCTTGATACATATATGAAATGAAATAGTTTCTAATGAGGAGACTGGCCATGGGGTAGAAGATGCTTGGCTGCAAGGAACAAAATTGCAAAACGTTCTACTCTTGGAACATAAGAAATCTATACATAATCTAGTCATGAAGTAGCCAACAGGCATTTCTCTCACGCGTTTCTTCGTTCATGGTTCGATTTTCTGGTGTCCTAGTCGTAGGGGAACCACACCAATCCATCCCGAACTTGGTGGTTAAACTCTACTGCAGTGACGATGCTGTAGGGGAGGTCCACCGAAAAATAGCTGGATGCCAGTATGATAAAAAGCTTAACACCTCCCATTCTGGATAAATATAGCTACAGCAGTTGCACTTAAATATAGCAAACCTACTCTATGATATCTCTCCAGTAAGACTCAGTTGTTCCATCATCATCCATAAGTACTTTGAACAAACCAGCACCAAAGTTGGTTGAAGAAGATGAACAAGGGTAAAAACATCAGTACAGGTAACTTCGTTGATTTCGTATGCCATTTGGTCAATATCATTGGGACGCTCAGGTGAGTCTGAGTCAACCAATGCAGGAAAAGTATTCGCTCTTGGAATATTGAAACGTGAATTAGAACTGCCAAAATCATGATAGTTTTCAATACTGGAGGTTGCCATTGGCTGATAATTATTATTATCGTCGCACTGATCTGGTAGTTTTCACTCTGATTGCTACTTGATCCATCAAAGTATTGCCTCTGTAGTAAAGAGTTCAAACAATTTCAGTACCATATAAATTTCAAATTCAAAGGATGCCATCAGTACCTTGTAGAAAATTATGAGCAGATTAAAGAGGCTTGTATCCATAATATATATATTTTTTTTTACTTTACAGTTAGAACTGAGTTTGGACTTGGAAAGATGAAAACCCCATTTAAGATGAAAAGAACTCACAGTGCACGTGTATGGGATCATGTTCGAAGAAACAATCGTAGAGAAGGAAAAGACGTGTGTAATATATTTCTATAGACAAGAATGAACAAAAACCTACCTGTCTGATCATAGAGATTCTGCACCCTGCATTACATCTAAAGATCCAAGTACATATTTTTATCCCTGGTAATCTCGGCCTTCGTCAACAATGGTTTGCATCCCATTGCATTCTCTCAACAAGCAAAATTTCAGCTTATTCAAGTCATCAATCTTGAATTTTGATAGACTTCAAATATTCCAATGGCTGTCTAAAATCAAAGTGGTAGCATGTTTTAGTGCCTTGGCAATTACACCTGTGTTGGCCCTCACCGTTTATGTATTTTAGGCAGTTCTTGAATTTCTCAAACTCCTCACCGCGGTCATCTGGTGGTATATGTAATACACATTATTCTTCATGACAGCCAACGAGCTATCTAAAGCGTGATAATGCCCAGGATATTAACTGCTGGCTCCTAGTTAATTGCAGGAATTGCTCCAGCAATTGAGCTGTTGGCTAATGCAACTTGAGACTTTCCAAGTTACTTAAACTTGATAGCTCGTTGATAATATCCTTGACCTCAGCGTCCCACCACTCACTATCAGGACTTACATCAATGCTCAATACCTTCAACTGAGTGACTTTAGACAATGCCATCCTTGGTATTACTGCTGCTGTTCCCTTACTTGGTAATGGTCTGCATATCCATGCATTTTAGAACTTTTGAGGTATTCCTAGTTAGTTAGGCCCCGTACATTTACGAAATTCGTTTTCTGTTTATAGCAATGATGATGGAAAAAAAAAATTTTGCGTACTTTTATTATTTTCTGTTTTCATTTTGGATAAAATTACTCAAATAGTAACAAAAAACTGAAAACACCTCAAATGTGTTTTTAGCTTTTTTCACTAAAAACTTAACCCAATATAAGAGAATATAGCTATATTTTTTTTTGGTGAAAATGATAAAAGTACAGGAACGGATTTTCAAACTGAATATGAAAATGAAAACAGAAAACAAATGTTGTAAGGGTACGGGACCTTAGCTTCGCAATTTCCTGGGGCAAACATATGACCTCAGAAAATCAAACAGCTTGAGATTCTTAAGCGCACCAATTTCAAGAGGCAGTTCCATCAAGAGTGGGACATGCTCCCAAGAAAAATTCTCGGACTGCAACCAAGCAAGAAATAGATGCTGGCAAAGATTTTATGCTTGTATTGGACAGATAAAGAATTCCGAGTCGAATGAAGGAGATATTGTCTAGTAATCCTGGACCCCTCTGCTTACTATGTGATTGGTGCACGTGGTCAACAACAAAACTCTAACTTCTTCTCGCATTCAAACAGAACAGCCCTTAGCACTCTCTAACAAAAAGCAACTGAGAAGACTCTAAAGGATCTCCTCTCCTTGTTCCTACGTTTCTAATGAACCATTCTTGATCCATGTGAATATTAGCAAAGCTTTCTCGAACACAGTTCCATTGCTATGTGATGTACAGTACATGACACAATATTTCAATATGATGTCCATGCATAACCATACAAATACTAATACACTAACCATAGCTTGGCTAATGCCTTCTCTTGGGGATGGGGGCCGTGATGTCAATTCCAAAGCATGTTTCCAGACACCAACATCAGTCACGCCTCTCAAGGCTCGTTCTAGTAGAATGATGGCAAGAAAATGGCCATGGCACTCTTCCATCAAATTTATGGCTATGGCTTGGAGAGGATATGGCTGAAGCACTAGGACCTCGCCAGCATTCTCACATATCCGCATGCATTTCCTCGAAATCCTTCTATGATCGGGTTGTAAGGATTGTCTGTTAATGAAAAGCAAATTCCAAGTGAGCTGCATGAAGAATATGCAGGTTGTCTAGATTGATCGGTTTATCAACGCAATTTAGCAGTAGCAAGCAGTTGCAATGTTGTGGAATAACCTCTAACAGCACTGAGGCATCTGTTTTGGGAACTGATCTCCCTTCCAAAGATCTATCAGCAGTTTGATTTCCCTTTTGATCTCCCTAACATTTTTATGTCTTGAGTCAAGACGAACAGACCATATAACACCAAACATGCTTTTTATCTCTGAAAGATCTGTTAGGAGATTCGCTACTTCCTCCGCACCACTTCCGGAAATGCCAATAGTTCTGAATCTTTTCTTCATAATACACTTGGAAGTTTGGCGTAATGCATAATCAGTTGCTCACACAAATATAGCTTGCTTCTGGTGCATCCAAAGTTCTTTCAACACTATGACAGGATGGTGAGACACTTCTTATTCCGCTGTTTAGGTGCATCCTATTTTCTCGATGCTTCAATACTTTGCTTTGCCTTCAATTTTTCCCGTTCGCTTTCAGAAACTGCAGATAAACCATCTCCCTTCAAACCCTCCTCCATATTGACCAACATGCTAGTGAGTCTCAGATAGCCACTTACAGATACTTCGGCCACAACTTCGGAACTTCCATCTTATCTCTGGTGATACCAAATTTGAGTCATCTGCCATTTTAACAAGCTTGGCTCATCGAGCCCAGTCCTTTGTTGACCTTTATCTTGTACAATGTATACTGGCTCCGTTCCATCCCCGCCAGCTAATCATCAAAGGAGTAAGGTTTTCTCTTTTTCATTAACGAAATGAAAAAGAAAAAAAGAGCTATCATTAATCGGATTAAGGGAAAGAAGGATATGAACTATCGGCTAAACATTTTAAGGGTAAAGAAGTGCGAAGTGCATTTAATCCCCTTTGGTTTCTTGCAAGCTACTTTTGAAAAATGAATTTACTTACTCGAACAAAATTAACGACTGGAGACCAAAATTCAAAATCTTTGTTTTATTCACAATTTCCTAATGAACTGACATGCGAATGCAATCAGAACACCCAACTTAAACCGGGGTCTTTTACTTCTTCACAAACAGTTGACATTTGCAACTAGCTGGCCGCCATGTAACATCTTAGTTTCTAGCTCCAATGGCATATCAGCTTTAAGGCGTTTGATAAAGGTGCCAAATGCAATGATCAAGGTCCCAATTCCGTCACCGACGACAACCCCAGTAACCTCTCTGCAAAAAATTGTAAGGATGCGTTTACTATGTAACCTCATATAGAGTACTAGTTTATGGATTCAGTGCACCTGAATCCAAGAACTATGAGTAGTTGGTAGTATTTTGTACTATGCAAGGATAAGAGTTTTCTACTTTGATTATGTAGTTTTTCAGTGTATGAATCTGGTCGAAATAGAGTTCCTATTTGCACTTATTACAAACACTTATATGGAAGCAAACGCCGGAGCGGTTGCCCTTCTTTTGAGTATTTTAAACCTCGTTGAGGCTGCAATTTTGTTTTCTTTGGGGTGCCGCCTTAATGTCCCCCGTCTCCAACCAACCCACCCCCCCCCCCCCCCAAAAAAACAAAAAAAACTGGGCCCGACCCGATACGTACTGTCATTATAGTATTTTTCATCCTAATTTGTTTCATTGTCCCAGGAAAATCTTCCAAGAAGAGCGATATTTCTTGGTACATTCCTACAGATATTTGGAGCATATGTAACACGTCGCGCCCATGACATGGGATGTCACCTCTGAAGCATGGGTGCTTCAAAATGGGTGAAGCACCAGGGTCGGGTGCATGTCCTGAATTGTTCTTTTATCTTTTTTATTTCCTAAATATCGAGTGGGGATAGGCTATGGGTCGGGTGCGTATCGGATACTTGTGGGGTGAAAAAGTAATTTTAAAAAGAAATTTAGTAACAGAAATTTTTTGGGTCAAAATGTGAATAGAAAAGTAACCTACCTAATGAATGGGCAGATCTCTCATCTCTCATGTGAAGGGGGGGGGGGGAGAGAGAGCAGCGGCGGCTGGTGACCAGCCACGACCACCGGCCACTCTGACGACCAGTTGCAACCACCGGAGACTCACCTCCAGCAGATTTGTGAAAAGGGGGTAAACTCAGAGAGAGAGAGAGAGAGAGAGAAGCGGCAATCACTGACGACCACCGGAGACGACCTCCAGCAGCATTTCTTGAAAGGTACGCTATGTTACATGGACTCTTCGGTTTGCGTAAAGTACCCGTGTCGGACACTCGACACTTGGACATGGGTATGGGATATGTGTCCGACACATCTCATAGGATATGACATTATCAATACTATCTATAGTTTTTTGTTTAATTAGTTATTACTTTGAGAGGAGACAAGTTGTCAATTGAAACCAAGTGCATCACATAAAACACCTTTTTACCTTCGAAATAACTAAAAAGCAATAACAAATATGAACATTTTGCCGTGTCCCCGGGTCTTGCGTTTTCAAAATTAGACTAGTCCAACACTTGAACACATATCCGATCCGGACACTCATACCGAGTCCATGTAACATAGAAGGTAGGTCTTCTTCCTTTCTCTTTGCCCTACTTCTGTCTTCCTCTCTCTTTGTGGGTTATGGGTCGTGACTTGGACAGTTGGATCAATTTTGTTCATGGCTTGTGGGTTGTGACTTGGACACGTGGGCCAATTTTTTTCACGCAATGATGGCACTAAAGGCACCGAACTGTTAAATGTTTAATATCTGTTGTGGGATAAGAAGATCAAATCACTGTTATAAGTTCTTTGTGACATAAGTGTTTCAGTTTCATTTTTTTCACTTTAAGGCAGTGAGTTAACTATTTGTTTTGATATCTCCTTTCATTGACTTTGAATGTCATATACTATTCGTCAACTACTTTAGTATGGTTATATTAAATTGCAGTATATATCCATTTATACACGTTCTTAAGATTCAAATGGTCCCTAGTTTGTTTAGAAATTCAATACTAAGTGTACATAGCTAAAAGAACATATTCAAAATTTGTCGTATTCCTGCCGCACCCGTATCCTAAAATTTTCGAAAAATGTTGTATCCGCGTATTCGCACCCGCACTAGAGTCCGTGATTCATAGGACTTCACTCGCACCCCAAGGAAAACGACGTCATCGCTTTCCCCATTTCACTGTCTCCACCCTCAAAAAGATCATCAACAATAAATGGGCATACCCCCAACAATAAATGGGCATTCCCCCAAGCCAGTTGCTCATTTTCGATAAGGAAGTTTGCAGCTGCAAAATAAAAAAAATAAAACAGGTGATGGATCTTTGATGTCAAACATAGAAGTGAGGAGTTGTTGGTAGATGGACAGGCGTTTGACAGCGGGCCTTGGTGGACAGTGGTTGTTAGTTGGGCGGCCTAAGGAGAAGAAGAGCAATGCGGTTCCATCAATGGATCAGCAACCGGAGTTGGTAGCGGTCCAATTGTTGATGGATGGTTTGCCGACCGGCAACTAGCTAACGGCGATCGAAGTTGGTGGACATAATTGGGGGTGTGACGGCTTAAGGAGAAGAAGAGACAATGGGTATAACGATGAAATGGCTAGGGCTTTCTAGAGTTTATACATAAGGAAATATGGACGGTTCAGATTAAATCTTGTTTAGGATATAAAGTGGAGCAGGTCGAGTCGGATAGCGGGACAGATACACTTATGACAATACCCGCCTCGTATCTGCTCCGGGTTATGAAAGTAAATACCAAAGCCACATGCCCTGGTCAGGGTAAAAATATTCACTCCTATAGAAGCGAAGCGAACCGGATATCCACCAGGAACGGATCCAATTGCCATCCTCGATTAAACTACCCCCTTCCGTTTTCTCTCACAATTTCTTTAGAGCTCTCTAGCATTTAAATCATCTATGTTCTCTGCCATTAATCACCAAGGCCAGCAATCTCATCATCATCGACCAACTAACGCAATTAACCATGGCTTTTGATCTCAACAACGTTACTCCACCGTCGTCCATCACATTCGGCCACTTGCAATCACATCCCCTAGGAATTTGAATTGGTTGAGGTTTACATAAATTATGAATAACAAGATCAATAAGTGGAGGCATCAACCAAATTAAGATGCCCCAAAGGTACATAATCAATAGAAATGCAAAATTGAATAAAAATTGGAACATAATCACAGTATTCAAGAAAAAATGGAAGAGCTTGGCACTAGAAATTCTCACTCGAAAATGTAATTAATGGATAAACGCGCACATGCACTCAACAAATACATGTCTCTTATAGGGCTACAGGTGTCCCACTATGTGGAAGATAACCATACAAGCCACCCAAATCTAGGATGTATCTAGATGGATTTCTCACATGTAAAACCAGCATTAAGATAAAAAAATCTACCTTGTTGTTGATTGGGTTCATCACTAGTCAGTCCCGGAAAACATGTTCGACCCATTGTGGCCTATGGGAACAAAGAAAAACTCTTCGTTTTAAGAAAATATCCCCTTAAAGAGAACATCTAAGTCAATTATTTGAGGCAAACACCAAGCAAGCATTCCTAAGCATCCTGATATTATAACCAAATATACACAAGATATCCTAGATTGCTAGGGCCTCAAAGCTTACTAGCAATAAACACAATATCAAATCGCCTCCGGTAGTGGTGAACTCCGAACGTGTCAGGTGTTAAAGGTACGATTTCACCCCTCTACTTGTTATCGGCATTTCTCGAAACAACAAGAGAGTGGTGACAATTACAAAGAGCGCATACCCCCGTTGCTCACATTGATCTCATTGCATACCGCAGGATTCAACAAGTATTTATGTTCAACTGGAAAGGCTTGCTGATGCAACTGAGAAAGAAAGTGCGTTGTGTGGTGATTCATTTGCCAAGATGTTGAAAAACTCTTTTCTTCAACTTCTACTTATACACGTAAATGTGATTTGGAGGTTCGTTGTTTCACTTATTTTATTGGTCGTCACCAGAGCCTTGCTTCACATAAAGGGTATTGTCTCAATGACCTTCTTTAAGCTAACTTTCTTCATTTACTGCATTTAAGTAGAATTTATTTAGTAGGGAAACAAGACACCTAAGTGAAATGTACATTAAGATCTCACACTATTTGTTTAGTCTAATTCCACGCTTTTATTAACTAGGTGCCCATGTATTGGACAAAGGGATTTTGAAAAGCAATGCAGATTGATTCTCTTTTCTTACGTGAATTAGATACTACAGAAATGCAGTTTCACTCCTCGATAGAAGGTAAGATGACTGTAAAAATAGGGAACAGAGAAAGAGAGAATACTCACCTCGATCAACCAAGAGTTGCGAGTAGCAAAAGGGCATAAATGAGAGGTGGCAGCAGGGACGGCAGCAAGTAGCCGCGGCAGCAAGTAGCCGCGCCAGCAAGGAGCCACGGTAGCAACAGGGACAGTGACGGCAGCTGGAACAGCAGCCACGACGATGTAGATGAGATACTACGCCATCATGGTATAATTACTCGAAGAAGGTACAAGTAAACGACATGTTAGAATGCGGGAATGGATGAGAGAAGCAGCACTGTTTATCTTGTCAACTAATGTTGGACGTAAATATTTGGTGAAAACGAGTGAAGTATTACAGAAGCCTCCACATTTGGCGGATTAGAGACATAACAAGAGAATCTCCAACGACGCGAATACATTACCAAGCTGTCCATATTGTTTGATGTTTTCCACACTTTCTCTTCACAGAAACTCAAATCTGGATGAAATTCCTACATAATTCTTCCAGTATTTGAAGAAATCTCAAGTTTTGGACTTGTATCATTCTAGAATCTTTGCACTCCCACCCTCTTTATCAAAGCTAACCGGCCTTTAAGTGCTTTATCTAAATGGTTTTAGCGATTGGGTGAGACTTCCTTCATAGATAGGAGAACTTGCAACTTGAAATGCTTGATATTTTCATGGCAGCGAAGTTAGTTGTCTACCACCTCAGATTCGTAGCTTGATCCATCTCAGGCGTCTATTTTTGTCGAAGTTCTTCAAGCCGTAAAACTAATCCAGAAAGTTGTGTCTTTGATTATAGTGAAACTTCCAGGCTCCCTAAGTTGGAAGAACATTTCATCGATGTCAAATGTTGGGACCGGGATAAGATGCTATCTAGTGTCATTACAAACACAGCTACAATATAAGATGCTGAAGATGTCATAAACGTAGTCGCAGCTACTCCGAAAATCTCAGTTCCAAAAATTTTTAGCAACGGAAAAGTTTTTTTTTTTTTAAGGGAAATTCAAAAATTAGGGAAAATACAAAAAATACCTTTAGCGACGGAATATTCCATCACTAAAAGTCACTAATTCTGTTTTAAAAAGTGAGACTTTTTAAATGGCTTTTAGTTGAGATTTTTACAACTAAAGGTGTTTTTACAGAAAATACCTTTAGTTGTAAGATTGGCTTAAGCCTCATCAAGAAAGTGAAGTTGAAGAATTTTCATATTCATCAAAGACACAACCTTCGCGATTAGTTTCACTTTATGAGAACTGGTGACAGACAACAACAGACACCTGAGATGGATCAAGCTACGGATCTGTGGTGGTAGTCAACTGACTCTACTACCACGAATATCAAGCACTTCAAAATACTTAGGTTTTCCTATTTGGGAAAAAAGTCTCGCGAAAGCACTGCAACCATTTAGATAGAGGACCCAAAGGCCGATCAACTTTGATAAAGAGGGTGGTAGTGCAAAGATTCCAGCACGATACAAGACCAAAACTTTAAGTTTCTTCATATACTCAAAGAATGATGCAGGAATTGCTTTCAGATTTGAGTTTCTCTGCTTTATAAAGTGTGGAAAGTATCAAACGACCTGGACGGCGTGGTAGTGCATTCAAATCATCGTCCGCCAAGGAGGTTCCTCGTTATGTCTCCTATCAGCCAAATGTGGATGCTCCTGTAATGTTTCACTCTTTTCCACCAAATATTTACGTACAAAATTAGTTGACAACCTAAGAAGCACGGGTACGGGTGCGGGTGCGGATACGACACGGGTGCGGATACACGGATACGGCATTTTTGAAAATTTTAGGATACGGGTGCGGCGGGGATACGGCAAATATTATATATATTTTATATATATATATAATTTTTTTTACTATGTACGCCTAGCATTTAATTTCCAAACAAGTTGTATTTTAATAAAGTGCATAAAAAGACATGATGCAATTTAACTTAACCATTAAAAGGTAGTACAATACCATCAAATACATAAGGAAGTCACAATATAAAAAAACTTGACATATTTGGCTTTAATTTAAGCCTTTAAACCTTTAACACACAAAAAAAATGTCACAATAAAAAAAAAACAGTCACAGCAAAATCAAAAAACATGTGAGAAGTGAAACTATAATTACTTAAAACCACCAAACAATCCACATTCGAGACTCAGCAAGAAACCAAAATAAAAAAAATTTGACGGAAACGAAGACAGAAGGAAGTCAGAGACATACCTTCGAAGCAATGCTGCCGGAGGTGAGAAGGGTGGTCGCCGGAGGTCACCGATGGTCGCCGGAGGCCCCCGATGGTCGCCGGAGGTCCCCGATGCTTTTTGGTGGTCGCGGCTGTTCGGTGGTGAGGTCGTGGGTGGTCGCGGCTGTTCGGTGAGGTCGTGGGTGGTCGCGGCTGTTCGATGGGTGTCGCGGGACGTCGCCGGTGTCGAGGGAGGTCGCCGACGTCGAGGGAGATCGCCGGTGTCGAGGGAGGTCGCGGCTGCTGCGATCTCTCTTTCTCTCTGAGTCGAGTGCCCTAATTTGGTTAGTTAAGTTATTTTATGTTTCAGCCCCCGAAGTGTCGGATCCGCACCCGAACCGTACCCGAGCCGCACCCGAGCCGCACCCGAATTTCAGAAAATGAAAAAATAAATGGAAAATACTGGGTGCGCACCCGACACGCACCCGAGCCGCACCCGTGTCCGATGCGCACCCGACCCCAATACTCCTCCCCTTTTGAAGCACCCGTGCTTCAGAGTTGACAACACAAAAAGTGCCGCTTCTCTCACCCATTTTTGCTCTCTAACACATCGTTTACTCGCACCTTCCTAGAGTAATGACACCATCTTCAGATGACGCAGTATCTAATCAACATCATTATCGCTGCCAAAGAAATCTTGGGTTGACCAACAGTCCAACAAACGATCTTCGTAGATATTAGTGCCCTCAGAGATATATAGTACCATAAAGGAAGCAATTTTTTGGGCCTCGTTTAAATTGTCATAGTTATCTTGCAACCAAACGTACATTTTTTTCATGAAATGATCTCCCTTTCTAGGCCACTTTATTAAGTCATTGAATCCTTCTTTCTACCATTCCTTTCTGAGGCCTCTTAATTTGAAGGCACTAGCCGCCAATTTGATCCTTAGAGGATGAAAATCATATAGTTCAACCACTTTGCACATATATCTCTCCATATGTGGGTTGTCACTAAGATTTGGAACGATCGGGATATATTGAAACATGTTGAGTGCCTTATCGTCACAGAACTTTCCCATCTTGATCACCTCCCATTAAGTTACAAACAACGGCCCATAGTAGGTGTCAATACTATTTTACTACCTTGAGTCTCAGGTATTCCAATTTGATATAAATTTAGCCCTTGCCTAACATCATCCAGAAGTAGCAAATACTTCTTATCTTTCAAGCTATCCCTGATTCTTCCGGCAACTTCGTCAACATGATTGCTACCTTAAATATCTAGTATCAATCTTCTGGCCATTGCCCACTGCAGTTCCTGAGTGCTTATGTTCCCCTTGTTACCCTCTGTTGACACATTTAGCAAGATTATTATTTCAAATGTTTCAGAAATTGGAGAATTAGAGAATTTTTCTTCCTTTGCAAGCTCTTGTGTAATGGAAGACACTTCCTCTTAAAAAATACCCCCCACACAGACTCAACTCAAAAACATTCATTAATCATGTCATGACTTTTTTTTTGTTGCTTTCTTTTGCACAGGGAGTAACAGGGCAATCAAAAACGTATTAAGAACCTGATGTGATGAGAGCCTCCACCAGCTCCACGTAAACAGATGTTCTTCCTGAACAACTATAAAAGAAGGTGGACCACTTCCTTCTCAAATAAGGCCACCACTGACTCAATTTATACATCTCTTAAAATGATAGAATGAACCCACAAGTACATAAAAGATAGATTTCTAAATAGTTTACAAGACATCAGTACAGCATGAAGAAATCTCATAGGATTCTCTTACAAGCCCTCTATTATGACATATCACCGGTGTAAGGCCCGAATTCTTTAAGCCACTTAAGTTTCTAGTAAACAGATAGTTCTAAACTCGCTTAGAACTTCTCCTTTAGATAGCGAAGGAATTATTGCATCTGGGCATTTGGATCCCCAAGGTAGGCTGCGCATTTAATTTGTTAACAAGACATCAATATAGCATGTAAATCTCAAAGGATTCTCTCTCAGGCCCTCTATCGTGACATATCATCGGTGTAAAGGCCCAAATTTTTAAGCCACTGAAAATTCTGGTAAACATATAGTTCTAAACTCGCTTAGAACTTCTACTTTGAATGGCGAAGGAATTATTGCATCCGGGCATTTGGGATCCTTAGGTAGGCCGATTGAAATGGTAATAAGTCGGCTTCATTTTCACTGTAAAGTATATCAATGTGATTAAAATATTTGAGCTATCATGCACCTAATATGGAGCAATAATGCCTCTTAGAGACCCCAATATTCCTTCCCGAGCGACCAACGCTTGTAGATAAAATCCAGACTGTGTTACATCCAACTGGGGCAAATTGTGAGCTCTATATTTCAAGTAAATTACTCACTGCTAGGCCATTAGAAGTATGAACCCGACCCACTCCATCTTAAAAGTTTTACCCCTAAGGACTGCTTATTAGGGGAAAATTTACTGAACTTACGGATTAATGCGACCATTGTCACAATAACGTTGTAAAGCATGTTGCACCAGTTCTCCAATTCTATTAGTACTAGCAGACTCTTAATTAACAAAGTACTATACATATGGTACTAATCTCAGATAGGTAATTAATCATATCAAATTGTACTAAGAAACTCATGATAATGGCAAGAAACCCAATTAAGCAAAATTGTCTTAAATGTTTACCTGTTTCGAGGCCTCCAACCTTCGACGCCTTCCTTAGCCATAGTAGCCCCAATAACCACAAAAAACGGAGAAAGAACACTAACGGCCGTGTACGGTGCCAATGGCTGAACGAGACGCAAGCCACAACAAGGAAATACAAATTATCTACCCTCTTAAACGGCTGTGGCACGCGCTGTGGCGGCGGGGGTGCGACAGAGAGGGTGGGAGCGGGGTGGGGGTCGGGGGCGTGGGAGGTGGGAGAGAGAGAGGAGGGGGAAAGGTGAGCGGCGGCCTAGGGTTTTGATTAAATGACCTTTAGCGACAGATCACTCTAAAAATACTCTCTCTACCTTCTCTCTAAAACCAAACACAGCAGGACGTCACCATGGCCGCCCCGCCATGCTTCTGCGCGCGTGGGGAGGCAACCACTCGGCCATTAGATTGTAGGTTCTTTTGTACTCGTCTCGTGTGGTGGTCTTCGTTATGGCGTACTCAGTGGGTGGCCGGCGGCAAAAATGGTTGGAGGATTGTGGCGAAGCGCAGCTCACTGGATTTGATCGGAGACGGCGACCTCAAGGTAAGTCTCCTAGGTCGATCTAAGTAGATCTGCTCGATCGTCCTCTTTTCCACCTTCGCCGGAGATGACCAAAATCTCGCCGGCGGTGATCAGAATCTCACCGGCGATTTTGACAGTCATTTATAAATGATCCTTCGGCTATGTAAATTTCATTCTTATCTGTTTTCTACTGCAAAGACGTGGAGGACGGGTTTGTGGTTGGTTGTGGTGGCATTAGAGGTAACAGGAGGCTTGTTGCAGAGGGATTTGCCTTGGTTTGGGATTGTTTTGTGGGAACCCGTGCGGTCTTCCGAGGGTGGGTTCGGGGGTATAGGGTCTTGGGACGGGGGTGAGTTCTGTTGGCGTGGGGTGAGTTCTATTTGGGGGGGGGGGGGGGGGGGGATGTTTAGGGCTCTTTCCTAATTTTGAGCATGATTATGTGTTGCACTTCTATATCGGTATGCTCACCTTTGGGCTGTGCGGTTCCCGATACCACCTTGTATTTTGTTTTGTTAGTTTATTAGGTTTATTGTTACTTCCCGACCTTTACGGTCTGTTTTGTTAGTTTATTAGGTTTATTGTTACTTCCCGACCTTTACGGTCATGTATTCTCAGTCACAGGAATATGGTGACGAATAATCTCTGTAAGTTTTAGAACAGGGCGACTGTATAACTTTTCATTATCAATATAATTCTCATATTCTACAAAAAAAAAATTATTCTTAAAAAAATCGAGAAAGTGAAAATTATTGAAAATCTCAATTAGCAATGAATTTTTTGTCGATAAATGTCTATCGTTAAAAGTTACTTTCAGCGATAGATTTTGTTCTGTCGCTAGTCACTAAAAGTTATTTTTCTTGTAGTGACATGAAAAAGTACTGTTGATTTAATAATAGCAATACCTATAAACCAATCAAAACATATATGGCAATAACAATAAGCTTAACATAGATGCTAAAATGTTTTTTCAGCAAGTCCTGTTAATTTAACGTTAGTTGTAAATTGTAAACTAATCAAAAGATCATGTTAATAACTATAAGCTTAACATAGATGCTAAAATTCTTTTTCAAATTGCTGATGATGTCCATCATTATGTCGCTCTGTCATAATTATAATTATAATATTTTTTATAAAACCCTAGAAAAATATAAATACTTTCCAAAACGTCTTGATACTTGACAACCATAGAAAACTAAAAATGTTGGCTAAACTTGGTTTATGGACACAATAGTATAACTAACTTATGAAAACTCTCAATTTTGTAAGGCCATGCAATAGTCATCTGTTAAGTTAGTGAATATTTCACAGTTATCAATACCGTATAAAAGTGTGTACCGATTTCTCGGTGAAATGTTATGTACCAGTGCCGGTATTGGTATCGTCTCAATATCGTCTCGAATGCCTCATTAATGTTATACTTATATAGAATATTTGTTCATTAGCAAACTAGAAATATACACATATATTGTCTACCTCACAGCTCCTCTAGAATAAATTGTTTGTCTTATACAGCTTGAATTACCTCTTTTTTCAACTAATTAAGCTATTTGTTCCCAAATAGGCTGTTTGTGTAACGCCCCGGATTTATTTCCGCAGCGTGAATGCCAAAAACACAAAGATCAAATAAAATCTTATAATTATCTTAAAAACTCCAAAATGGTAAATCAGAGCATATACTAATAATTTCCAAAATACAACAATGACTAACAAAATGACCCCAAAGCTTTTATACAAGTCATGTCCTCCAACACGGAGTTTCCAAAAATATACTCAAGTAGCGTCAGAACTAATATCTGAGACAAAATAGCTAACTCTTGATCGCTCAGCTAGCCCTCCAAAACAAGGTCCTACCTACTGATCTCCTGAAAGAAACAACAATAAGGGGATGAGCCAAATGCCCAGTAAGGTCGCTCTAAGGACCAATCAAACGGAAACGAAATATTAGAGAAACAAAAATTTCTAAAGCACAAAGGGTCTAAACAGGACGGACAATCAAACCAGACTTCGAATGTCAAAACATATCTGAATAAAGAAACAGATACTAGAGAGCTATTCAGAAAGTGGTCACATACGTCATCACTGACATATGAGGCCAGTTCAGAAAGTAAGATGCGATCTCTAGCTCAATTCCCCCGAGCTATCCCACGTTTCAATCCACGTGGGTAAGTCAGACATAAGTCACATACACTGTGACATGGCTCATAGAATTATCAAAACAAAGAATTCAATTTAACCAAATCAAATACCGGACATGTCAAACAATATATGGAGTTTCTGAAATAAGGATAATTTTTAAAACGAACGATATCAACATCGCAAATTCTAAGATTAGACAAATTCGACAAAAAATGAATTCCACAAGTCATAGCATTTGGAACAAGTTATTCATAGTAATTCTCAAAGCAAAGAGGAGAAGAAGAATCATGTAACTCAACTCGAAGAAATTCAGATTTCAAAAAGAAACTAAAGACTTACAAGACTAATTGGTCCATCGCTGATGTATATTTCGAAAATAGCCCTTACCTTAGCCAATGCCTTTAAGAAAAGCAAAACCTTAAGCTTCATCTTAGATCTTCCAAACTTCCAAGGCCTTCTTTCTCTCTCTCTCTCTCCCCCTGTCTCTCTCGCTCTCGCGCGCAAAGGAGGAAGAAACAGAGAAAGCCCAAAAAAGCAAGAAAATGAAATAAGACACTATTTATATAGAGGGACAAAAAGTTTACATTCGAATGAAACACTTTGAGCCGAATGAAAACTTTTTAGGCGAATTTTTTTTTTTCACTTTCAGTCGAATTTAACACTTTTAGTCGACTAAAAAAATTCACTTTTAGTCGAATCAAACACTTTAAGTCGACTAAAAGTCATTTTTAACTTCTTCTTTTTTTGACTTTTAGTCGACTAAAACTCACTTTTAGTCGACTAAAACTCACTTTTAGTCGAATCAAACACTTTTAGTCGACTAAAACACTTTTAGTGGAATCAAACGCTGTAAGTCGACTAAAACTCACTTAAATTTTTTTTTTCACTTTTAGTCGACTAAAACTCACTTTCAGTCGACTAAAACACTTTAAGTCGACTAAAACTCACTTTCAGTCGACTAAAACACACTTTTAGTCGACCAAAACACTTTTAGTCGACTAAAACCTCTCTATTTCAACTAAAACCATAAAAAAATAATTTTTACACAATTTAAATACCTTTTAGTCGACCGAAACACTTTTAGTCGACTGAAAACTCACTTTTAGTCGACTAAAACCTTTAGAAACTTCCTTATCAAAATTTTGAACACTTTCCATTCGACTAAAACTTCAAAAAAAGATTAAAAATCACTTTCTCAATATTCTCCAAAATACCACAAGCTTATTTACTAAAAATAAAAATTTCACACATGAAAAAAAGGAAATTTTCGGGATATTACAGTTTGTTCTCATACAATGGCATTTGAAACGAATAGCCTACTTAATTAAATTACATATTCTAGAGTTACCCTCTGATGCCAAGGAAAGTGGGTTCGTACTTACGTGGAGGTGCCACAAAGGCTGCAGTCCGTGTCAGCTTCCAAGTATGTAAAGTGAGAGACATCAAGGACGGAGTAAGGGCTGAGAGCAAGGCTTCCCAGACAGGCCGTGAGGAATGACAGTGCTGCAAAGGCAAGACTAAGACGAACAGGGCCGGCAGTCGATAGTCCAAGTCAGGGTCCGAGTCAAGGTCCAAGTCAGGGTCCAATGTTACGATCTTAAGTTATGTCCAATTTTGTGTTTCTCTCTCTAGAATCCAAGAGCTCTCCAATTCTAGAGTGAGAAAGTGATTTTTGTGAGAATGAAGAAGAACCCTTTTTTTGAGTTGTAAAGTTCACTATTTATAGAAAACAATGTGCTTATGTCATAAAGTGCCACATGTCGTCCCCTGGGAGTGACACGTCACCAGGGGGTCCCAAAATACCGGTTCTTCGTTGGACTGCCGGTTCCCAAATTCGCGTTGCCTGCCTCGCACAGCGTCGCTCTACCTGTCTGAGAAGACTGACCACACCGCGGTATGATCAGAGTAAACCCGTTGCCCCAGCCACCAATCCAAGCCCTTACTGCATCCCACGAGGTGTGTCAAGAGACGCGCAGAGAACCTGACAGTGGTGAGGGTTACCCCTGTAGCCAACTGCCAGGCGGACTAGGCGCGATGCCCTCCAAGGACCTGCTCTCGTCCCGGAGTGACCCGGGGGTCATTGCCCTGGTGGTGTCGACGATCAATGGTAACATGAGCGGACATGGTCGCAGCTCAGTGCTCCGAGTCCGTGGCGAGGGGTCCTCATGCCGGAGCCCCCTGTGACCGTGACGGCGATGGCTGTGAGGTTGTGAGCCCATCCCGGTACGAGGCCGCAGCCCCCATATGCTTGAGACAGCGCTGGCTATAAGGATGTGAGCCCATCCCGGTGCGGGCCGAAGCCCCCTTGTGATTGAGACGGCGATGGCTATAAGGTTGTGAGCTCATCTCGGTACGGGGCCGAAGCCCCCTTGTGATTGAGACGGCGATGGCTATAAGGTTGTGAGCCCATCCCGGTACGAGGCCCAAGCCCCTTGAGATTGAGACGGCGATGGCTATAAGGTTGTAAGCCCATCTCGGTAGCATGCAACATGATTGTGGTGCATAAGCGCGGTGCTTATAGCACGATACAATACCTGGTGCCTGGGGCACGTGTTGTGAAAGTGGCGCGGTGACGATTATCGCGAAGCAATACTTGGTGCCGGGGCACGTATCATGAGAATGGCGCAAGGGCGCGGCGACGAACGTCGCGGAGCAATACTTGGTGCCGGGGCACGTATCATGAGAATGGCGCAAGGGCGCGGCGACGAACGTCGCGGAGCAATACTTGGTGCCGGGGCACGTATCATGAGAATGGCGCAAGGGCGCGGCGACGAACGTCGCGGAGCAATATTTGGTGCCGGGGCACGTATCATGAGAATGGCGCATGGGCGCGGGTTGGGTGTCTCGAAGACAGGATGTGAGCTAAGTGTACCTGTCATAACAAGATAATGAATGCAACATGTAGTAGTGACAAAGTTGGGGAGTGATGGTATGCGGTTGTCGGCGACGGGTCATTCGGCAGTAGCGCGCGACTTTGGGCGATGGGCATCGCGGAAGCGGTGTGCGGTCATGGACGACGGACTACCCGAGGTTGATGCATGACGGACGTCGTGAGGTTGATGCACGATGAACGTCGCGAGGTTGATGTACGAACGTCTGTGAACATCGCGGAGGTGCAAAGACTCGAGAAAACAAGTGCGCGCGGGAGGGGAGACCATTGGCCAAAATGGGGGGAAGGCCAAGGCTAAGCCCTCGTGGAGGCTGAGGTCGACCCCCTAGGCATGGGGAAGGCCGAGGCCGACCCCCTGGGGTTGGCCAAGGCCAAATGGCCAACTCCCATGAAGGAGCCCAAGGCCACTCCCCCCTCTTGGTGAACTTCGGGCGCGCCGACGGTAGGTGGTTTGATGAGCAAAGACAAATCCGAAAGTTGTATTATGACAAGCGTGTCGACGTGAATCGTACCTACATGACGAATGAGTTGTCAAAGTTACGTGCAAAGCGTACGAAGTGAAAAAAAGGTGCGAAAAAGGGTTTGCGCAGAGCGGTGAACCACCGGGGGAAAATGGCCAAGGCCAAGCCCTCCAGGAGGCCGAGGCCAACCCCCATGGCCTGGGGAAGGCCGAGGCCGACCCCCTGGGGTTGGCCAAGGTCATTTGGCGATCTTCCATTTTTCGGAGCCCAAGGCCAGTTCTCCTTTTGTGAACTTCGGGTGCGCCGTCGGTAGGTGTTTTAAGAAGCAATGACAAATCCGAAAGTTGTGTTATGACGAGCGCATTGCCAAGAATCATACCCACGTAGCGATCAAGGGGTCAAGGTTACGTACGAAGCGTACGAGGGGAAAGAAGTACGAAAAAGGGGTATGCGGGAAATGGGTGAACCACCGGGGGAAAGTGGCCAAGGCCAAGCCCCCCAGGAGGCCGAGGCCGACCCCTATGGCCTGGGGAAGGCCGAGGCCGACCCCTATGGCCTGGGGAAGGCCGAGGCCGACCCCCTAGGGTTGGCCAAGGCCATTTTTCCCCTTCACCCCGTTTCTCCAAATGCGCTGTCGGTTGATATTTTTGATGAAAAGGTGTTCGGATGGTCTCGGCGTGACGATCGCGCTAGCGTTAGTGACGTCGACGCGAAATAAAATGTCTAAGTCACGCACGAAGCGCGCGGAACGAGAAAAACACGTGTCTTGGGCGCGCGGGCGCTGACCGGTTTGATGCATTGGAAAAATTGACCGTTGACAATGTCGACGTGTTCGCGTGAAATGGGACCCCTATTGGGCCCTTGGGTACGACCAGAATAGGTTGGGAACACCCTTTTTCCAGCTATAGCATTAGCGAATTCTTATAAAAGTATAAGCTGTTATTTCAAGAATAATGTCTTTGAGTTCGAGGATAAGCTCTTTGTGTGCGTCAAGCAGTACATCATATACATGAAAGAATCCAGCTATGAAGTAAAGTTAAGAGAAAGGTAAAAGCAAACTTAAAATTGCGATGAAGATTAAAAACTTACTATTTTGCAAGTTATAATGAGTATTATGAGTAAGAGGGTATACATGCTTGTATATGGCCAATTTACTAAATTTTTCAATAAATTTGTAACTTCTACATTTTTAAGCATTATCGGTAAAAAATACAATATATTGGCCGGTATGTAGTTCTCGGCCATTATTCCTCTATCGGCAAGTACAATTGGTACGAAGCAGTATTTGACTGATACGAAATGTAAAGGGACACCATACTTCTAGAAGGTAAATGTGGTACGTACCGGTTGGTGCGGCCAATACATGTACGATATTATAACTATGGAATTTTTCTGCCTAGATCACAAGCTTCTAGAAGCTTTTGTTCTCGATAGATTTGAGAGAGAGAGAGAGAGAGTCATCTCCGTGTAATACTTTATCTGATGGTGATTGTGCTTATCAACGTCAGCCATAGCAATGCTCCACTCACAAGAATAACCATTTTGGGGTATATTTTGCATTGTATTATAGGAGATTAAAGAAATGATTAAGCAAGAAATAGGAGATGAAAATATGCCAACAGGCACCACTCTAACAAATATTGCATACATCGGCAAAACCCAAGAGGATATTGTGGAAAAAATATCGAGGAAAAAGACTAAAGTGTGCTGATCTAAACATTGTTGCTTTTGGCATGCCATTTGAAAATTTGACGAGGAGATTGAGAAAAAGGTACAGTGTATTAATCTAAGTAACTATGGATAACTTTCTGTTAAGACCCTAGAAAGCCTACATGTTGATGATCCTATCGTCACAAAGAACAGACCATGCCGCATACACCCCTGATATTATTCGTTTTCTACTTCTCCTCTAATAACTAAATAAGCTTTTTTCCATCTAATGTTCTCTCCGACTTGGCATTGTTTGTGTTGAAGAAGTCTCATTTTTCATTATTTAAGTGTGATATACTAACTAGCTAGGAAACTAACGGGACTTCAGAAGAATTAGTGTCTGAACAAGCTAGCAACTCCATCATCAAAAACTTAAATTATTTATCAAACTTTATAAGCATCAAGTTTTGGTGAGCTCCGGATATAAATTCCTTGGATTTCCATTATCTCTCGAGACTTTGAGAAAGCTGAAGTGTTGAATGCAAAGCTCCTAAATGGCACCTGTCAAATGGCAACCTCCCCAAAAAGGATGTACAAAGGTAGTTTTGATGCGGCTTCTTTAAGGTGGATGATTCTATCGGTGTTATTGTAGGAACACGTGATAAAACTGGGAGAGTTTTTTCTGGAATATCAAAAAAGATCTCAGGAACTAGAGAGCTGGTATCCGTAGAAGCTTTGGCAACATGTGAAGCTGCTGAATTAGCCCTAGATTGTATTTTTTCAGAACTGCGATGAAAGGCAATTTCTCAAATGTGGTGAATGCCCTCCTGAGTGACAAAAGCAGCCAGTCTCCATTTGGTAATGTGATAGCTGATAAGAAGAGTATTCTTTAGAGGTTTTTGAGCTACAAAATAATGTTAGTTAGGTGGTAAAACTAATTTAGTAGGTCATGAAATGACGCACATTTGTCTTTGATTATGAGTCTTGAATGGAAGAGGCACCCCCATTTGAATCAGTCACTTCATCTATGCTTCGGTGTAACACCATTTTTTGTATTACATTCAGACTCATCCTTGTACGGACAAGTGTCCCTAACATAGAATTTTTTTGTGTATACAGGTGACGTGGTTGGAATCGTATTTTGTTTATTTTTGTGCTGTTATTTTAAATGTTAATGGTCTTTGCCCCATTATTGTTCCATGTCATCTTTATAAATATGTTGTGATGGTTACTTTGTACAAAATAGATTGATGTTTTCTTTTCAAAGTCAGTAGGTTTCTCTTTTTCCTTTTAATTGTTCTTTTGACGACATATATTTTATGATAATATCTTTCCTTCTTTTTAGGTAATAATTCTCACCCTTTTTCTCATTGTTTGACCTGAATATTCTCAAATAGAAAAGTTCTTCATGGTTGTAAGTAGATAATGACCAGTTGCAATGCAAGGGTTTCAAACTAGTATCTTAGTTAAAAGAGGCATATTCAAACGTTAATACCCCTATTACAACCCGGTTTACAGCCGCACCACATGGCAATGTCTCACTCAAAAAGGCTAGCCAAGTAGGTAGTTCTAAGATAATACACAAGGTCTTATAAGGACAATCTCATTATATCCCATTACATCCGACATCTGATGTGGGATATCATAATCTCCCCACCTAATGCCTTAGCATCTTCGTTAAGGCTCGATCACACGTAGCCAAATCTTTCTCTCTAGCCAATGTGGGATGTACCCTGCTCACCCTTTGTTTCCCCTACATCGACAGCCTGACTAGATAGCCTAGCTCGAGCTTTCAGGAGTTAGCTCTGATACCATTTATAACGACTTGATCCACATCCCCACTACAGGGCAATGCCTCCCTTAAAAAGGCTAGCTAAGTAGGTAGTCATGAGCTTATGAGCAGGGTCTTATACGGTCAATCACAAATTATCCCACATTTGATATCGGGTATCGCAATCTCGCCACCTTATGCCTTAACGTCCTCGCTAAGGCTTTATCACACATAACCTAGAATCTTCCTTTCTAGCCATCGTAGGATATATGTGGCTCACCCATTATGGTCCCAATCATCCTCTTTATGTGGAATATACCCAAAATTGCCGTCGTTTCCCAAACAATCAGTAACCTCACTGAATAGCCAGCCCAAGCTTTCTAGAGTTAGCTCTGATACCCATTTGTAAGGACCCGATCCACAACCCCACCACAGGACATTGCCTCTTTCAAAAAGACTGGTAAAATAGGTACTTATGAGTTCACAAACAAGGTCTTATAAGGTCCATCACAAATCAACCCAAATCCAATGTGGGATATCACAATCTTCCCACCTTATGCCTTAGCATCCTCACTAAGGCTCGATCATATATAGCCCAGAATCTTAAAAAACTTAAAAATTCAGAGTTCAAGTAGACTAGTTGAGCTTTTCATAAATACAAGAATCACTAAAAACCACTGAGTAATGACGATTCTATAGCAAATCGAAGTGGTTACCAGAAAAAGCATATCTCTGGGAAGACTAATTTTATGCAATGGATGTTTTGAAGCAGAAATATAACAAATCTCAGAAAAATCAATAGTAACAAGGTTAAAGTAAGACTTGCTGAGGTTTTCAGAAATATAAGAATCACTAAAAACCAAAGAGTGTTTAAGATTCTATAGCAAATCAAAGTGGCTGCCGGAAGCAGAAAATTTCTAAATTTCTACAGCGAATTGACATTAAGATAATTTTTCTATATGAAAAATTGAGATTCCGAAAAAACTTAGGATTGAAAGGTCTAAGTAGACATAACAATATTTTCAAAAAGTCTAAGAACACATAAAAACGGATGAGTAACGAATGAGATATTGACAATCTAATAATCTCATTATCACAGTGTTGGCACTGAAATTTTGACAAAAAAAATATAGAATATAAGCAAAAGAGGGATGGATAAAGAAGGGTCTGTTTGACAGAGCTTTTTTTTTTTTTGTTTTCAGTTTTTAAAGAGCAGCTTAAATTTTTTTTTTACAAAAACAAGTGAGTGTTTGATAACCCTTTTTTTTTGAGTTTTTTTTTTTTGGTGTTTGGTAACTCTTTTTATCTTGACTTTTTTTTTTGTGGTGGTTTGCGGTGGCGGTGGTGGGGTGTAGCGGTGGTTGATGGTGGTGGTGGCCGGCAGGCGGCAGGCGGTTGTCGCCGGCAGTGGCTGCCGGTGGTGGTGGCCGGAGGTGGCTACAGCCCGGTGGTGGCTGCCGGCAATCAGAGGTGGCTGCCGCTCGGTGGTGGTTGCCGGCGGCCGGAGGTGGCTGTCGGTGGCTGCCAGGCGGCGGTGGGTGCGTTGTGGTGGAGGTCTCCAAAAAAAAATTTTAATTAAAAAAAAAGAGTTTTTTCCTCTTTTTTTTTTTCCTCTACAATTTAAAAAGTCACTTTTTAAATTGGAAAAAAAGTGTTACCAAACACTCATATTTTTCCCAATTTTTAAAACTGAAAAAAGAGCAAAAAAAAAGCATGTCAAACGGCCCGAAGTCTTCCATTTAACGAGCCCAATAATTTTCAGATTGGCTTGTTTAATGAGTCCATCTCACATGAAGGCCTTGATGGGCCATTGGTTTAGATTGAACAATCGGCCATGCATTTTGAATTTACCTAAACCATGAGCCCGTGTAAATCTTCAGAATTGGTCTTAGAGTGGAATGCAACTTGGTCATTAAGGGATATGATCAAGTGAAGGTTTATCTTTTAGGTGTTAAAGTCCTACACAAATTGGACTTGATTTTTATTATAAAATTGGAGGAGGTCTCTCGGCTGAGGGCGCAAAAAAAAAAAAAAAAAAGGCACCTCTCAGCTGAAACAAAAAGGAGGGAGGAGAATAAGAAAAGAGAGGAAGAAGAGTCCTCTCGGCAGAAAGACAAAAAAAAGGAGAAAAAGGACACAGGAAGACTCAGCAAAAAAGAAAAGAAACAGGAGAAAGTGAAGTTGCTGGCTTGCGGCACAAAAGAAAAGGAAGAGAAAAGAAGAAGAGGGAAGTATGGGATCAAGGTGAATCCCATTTTCTTTTTCTTATTTCTAACTTTTTTTTTACTTCATGTGAAATTTCAAAGTACTTTTCATGATGTATTAAGATTCATGAAGAAATGAAAGTTTCATATATAAATTTTCGTTTGTTAATTATGTTAGATTTGTTTATTTGTATTTTTTTAATCGGAGGTTGTCATGGACGTAATTAACAGTTAGTTTTTTAGTTATACAAGAATATAAAATCCACTATATAAAATAGTAAACGTCGTTATATACGTACGATGGGATTTTGTAACGCAAGATGCGACGCTAATCAATAGCGGCGAAAAATGTGTCATCAAATTTTGGCACGCCCAATGGGACATGTTCCTCCTCCCATCTTTAGAAAATGCAAATATCTATATACACATATTTAAAAAAAATAAAAAATAGTCCCTGTTTGTTCTTTATTTGCTGTTTTTTTTTTTTTTTTTTTTTCTGTGTCAACCAACCTGCTCCTGCTTTGGTTGGTTACTTGGTTACTGTTGCAACAGAATTAATATTGCTACAGTACGAAGAGAAAAAAATGGCGCATCATATCTGATGTCGAGGGGTATTGACCCCTAGACCTCATGGCAGTTAGTGGAGCTACCTTACCAGCGGGCCTCGACGACCTTTCCCGGTCAGAATGAGAAACAGAAATATAAGATGGGCTGTAGCGCAGTGGGCCAAATCAACTAAACTCAAAAATTGTTTACTTGATTGGCCCATACTTGGCTGGAAAATATTTTTATCTTTGTTCTTTTTATCATGTATTCTTGTTATTAAGAATGGCATTTTGACAAATATATATATGTATATATATATATATATGCAAAAAAGTTTCTTTCAAAAAAAAAAAGAAGAAGAAGAAAGAAATGCAATATATATCTATTAATTTAATTATTTTTTCTTTCAAACACTAACTTATACTTTTGAGTATTTGGCAAGAATGAAATTACTATTATAAGATCAAAATTCACGCTCGTGGTTCGAATGAAGAAGTGATGACGTATAAAGATACATTGCTATCATGCAATACTGTAACCACTAGCCCAAAGATCAAAAGGCCTACGGGCCCATACCCCTCGGGACAAAAGTCAAGGCCACAAATCCCCAAAGAGTCGACCCCTATGGAACAAAGGTTAAGGCCACAAGTTTCTAGGGGCCTCCTATCTATGGAACAAGGGTCAAGGCCACAAGTTCCTGAGAGCATCCCGTCTATGGAACAAAGGTCAATGCCACAAGTCCCTGAGGGGTCAGCCCCTATGGAACAAAGGTTAAGGCCACAGGTTCCTAGGGGCATGCCATCTACGGGACAAGGGTCAAGGCCACAGATTCATAAGGGCATGCCATATACGGCATAAAAGTTGAGGCCACAAGTTCTTAAAGGCCACTCTCCTGCATAAGATAGGCCACCCACAAACTTATACCTCTTTGGGACACAGGCTACGACCAAAAATCCCTAAGGGGTCAGTCCTCAAGGAACAAAGGTGAAGGCCACAGGTTCCTAGGGGCTCTTCACTTGGGCTACGGCCACAGTTTCCCCAGGGGTCACCCCTTTTGGAACATAGGCTACGGCCTCGAGTTTTCAGGCGTCCACCACTTGTGGAAAATAGGCCACGGCCTCAATTTCCCAAAGGGCATTATCATGTGAAGCATTGGATTAAGGGTCCGTATCCTATAGCCTATGGGGAGAAGGCGCCCGACACAGTAAAGCCACTGGGGTATAAGCTAAAGCTGCATCCAGTAAGAACCCCTGGACCTCGCCAGGATAACCCACGAGGATGTTTCTTGTCTGCTCAGGTACGCCGTGAAGCGATGACTGGACTACCAAAGGGTGTCCTTTTCGAAAAACATATTGGGTCCTAAAAGTGTCCATTTGGAAATAATCAGCATGGACAGGAACCAGTAAAAATACAAGTAAATCAACCAAGAAATGTTGGTGAAATTAAAGTCCTCTATAGGGCCAAGACTTTGGAAGCCAATGTCGAACCAAACAGGCAGGTGCCGTCAGGAAACTCCACGCGATATATCCCACATGTCTGGCTATGCAAACATGTTGAGTTTGTTTCTACAATGGTTGGAGGGTCAACTCCAGTGGGGCATAAGGACGGATCTACTTCTCAAAATCAGTCATCCCAGACTGATGCAGCCGCCATAGCTACTAGTCTAAATAAGACATTGAGCCTTGAAACAAGTAAGGTAAGGCCGACAGAGTCACTGGTATTTGGAAATGAAGCAAGGAAATGACAAAATCGCCAGCCAAAACCTAAAAGGAACGTGAGGGAAGAAGTGCGTGTGGTTGATAGTCAAAGTTCCACGGCTTCAAGCGCTGACCTGAGGAAGAAGAACCCAAGGAAAAATAAGAGTACGGTACCTCAAGAGGACTGCTCAGTTCGTGTAACCCGCTCTATGGCAGCCAAAGGGGTACCTGTCGATGGGGCTATTAGTCCATTGTTTATGGACGTGCCTGATAAGTTGGCATCTCCTGAAAGTGCCTCAACTACTCGGACTTCTTCCCCTTCTTCCAACGAGAATACCGAACTAGGTCAAAATTTAACACCAAATGATAAAAGTGAAGATAACTTCTCTTTTGATGACAAGCTTACTCGCCTTGAAGTTCAGATAGACCATCAGATGGTTGTGATGATGGCGTAGATAGAAGGCCTAACAACTTAATCATCAAAAGCTACGACCAAGAAAAAGTCATCATCTTACCATGACAAATCAAGGCGTTATGATCAAGCAAAAGGCTTTACAACCATGGGACCAAACCATATGAGAGGTAATGGTTATGCCAACCATAGCGCCAAACCTTTCGGGACATCATATGCAGAGGCCAAGACAAGTCAAACCCGCAACCTTCATGCTACAAGAGGCCCTAAAAAACATCACCAACCCAGTGGAAGTTTGGACCCAAACCTCTTATCTTATATTGACAGTACGTATAGCCAAAAGGGAAACGAGGAAAGTCGAAGATGGGACCACTATCACTGCTAGCTTGGTAACAAAACCATACCCGTCCTGGGTAGACCAAGTCCCTTTTCCACCCATTTTCACTCAACCAGACTTCTGAAGATTTAACGGGAAAGGAAATCCAAAAGAACATGTAGCTCATTTCATTGCTCGTTTAGCCTATTTAGGCGAAAATAAGCTATTATGGCTGCAATTATTTGTGCAATCCTTAGAAGGACCTGCTTTCATATGGTACTCTAATATGCCAGAGGGGTCGATTCGTGACTGGGACGCCCTGATTAGGAAATTTTATTAGCAGTTCAGTAATACAGAATGATCAGTGAGTATAGCAGAGCTGATCAATACAAGGCAGTGTGAAAATGAGTCAGCATCCGATTTCATTGCAAGGTGGCAAACTCTCACCTCTAGTTGTTCTCATAATTTCAACCAGAGTGAATTGCTACAAATACACCTCTACAATTTTAGGCATGAGCTTTTTGTACACCTTCTGTCCCAGACCTTTGACGGGTTCAATGACTTGTGCACTAGAGCGCATGATCTTGAAATGCACCTTGCTCTCAAGAAGACAAGGTCTAAAGCGGCCGAAAGAGTCAATACGACAGTTGTAGGAATGACGAAAAAATAACTTGCCAGTGACAATCAAAGTGATGTTGAAAATGCATATAATAGGCCTTCCTTAAAAGAAAAAAATCAAGAGGAAATTTTCCTTTCCCGACGAAATCATCAAAGAACTCTTCAATGGGCTGGTGATGGAAGGCCTTATAACTCTACCAAAGATTAAAAGGCCCGATGAGGAAGGAAAGAATGACAATCCTAACTATTGCCCTTATCATCACGTCATCAGTCACCCCATTGATAAGTGCTTCACTTTGAAGGAAAAAATCCAATGCCTAATTGATGATGGGGATATAATCATCCCGAAAGTTGAGAAATATTCAACAAATACAGTCACTTCGACATTGTGCCCTGAACATAATTGTAAAACCTCTCGCAACGTGATGAATGAAATTATGCAAAATTATACTAATGATAAGGATAAGAAACAAATGCGTAACATAGAGTGTCAACGGGACTCGGAACAAACATCCTATCTTGAGAAAATAAAAGAGCAGGTCAGCCTTACAGATGCACTCCCAGCAGACATCGTACGACACATATTGCAAAAAGTTGGTGAAAAATCAATTCAAAACTATTGCGCTGCTAGGATGTGTTCTCACGAAATGGAAGAACTATCAAAAGACCCAGTCGTCGTCCGCTTTTTGCCTTTGGATGAGGTCCCCTGGCACAACCGATACACCGGTAGCCTTGGCGCAAGATACTTTCTGCAAGTCTGCACTAATAATGGAAATGCGCATGCACTCTTCCATGAAGGTTTTATGGCCTATTTCATTAATGGTTACCCTGAACATGGATGTGAGCTATTACAAAGAGCAGTCCAAAAAAAACCATTTGGGTGCCAAATATATATGTGCTATCACCTGCCTTTGTGTGCCTGAACCATCGACTTATAAATGGGGGCTCGACACTATGATGACTATCTTGCAATGTCCTGAAACGAAAAAAGGACCCGTGCATTGGAGGAAAAAGGTCAAAGAAATGTGTTGGTACCGCATTAGCACATTATCTTTCCTTCCCCTTCATCCAGGAAAACTTTGTTATGAGAAAGGAAATGCGCATTGGGACATTATCAAGCATATCCCGGACACACAAGAGATCGATTTTGCATGCGAAGAATGCACCTTATACTGCAATTTGGTGATGCTATGTCTTTTGAAATGAGAAAGAAATTGTGGAGCACGAAAAGAATGCCCGTTAGGCTGAAAACCCTGAAAAGGGCGGTCTAGGCAAAAGTTAGGGTGCAAAGAAGGAAAAAATAAAGAAGAAGAAAGCTTGCTAGGCTGAAAACCCTGAAAGGGGCGGCCTAGGCAAAAGTTAGGGCGCAAAGAAAAAAAAACCAAAAAAAAAAGGGCTCGCTAGGCTAAACACCCTAAAATGGGCGGTCTAGGCAAAAATTAGGGCACAAAAAAAAAAAAGAAAAGAATGCCCGTTAGGCTGAAAACCCTGAAAAGGGCGATCTAGGCAAAAGTTAGGGCATAAAAAAAAAGTATAGAAAAAAAATTTGAACTACGTGATGACTTGATCCTTCGGGTACATAGGCAGCTTCGGGCATATTCCTCAGGTTCAGTCACAATAATCAAAAGAAAATTTATTCTTCCGTAAAAAAAAGAAGAAGAAAAAAAGAGTTGAACTACGTGATGACTTGATCCTTTGGGTACATAGGCAGCTTGGGGCATATTCCTCAGGTTCAGTCACAATAATCAAAAGAAAATCTATTTCTCATAATAAAAAAAAAATTAGAGTCTTTAAACTACGTGATGATTTGATCCTTTGGACACGTAGGCAGCTTAGGGCATATTCCCCATGTTCAGTCGCAGAAAAAAAGAAGAAGAAGAAAAAAAAGAGTAGTTCTTCCAACAAAAGTTGTTGAGCTACACGATGCCATGATCACATGCAACTCAAAGCATATTTCAAAGGCAAGATGAATCTTCACAAAAGAAGTTCTCAAGTGACAACAAGGGACCTCAACGACTTTCTCAATAGTATTACAATAGCTCAAATGGATATTTGAGTTGATCGTGAATGACAAGAAGAATTCTTGCAGGAAAAAGGAAAAATGTATTGCACGAGAACAAGTAACGCAAGGTTTATGACCTACTTCATGATTGTTGCCGTTCGGAGTGTTTGGACCAAAAGAGAGAACTGAAAAAGTTGAGCTACCAAATGAGTCGTGATCCGGTCTTTTCTCAAATTCAAAAAGTCTGAATCACTAGGGGTATTTGTTGGCACTAAAATTTTGACCCAATATATATATATATATATAGAATATAAGTAAATGAGGGATAGATAAAGAAGTCTTCCATTTAGCGAGCCCAATAATTTTCAGAATGGCCTGTTTAATGAGTCCATGTTGCATGAAGGCCTTGATGGGCCATTGGTTTAGATTGAACAATGGGCCATGCATTTTGAATTTACCTGAACCATGAGCCCGTGTAAGTCTTCAGATTTGGTCTTAGACTGGAATGCAACTTGGTCATTAAGGGATATGATCGAGGATGAAGTGATATGATACAGTGGAGGTTTATCTTTTAGGAGTTAAAGTCCTCCACAAATTGGACTTGGTCTTTATTATAAAAAAACTGCAGGAGGTCTCTCGGCTGAGGGAGCAAAAGAAAAAAGAAAAGAAAGGCAACCAAAGGCCTCTTAGCAGAAACAAAAAGGAGGGAGGAGAATAAGAAAAGAGAGGAAGAAGAGTCCTCTCGGTAGAAAGAAAAAAAAAGACAAAAAAAGGAGAAAAAGGACAGAGGAGAGGAGTCAACAAAGAAGGAACCAGAGAAGGGCTTAGCAAAAGCAAAGAAGAAGACTCAACGAAAAGAAAAGAAACAGGAGAAAGTGAAGTTGTTGGCTTGCGGCACAAAAGAAAAGGAAGAGAAAAGAAAAAGAGGGAAGTATGGGATCAAGGTGAATCCCATTTCTTTTCCTTATTTCTAACTTTTTTTTTAATTCATGTAAAATTTCAAAGTACTTTTCATGATGTATTAAGATTCATGAAGAAATGAAAGTTTCATATACCTATTTTCGTGTGTTATTTATGTTTGATTTGTTTATTTGTATTTCTTTAATCGGATGTTGTCGTGAATGTAATTAACGATTGACTTTTTAGTCATCCAGAATATGAATCCACTATATAAAATAGTAAACGTCGTTATATATGTACGACGGGATTTAGTGACGCAAGATTGGACGTTAATCAATAGAGGCGATAAATGTGTCATCACACAGCGAGATAGGAAAAATCGTTACCTTATTCAAGCAAAATGCCAAGCTAAATCTCGACGACAATAGTGCTGCATTTGACTCATGCAAACCTCACGTCCACAATTAAAACTCTAGGGCTTAATCCCCAAACAACAAAAAAACTACAAGCATGATAGAGATAGATAATAGAGAGAAGATCTAATACATACCGAGTTAGAAGATCAAAAACCCAACGGAGGTACGTGCGTATGAAGAATTGGATCATGAAGTAGCAAAAAGCAGCAGCAGAAAGGATAGCTGCAAAGGGATGCTGCAAAAAAGGGAGGCCAAAGAGAAGAAGGTTGATCTAAATCAAGCCCTAAAATGAAAATTGCACAAATACCCTCCAACTCAAGCCACCTATTCAAAATGTACCAAAACTTTTCTAACATTAAAAAAAATGGCACAAACTTATTTACTAAGATAATGGCATATTACATTCTCCTTCCTTAATGAGAAATTTAAACTAAGCACAATAATGAAATATTGCTTGATATATATACACACACACACATATATAGGGAGCCGATCCCTATTTACTGATGGAGAAAACATTATTTCTCTAACTCTCATCTGGCCATCCACGTGTAACAGTAGATGGCCACGATCACTTTTTTTTTTTCCCGTTTCTTGCCTGACCGCTAGTCTTATGGGCGGTTAGGGAATGTCTAAATTCTTCCCAAAAAACCCTTTGCTACTATTGTTCATCTTCTTCTTCCCCCATTGGTTTTCAAGCCAGAATAATCTATACTTTAATTTTTAATCTGATGTCAATTGAATTAATCTCTTGGATTTTGTTCAAAACTGTTCAGATCTAGAGAGATGGTTGTGTCGCCACAGTTCAGATCTATGGCCGCCGTTCAGATCTGGAGATATGAGAGATAGAAAGATGGTGGCTTCACCGCCGTTCAGATCTAGAAAGAGACGGTGTTGGGGCCACCGGTCAGACCCATCGCCCCCGCCTCGCCACCGGTCAGACCCATCGCCCCCGCCGCGTAGGGACTCTTAGCCGTCGCACGTTGCCGCCGCCGCATCATCTCGTTACCTGTTCTGCCGCCGCTCCCGTGATTCAGCTGCAGTTTGTTTGTTCTGAAGAGAAATTGACAGACGAGAGAAACTTAGCCCAACCTGCCGTCGTTACCGTTGTTGGTCCAAGAGAAACTGAGAGATGAGTGGTGGTGCCGATGATGATGGTGGCTAGGTTGGCCATTGGGTGGTGATGGAATAGCTTAAGTATTATCACCATAAAACCCACTGGAAAAGAACAAAACTGAGAGAGAGAGAGAGAGAGACCGATAGAGTGAGAGGGTATATGTACGTGAAGAGAGGAGGACATAATTGGACAAAATGTGACCAATACTCTTTGTAGCAGTCAAGCAATGGAACTTTAAAAAAAAGTAATCTAGGCCGTTTACGATTACACGTGAACGCCCAGATGATAGTTGGAGAAATAAGGTTTTCTCCATCGGTAGATATGGATCGGCCCATGTTTGAAAGGTTATGAATTCACATGCAATGCACAAAGTGTCATATGGTCATTTTAGGTCATAGTCATCAATCCAAGTATCAAATCAATACTAGTTACATAAAAGTAAAGATCAATCATAATCTATAGTAACTTAGCATGTCCATTCTTTGTTACTTTTTGATATTAGACTTGATGAACCTTCCATAACATATACACCATAGCTTTAAGATTATTTGGCTTTAATCCATCTTTCCGACTTCTCAAATGTGTGTTCATAAAATGTGTGTTCATGAGTGTGTATGTATATGCCTACTAAGAATCTACTTAAAGCACATATTTGAAAATAATCAATGTGTAGTTATTATCAACACAAGATCCAAGTCTAGGTTATCCAACCGTAAGGCTAACAATCTACCCCTTTTAGTTATGACAAACATTGATTCTATATAAGATAAGATGTATCTAGAGTTGGCATTAGGGCCGGGTGGCCCGCGGGCCGGCCCGGTTTGGCCCGGGCTGGCCCGGCCCCTTGCATGAACAGTAACGGCACGAAGCAAGAGGGCCTGGACCAGGCCGAGAAATCTGATGAAAATGGCCCGGCCCGGCCCGGTTTGGCCCGGGTTTGGCCCTGCCCTGTTGGCCCGGTTTTGGCCCGGGCTGCGGCCCGGATTTTCTGGCCCGGCGGGTGGCCCGGTGTGGCCCCGCTTTTGTTTGAATCTCTAACTTTTCCCCCCCTTTCTTCCACCCCTTTTTCAAAATTCCACTTTTACCCCCCCAACAGCTATATAACGGCTAGTTTGGGGGGTATTTTAGTCTAACCAATATTTTTCACTCCTTTACACTTTTACCCTCCCCAACAACTATAAACGGATAGTTTGTAGGGGTATTTTGGTCTTTTGTGAAGTTTCTAAAATCTATAAATTCACACCATTTCTCTCTAATTTTTCACACCAATCTTCTTACTCTCACAACAAGCTTTGCTACTATTTTCCTCTCCAATTACTACTCTTGCTAATTACTACTAATTAGTATTCTTGTTATTTACTAATTGCTAATTTCTCTCTACTCTTGCTAATTACTACACTAGTCTTGCTAATTTTTTTTTTTAATTACTAACTCTCTAATATTTGTTACTCGTTCATTCTTTTAATTGTTATTTCTTATTACTACTCTTATACTTGTGTATTTAGTTACTCTTACAAAGTTTAGCGTTAAATATGGCTGGATTATTGAAGAAAATGAGGCGTGCATCGTCATCACGAAAAACGTCATCATCATCGCAAGCACCACCACCAGCACAAGCGCCAGCGCCACGGCCATCACAAACACCAGTCCAAGCACCAACACAACCATCCGTTCTTGGACGAATGAGTACAGGCTGTATGATAGATACCCAAGCCAATTGGGAGTTCAATCAAAACATTCCAGATTTTACATACACGCCTGATGAAGACCCCCCGCATTATAGTCAAGGACGCAGCTCGGTTGGCGAAGCTACTACTCCGTGGCCTAATCTCAACCCTATGCCCAGTCATGATGAAGAAGGGCCGAGCAATGCCTCCGGTAACGTGCCAGACGTCCAAAGGGGAAAAAAAAAGAAAGCCGAGTGTTGGAATCATTTCGACGAAGTTACGGTGGACGGCATCCGAAAAGCTCGATGTAAGTACTGTCTTAAATTATTTTCGGCTGGTAGTGGTAATGGACACCTTAACAGGCATTACCCTCAGTGTGCACCTCGACAAGGCCACGTCGAACCTACCCAAACACAGTTATCTTTTGACGGTAAGTTATTTGTTTATAATCAGCGAGAGCAAAGAGACGGTCTCGCTGAATTTGTTATTCACGATGAACAAGCCTTTTCTTTTGCCGATAATCCTAAGTACTCTAGATATATGAACACCTACGTTCAACCTTTGTACAAAAAGGTTCATAGAAACACAACGAGGTCCGATGCACTCCGACAGTACAAGGCTGCCAAAGCACGCCTTATCGATTATTTCGATAAATTTGACGGTAAAGTTAGTCTTACTTCTGATATTTGGCAATCTCCTTATACTTTTGTTAGTTATTCTTGTGTGACCGCTCATTGGATTGATGCAGATTGGGTTATGCACAAGAGAATCATCGCTTTCGAGCACTTCCCTTATCCGCACGATGGAATGAACATTGCTACTCTTATATTAAAAGCATGCACCACATTTAAAATTCATAATAAGATTATGAGTGTTAGTTTTGATAATGCTTCTAACAATAAAGTTGCTGTTGCAGCTTTAAAGGAGACGCTTCAACCTGTACTTCATGGTGAATTATTTCATGTTCGCTGTGTTTGCCACATTATTAATTTAATTGTTCAAGATGGTTTAACTGCTGCAGGAGATATTCTTCTCAAAATGAGGGGTATGACAACGTATGTTAATAGCTCGAGTCCAAGAACACAACAATTTAAAACGTTGTGTGTTCAATATAATATGCCTCGCAGGAGAGCAGTTACAGATGTGGTCCACAGGTGGAACTCTACGTACCACATGCTTTTACACATTCTGGCATACCGAGAAGTCTATACGCATTTTCTACTAACCCAGTTCCCAGCCGGCTTGCCAACTCAAGAGGAATGGCAGATGGCCATATACCTAGCTGAATTTTTAGAAGTATTGTACACCTCTACCAATTTATTGTCTGGTACGTACTATCCCACCTCTCCTCTCGCTTTAATAGAAATTCTGAAGATGGCTACAATGTTAACAAAATGGAGATATATAGGACCATTTAGGGATATAGTAAAAGTGATGGATGCAAAGTTCAATAAATATTGGAGTAAACTGCCTGCTATTTTTACTGTGGCTACTTGTTTAGATCCTAGGTTAAAGTTGCATGGCGTGAACGCCTCGATACAAGAGATATCGAAATTAATGTGCTACACAGCAGATGACACAACCTTACTCACAGCAAAAGTGAGCAAGAGGTTTGAGGACTTGTTCAACCTCTATCGTAATTCTGCTGACATGCGCGGCCGAGCTACATCATCATCCACTGCTGAGAGGTATTATGCGCCATACCTTCAAGGCTTTGAACATCTAGTAGCAAGACAACTACCAGGTGAAGGTACTTCTAATTCGGGAGGTTCGTATAATTTTTCCTCTTTTAATGAGATTGGTGTATATTCAAATACTGATCATTATTCTGATTTATCAAGGCAAGAACAGGTTAATTTTAATTTGTTAAATTTTTGGAAACAAAATCAAAACATGTATAAAACTTTATCCCAAATTGCACGGGATGTACTGCCAGTGCAAGCCTCCACGGTTGCTTCAGAGTCGGCATTTTCAGCAAGCGGGAGGGTTTTGGATGATAGGAGGAGTCGTCTTAACCCCGAGTCGCTCGAGCTATGTGTATGTTGGAAGGATTATCTTGATGCGAAATACCGCGAGCAAGATAAACCGATTGATGATAGGAAGAGCAGTGACTCGGATATTGAAGTACTTCCGGATGATTAGGTAATTTGTTTTTATTTTCCTCTTTTCATCCTTTTGGTTGACGCTGCAGATTTCTTAATCTTTGATTGTTGATATTTTGGATAGACATACATTATTATTTTGATTGTTAGAGTTTTAAGAATAAATTTTTTCAGAAAATATAATTTTTTTCCATATATATAAAATAAATTTTTACAAGCAAGATATATATTTTTTCGTATATATAAAAAAATAGGTAACTTGGCCTGTTTGTTTACAAGCAGCCGGTTCCAAACCCGGATAAAAGGATGAGGGCCTATGCACACATTTATTATTTTTCTATAAATTGTTATGTGTTAAAATTGAATAACATGAAGAAAAAAAAAAAGGGCCCGGGCCCGGCCCTAAATATTGGGCCTAGGGCCAGGGCCTAGACTGGGCCTAGGAATTCCTTCGGCAGGCCCGGCCCGGCCCGGCCCGTTTTCCATTCTTCTTGGCCCGGCCCCACTGCAGGCCCGACGGGCTTGGGCTGGGCCGGCCCAAGCCCGGCCCTTTGACATCTCTAGATGCGTCATATGATAGTCAATTAAGTACAACAATCTCACTTATAACATTCAGTCATCTCTAGTATACTCAAGATATGTCAATTTTTCTCGTATAGAAATTAAGCTCATTGCTAGCTCCCCCTAGCTAAAATAAGATATGCTATTCATCTAATGTTCTATAAAAAACACACAATCACATAGCATATAAAATCAAGATTGTTTCTCCCCCTTTGTCATCAAAGACAAGGGTATGCGTGTATGAAAAGATAGTTATAAACAAGATAATGGTGTGAGGTGCATATAATTACTTATGAATTCATATGGATGACATCAAGACCTTCATGATCCAAAGAAAGATGCAATGTAGCTCAATAATCTCATCTACTTCATGCATAATTCAAGAGTAATAAGGTAATATGTGATTCAAGCATGTAAGTGCTCCCTATCAAGTTACTATATGCATATTCCACCCTAATGTATGCTCCCTCTCAATCAATGCCAACAATATCCAACAAACGCAACTAAAATGTTTAAATGAATATATATATATATATATATATATATATATATATATATATATATATATATATATATATGGGGGCCGATCCACACCCACCGGTGGGAAAATAACAATTTTCCCACCGAACCGCATGTAAGAGCAGCGGTTGGGAAAAAGGCGTACGGACACTGCATTAATGGCGAAAAAGGCACGAGGAAATGGTGAGAAAATGGCGAGAAAATGGTGAAAGGGTGAGAAAATGATGGTGAAAATGCCATGGGAGGAGAAAAAGGACACCAACCGCAACTCCTACATGCGGTTGGTTGGCATTATTGCTGTCCTTCTTCTTTCCTTTTTCTTTCTTTCTTCTTTCCTTTCTTTTTCTTTCCTCTTTCTTTCTTTCTTCTTTCCTTTCTTTTTCTTTCCTTTTTCTTTCCCCCAACCGCAACTAAGAGTTGCGGTTGGCAATGAGTGTGTCCCCCACCCCCCTCCCCCCGTGGCCCCCCCCCTTCCGTGAGTGTGTCCTTCTTTCCCCCAACCGTTAAAATGACAGTTTTTTCACGAATTTATAAAAAATAGCTAGAGTACGATTTTGTCAAAGTGCAAAAAAGAGACCCTAGGTATTTTCAAAATATCTGTATCAGGTAAAAATTTCAGATTTTTCCAAAGACTGTAAAGGGGCTAACTGATACGGGGAACCTTGTACCTTCGCAGTCTAATTTAAAATACCAAGCTAGCGCGATTTTGCGCGAAACTTTTATGAGAACCCTAGGATGTTGGGAAGTTCCATTCCCCAGGAATTCGCGCCATTCCGAAGCCGTTAGCTATTTTTTTGGCCGAACGGCCTTTTAAGCGCTCGATCCGGACACCGGTTCGCGATTTTTGCGCGAAAGATCTGTAAAATACTTTTTAGATCAAGGATGAACTCATGAAGCGTAAAATAGCATTTTGAGGCACTTTTTAGATTTTTCCTGATGTCAGGGGTATTTTGGTAATTTACTACCCCGCGAGGGGTGTTTTGGTAATTTTCCCGCACCAAGTTTTCCGAACGACTTTTTAGTCCAGAAATGTAAGTAAACCACCTGAAATGTTGTTTTGAAGCTGGTTCGGGGGCGTTGGGGTGATAGTGAACCCCCAGGGGCATTTCGGTAATTTGCCGCTCATCGGGGGCTATTTTGCTAGGAAGGATCCAGCTTAAAATTCATACCTTAAAATAACTTTTAGTTCAGGAAAGGGTGTGAGACACCCGAAAACTTATTTTAAAGAGTGAATTCAGGAAGCTTAAAATCCCGTTTCAAAGCACTTTTCAGATTTTTTTATGCCAGGGGGCATTTTGGTAATTCGCAGCCCCGAGCGGGGTATTTTTGTAATTTTGCAGCGTTAAGTTTTTCAAAGGGCTTCTTAGTCCAGAAATGTAAGCAAAGCACCTGAAAGGTTCGACCAGAAATGTAAGCAAAGCACTTCGAGAAATTCACCAACCGCTACACTTTGTAGCGGTTGGTCAACATTTCTTTTTTTTGCCCTTTCTCTCCCCCAACCGCTCCTCTTATAAGCGGTTGGGTAACATTTTTTTTTTTTGAGAATGCAATGGGGCCCACAAAAAGCACAAAAAAATCCATGCTCCCCCCAACCGCTTCTCTTATATGCGGTTGGGTAACATTTTTTTTTTCCGAGCATAGAGACACAAAGAGTGAAAATGCAGTGGGGCCCACAAAACACAAAAATCCCCCCAACCGCTTCTCTTATATGCGGTTGGATACCAAAAGAGTGAAAATGCAGTGGGGCCCACAAAACACCCAACCGCATATAAGAGGAGCGGTTGGGGGAGAGATGAAAGGACGCGATTAAATGGATGAGAAAATGGATGAAGAGAAAATGGATGAAGAGAAAATGGAGGGCCCACAAAACACCCAACCGCATATAAGAGGAGCGGTTGGGGGAGAGCTGAAAGGACACGAGAAGAGAAAATGGATGGATGAGAAAATGGAGAAAATGGATGAAGGGACGCGAGACATTAATGCCCAACCGCATATCCTACATGCGGTTGGCATTGATGCCATCCGTGACGCCCACCCCCTTGCCCCCACCCTTCCGTGAGTGTGTCCTTCTTCTTTCCTTTTTCTTTCTTTCTTCTTTCCTTTCTTTTTCTTTGCTTTTTCTTTCCCCCCTTGCCCCCCCACCCCCCTTGCCCCCCACGCGTGGCCCCCACCCTATGTCCTTTCCCCCCACCCGTGAACCCCCCCTTCCCCCACGTGTCATTACCACCCAACCCCCACCCCCACGTGTCATTCCACCCCTCCCCCTTCACTCACGGTTCTTCTCTTCCTCTCTCACTTTTCTCTCTATAAAATCCCTCCTCCCCGAATCATTTCTTCCACTCTCCTCATTCTCCCTATCTCACCTACATACAAACAAACAAAAAATTACGCTAGAAGATCGGTGGATTTTTTGCATAAATATATCAAGTTAAAACAAGTAAGTATTTTTCAATTTGTTCTTACCAATTGATTGTTTAAATTGTGTTACGCTTAAATTATTCTTACCACAGTATAATATTCGTGTTTAGGGCGTCAAAATTACATTTTTACAAATCGGGGTATTACACTCGAAAGATTCCACAATAGCGATTTTTTAGGGCGTTAAAATGACAGTTTTTTCACGAATTTATAAAAAATAGCTAGAGCATGATTTTGCCAAAGTGCAAAAAAAAGACCCTAGGTATTTTCAAAAGATCTGTATCAGGTAAAAATTTCAGATTTTTTCAAAGACTGTAAAGGGGCTAACTGATACGGGGAACCTTGTAACTTCGCAGTCTAATTTAAAATACCAAGCTAGCGCGATTTCACGCGAAACTTTTATGAGAACCCTAGGATGTTGGGAAGTTCCATTCCCCAGGAATTCGCGCCATTCCGAAGCCGTTAGCTATTTCTTTTGCCGAACGGCCTTTTAAGCGCTCGATCCGGGCCTATTCGGGCACACTTTAGGGGCCAATTCATAACGTTCGAAAAATCTTGTAATTTTTTTTGTCACTTTTTTTTCGCTCATTGCACATGAGGCACGCTAGTTAGCCCATTCTTATGTATTTCGGCGAAAAACGAGACACGTTATTTTTTGAGTTTTCCTATGAAGGGCCTATTCGGGCACACTTAAGGGGCAATTTATTAACGTTGGAAAAATCTTGTAAGTTTTTTGTCACTTTTTTTTCACTCATTGCACATGAGGCACGCTAGTTAGCCCATTCTTATGTATTTCGGCGAAAAACGTGACACGTTATTTTTTGGGTTTTCCTATGAAAGGCCTATTCGGGCACACTTTAGGGGCCAATTCATAACGTTCGAAAAATCTTGTAATTTTTTTTTGTCACTTTTTTTTCGCTCATTGCACATGAGGCACGCTAGTTAGCCCATAAAGAAAAAAGAAAAAAAAAACAAAAAAAAAAAAAAAGAAAAAAAAAAAAAAAAAAAAAAAAAGGGAAAGAAGAAAGAAAGAAAAAAAAAAGGAAAGAAGAGAGAAAGAAAAAGGAAAGTGGGGGCCACGGGGTGGGGGGCAAGGGGGGGTGAAGGCAATAATGCCAACCGCATGTAGGAGTTGCGGTTTGGGCATTAATGCCCATTTTCTCGCGAGATTTTCATTTTCTCGTGATATTTTGGTGAATTTCTCATGCCATTTTGGTCCTTTTTGTCCTTTTTCGTCTTTTTTCCGTCCACGTGGCAGCCCCCTTCCCAACCGCTGCTCTTACCTGCGGTTCGGTGGGAAAATTGTTATTTTCCCACCGGTTGATGGGGATTGGCCCCATATATATATATATATATATATATATATATGGGGTTCGATACACACCCACCGGTGGGGAAAATAATTTTTCCCACCCAATCGCCTGAAAGTCTACCGATTGGCTAAAAAAAAAAAAAAAAAAAGACGGCTGGACTGGGCCATTTATGGCGAAAAGGGGCAATGATTGGCATTGGGCCAATCGCACGATCCATTTTTTTTTGGGCCATTCGCATGGTCCTTTTTTTTTTTTTTTCGGCCTTGCCTCCTCTCACCCGAAGTAACCCCCACCTTGGCCCCACCCCTCTTCCCCCTCCCCACTTGTCCATTTCCCCCCCCCTAGCCCCCACCCCCCTCCCCACTTGTCCATTTTCCCCCCTAGCCCCCACCCCCCTCCCCACTTGTCAATTTTTTTTCCTAGACCCCCACCCCCCTTCGGCAGACCCCTCTTTCCTCCTCCCTCCAATTTCCTCCCATGTTTTGGCCCCCACCCCTCTTCGACACATGGCACAACATCAGTTGGCCCCCCCCCCCCCCACGGCTCACTTTTCTGTCTCTAAAAACCCTCTTCCCCCGCATTATTTCTTACGCTCTCATCATTCTCCCTATCTCACCTACATAATATCCACATTTTTTTTCGTCAAAAAAATTTACGCTAGAAGATCAGTGGATTTCTTCGTCATTTTTTTTCAAGTCAAAACAAGTAAGTATTTTGAATTTTCTTATAATTCAATGTTTATTTAAATTGTTGTTACGCTTAAATTGTTCTTACCATAGCCTAAAATTCGTGTTTAGGGCGTCAAAATTACGTTTTTACAAATCGGGGTATTACATTCGAAAGATTCGAAAATAGCGATTTTTTAGGCCGTCAAAATTATGATTTTTCACGAATTTATAAAAAATAGCTAGAGCTAGATTTTGCCAAAGTACAAAACAGAGACCCTAGTTATTTTTAAAATATCTGTATCAGGTAAAAATGCAGATTTTTTCAAATACTGGAAATGGGTTAACTGATACGCGCAACCTTGTAACTTCGCAGTCTAATTTAAAATATCAAGCTAGCGCGGTTTCGCGCGAAATTTTTTTGAGAGCCCTAGGATGTTGGAAAGTTCCATTCCCCATGAATTCGGGCCATTCCGAAGCCGGTAGCAATTTTTTGCCGAACGGGCTTTTAAGCGCTCGATCCGGACACCGGTTCAGGATTTTTTGACGAAAAATCCCTAAACTACTTTTTAGATCAAGGATGCACTCAGCAACCTCAGAATAGCGTCTTAAAGCACGTTTGAGATTTTTCCCGATGCCAGGGGGCATTTTCGTAATTCGCCGCCCGATAGGGGTATTCTCGTAATTTTACGCTTTCAACTTTTTCGAATGTCTTTTCAGTCCGTAAATGTAAGCACACCCTAAGGATGTTGGAAAGTTTCATTCCCCACGAATTCGGGGCATTCCGAAGCCGGTTGCAATTTTTTGTCGAACGGGCTTTTTAGCGCTCGTTCCGGACACCGGTACGGGATTTTTTGACGAAAAATCCCTAAAATGCTTTTTAGATCAAGGATGGATTCAGCAACCTTAGAATAGCGTCTTAAAGCACTTTTTAGATTTTTTCCGATGCCAGGGGGCATTTCGGTTATTCGCCGCCCGAGAGGGGTATTCTCGTAATTTTACGCTTGCAACTTTTTCGAGCGCCTTTTCAGTCCGTAAATGCAAGCAAACCACCTGAAAGGCTGATTTGAAGCCGATTCGCGGGGCGTTGGGGTCGCCAAAGGTGAAAACTTAATTAGACAGTTTTTCAAAAAAAAAAAAAAAATAGCTAGAGCTCGATTTTGCCAAAGTGAAAAAAAGAGACCCTAGTTATTTCTAAAAGATACGTATCCGGTAAAAATTTCAGATTTTTCCAAAGACTGGAAAGGGGTTAACTGATACGCGCAACCTTGTAACTTCGCAGTGTAATTTAAAATATCAAGCTAGCGCGGTTTCGCGCGAAAATTTTTTGAGAGCCCTAAGGATGTTGGAAAGTTCCATTCCCCAGGAATTCGGGCCATTCCGAAGCCGGTAGCAATTTTTTGCCGAACGGGCTTTTAAGCGCTCGATCCGGACACCGGTTCGGGATTTTTTGACGAAAAATCCCTAAAATACTTTTTAGATCAAGGATGCACTCAGCAACCTTAGAATAGCGTCTTAAAGCACGTTTCAGATTTTCCCCGATGCCAGGGGGCATTTTCGTCATTCGCCGCCCGAGAGGGGTATTCTCGTAATTTTACGCTTTCAACTTTTTCGAACGTCTTTTCAGTCCGTAAATGTAAGCACACCCTAGCGAAGGCTGATTTGAAGCCGTTTCGCGGGGCGTTGGGGTCCTAATGAACCCCGGGCCATTTCGGTAATTTGCCGCTCATCGGGTTCTATTTTCCTAATTTTACATTACACGAATTTCCCGAACCACTTTTAGTTCAGGAAAGGGTGTGAGACACCCGAAAAGTTATACTTTAAAGTTGTGAATTAGATAAAGCTTGTTGGGGCGATGACTGAAAAAACTATGAAGCTTTTCTGATGGCAGGGGGCATTTTGGTAATTCGCATTCCCGAGAGGGGTATTTTCGTTACTTTGCCCCTTTCAGTTTTTCAAATGACTGCTTCGTCCAGAAATGTAAGCAAAGCACCTGAAAGGTGCTTTCGAAGCTGATTTGGGGCGTTATGGTGATAATGAACCCCCGGGGGCATTTCGGTAATTTGCCGCTCATCGGGGGCTATTTTGGTAATTTTACATTATACAAATTTTCCAACAATTACACTGCAAATAGAGTCCATTCTTCTTTTATTTAATTCTATGACTTGTTGAGAATGATATAATTTTTATTTTTTAGATTTCAGTATAAATATGGATGCAACTGGAGGAAATATTTTTTGTGAAGGTTCTGATCCACCTTACTTGGATCAAGTTTTTCAAACACTTGACGAAGTCGAAGCATACTACAGAGCATATTCCAAAACGATGGGTTTCGGTATTCGAACTAAGACGAGTAGAAAACGGGTGAATACCGATCAAATTGGTGCAATGTTATTTGAGTGTCATAGAGGAGCACCGCATGTACCCCCGGTCGTTCGGATCTGTGACGAAGGGACAACAAGACAAAGAAAACGCGACACATTTCCGGGTACCGGCTGCAAGGCCCATGTGTATGCAGTACACCGGAAAAAAGAAAACCACTGGGTTGTGACGGGATTGGACTTGAGCCATAATCATGAGTTGTGCACCCCTAGTATGATTGGTCAAATTCATCAACACCGAGAAATACGCGCGGCACAGAGACAACTGATTTCAACAATGGCCGACGCTAAAATTCCACCTTCTAAGATGATGGGGGTTTTCTCAGGCCAGGCTGGGGGGATTGACAAGTTGAGTTTCAACGACGTAGACCTTCGAAATGAACTTCGTGCTCAGAAGAGAGAGTCTTTCGGTAGGAATGATGCTCAAGCTACCATTGATCTCTTCAGGTGCCTTCAGAGTGAGAATTCTGGATTTTTCTACAGTATCCAACTCGATGATGAGAACCGCATTAGTACTATATTTTGGGCGGACCCCCGTTCTATAGCTGCTTACCTAAATTTTGGGGATGTTGTGACGTTTGACACCACATACCGCACCAATAAGTACTCTATGCCTTTTGCTCCGTTCACGGGGGTGAACCACCACTATCAGTCAATCTCGTTTGGCTTTGCCCTGCTTAGGGATGAGACGGAGGAGTCATTTACGTGGTTATTTGAAACGTGGCTTCAAGCAATGTATCGTATTCCTCCACAGACCATCATCACCGACCAAGATCTGGCAATGAACAATGCAATCGCTAAGGTCCTTCCAGATACTCACCATGGCCTGTGCACGTGGCACATAAGCAACAAATATCCCGAACGGCTTCACCATGTATATGCAAACCATCCGGAATTCAAGACTGACTTTAATACATGTGTGAAGAAATCGTTGACGGTAGACGTGTTCGAGGAGAGGTGGGCCACGTTAATGGATGACTACTCTTTGCACAATCATACGTGGTTACAATCGTTGTATGCGATCAAGACACAGTGGGTCGGTGCCTACACCAAGAAGTTTTTTGCAGCCGGAATGACTACGACCTCGAGAAGCGAAGCTATGAATTCATTCTTTGATGGGTACGTAAGCCAGTCTTCAAGTATAGTGGAGTTCGTACTGGAGATGCAGAAAGCCGTTGATAGGCAATTGTACCGTGAGAGAGAAGCCGACGCGGCTACGGCTTACAAGGAAAGAGCCATACTACTCTTTTCACCTTTGGAGGCTCATGCGGCTCAAGTCTATACCAAGGAAATGTTTAGACAGTTTCAAGTTGAACTACTAAAGTCGAATCAATATGGCATGACAAAGTTGCACGAGTATTCCACCAGAGATCTCAAGGTTTATGCTTTGACAAACGTGACGAATTTTCCCAATCCGTGCTCTTCGTCGACTCCGAGGAACAGAAGACATTTTACCGTGGCTAAATGTATGGACACCGGGTTGGTAAATTGCAACTGTCAATTGTTTGAGCATAAAGGTATACTTTGTCGACACGCGTTGAGGCTTTTGATCTCGAAGAATGCTAGTGAAATCCCTCAACAGTATATCTTGGAACGGTGGACGAAGGAAGCCAATAGAGTCCACGGTCACATTCCTTACGTGCCCAATGTTTCAGTTGATTTTGAGCAATCTGAGCCGCTGCGATATAATCACCTTTGTAACATCATGCACAGTTTATCATTGGATGCAGCGTCAACGTTTGATGGGTACAAGTATCAAGTTGAAGCAGCCGCACGGGATACGGCTAAGCATGCACAGTTTAGGATGGCTGATCCACAAAGACGGGACACTCCGACTACTCGGACGACTCGAGCCGGTAGATTCAATCGAGCCAAACAGCCAGTCATTGACGGCACTAGCACGCAAGGTGAGGAGGACGACATTTTTGATCCAATTATTTCTCAAACAAAAGGGCGAAAACGAGAAATACGCATGAAGAATCCCATTGAAAAAGAAACGGGTCAAAAAAAATTGCGAAAGTGTGCGTTGTGTAATAAGATGACTGATCATGACAAGAGAAACCATTATAAAGCGTTAGGTCTTGCACCTGGCAGTATGGTCGAGGAGGACGATGATGATGAAGAGTGTTAGGGTTAATGTTTCAGTTGTATAACGAATAACGTTTATAATGTTTAAATTTGTGATTTAGTTTGTTGAATCTTTAATTTGTGATTTGGTTTGTTCTTCCGAAAAATCTTGTACTTTTTTTGTCACTTTTTTTTCGCTCATTGCACCTCAGGCACGCTAGTTAGCCCATTCGTAACAATTTCGGCGAAAAACGAGACACATTATTTTTTGAGTTTTCCTAGGAAGGGCCTATTCGGGCACACTTTAGGGCCCAATTCATAGCTTCCGAAAAATTGAGTAATTTTTTTTGTCATTTCTTTTTTGCTCATTGCACCTCAGGCACGCTAGTTAGCCCATTCGTAACAATTTCGGCGAAAAACGAGACACATTATTTTTTGGGTTTTCCTAGGAAGGGTATTCGGGCACACTTTAGGGCCCAATTCATAGCTTCCGAAAAATTGAGTAATTTTTTTTGTCATTTCTTTTTTGCTCATTGCACCTCAGGCACGCTAGTTAGCCCATTCGTAACAATTTCGGCGAAAAACGAGACACATTATTTTTTGGGTTTTCCTAGGAAGGGCCTATTCGGGCACACTTTAGGGCCCAATTCATAGCTTCCGAAAAATTGAGTAATTTTTTTTGTCATTTCTTTTTTGCTCATTGCCCCTTAGGCACGCTAATAGGCCATATATATGAATTTAGGCAAAAATCGCGACAAATAATTTTTCAGAAAATCCTATAATGTATTAATATGGGTGCACACTGTATCGCCAAATTCGTAGCAACAATAAAAAAATTATGAACATTTTTTTCAGGGGTTCTTTGCTCATTGCACCATAGTCACGCTAATTAGGATAATGGTAATGAAGCCATCTAGCTTCATTTTTTTTCAGCTCCCAGGCTATCCTATACCTAAACGTCAAGGCAGCCTTCCTTGTCCACGACGTATATCTGAGCACCTCCGAGCGAGCGATGTAGTCCATGTACTTGAGGACGTAAATCCCGCAATCATGACTGTTATATTGCTTTGGTCGGTCCTGTATCGTCTCGACCGTCCAAGGATCTACCGTCGAATTCCTGGTGATGGATTCCCCCGAATAATCTCGGCACGCTAGCGAGAAGATAGTAGTCTGCATCCAACAATAAAAAAAGGTCATCAATATATGTTACGATAAGAATATACTATGAGCCAAGGTCAACCGATAAAAACTAACCACTGCAGTGATGTACTCGCTGTATGTCTGTGCCAGCGACCGAAAGGGAGAGTCCTCCCGTAGGCTATCGTATATGTGGACCGCTCTGTTCGCTGGATATAGAACTAATAGGAACCAGTGGTGTTCGTGATGGCAAGGCATCATGACAAGGTTCGCATGAGCAGCGTGACATTGATTCTCTGCGGTCAACAGGGCTAACAAGTTTCCAGCTGGTTTCCACTTACCCATGCCTGCCCCTCGCCTCCTCGATTCTGTGAACTCCCTCATGCTGGTCACCATTAATGGGACAAGATAAGTGGGATACATGTTAAGCTTCAAATCTTCGCGATGGTTATAACGTAGCTCTCTAATCCGGAGCAGATCTATATAAGCGTTCATGACAAAATTTGAAATATCTGTCTCCGGTGCCAACATTCTCACATCCGTGTGACCTAGCAATGTTCCAAGAGGAAAGTCTGTTGAATCGTTGACAGGCTCAGGCCCGAAGTAGTGCCGGTCGATCCAACCCCGCTTCCATCGCCCCAATGGCTTTGTCGCTTGTCCTTTATCCGACCGGTTGCTTGGGCGCGAGGCCTGGATTCCTACTTGGGTCACCTGACTCTGGCGCTGAGAGTCGTACGTGTCAGGAGGCGGACGACGAGACGGCTCCCAGAATTCACTCTGGGGCACAAAGTCGTACGTGTCAGGAGGCAAGCGACTACACGGCTCCCACACCTGACTCTGGGGCTGAAACCCGTACGCGTCAGGAGGCAAGCCACTAGACGGCTCCCACACCTGACGTTCGGGCTGTGGGATGTACGCGTCAGGAGGCAAGCCACTAGACGGCTCCCACACCTGACTCTGGGGCTGGGGCTGAGAGCCGAACGGGTCAGGAGGCAAGCGAGTAGACGGTTCCCCTTGGTAACCCCGGTACGCAACACCAAAGTTGTGAAGATCAGTCTTGTACGACTCAACGGAGCTCTTGAAACTGTCAGGCGCATGCGCGACATACCAGTCAAACCGCTCGAGCTGCTTGAACATCTCAGTGCCCTTGTCAACCTACAAACATGCATAGAAAAATCACCGTCATCATTTCAGGCATGGTCGAGAAGGTGCGCAAATCAATATTGAAACGACACTCAAGCTGACTTACAATGCTCAATGCCCAGAACTGGTCATAGACCTCACGTGGCGCGTACGATGACGTCCTCACTTCGGAAGGGCGATTCACCCTCGTGCGCGTCACCCTGAGAAACCACTGTAAGTATTCCTCAGTACTGGTGCCGTCGTCCTTGAGCGATACAAGGCTATCATACGTTTCCTGCCAGGTATTCCACTGATCCACCTCGTCACCCAACAAAATCAAGGCATTAGCAACCTCGAAGTTCGGCCCTCGACCACCCCTGTATGGCCGCATGTCTACAGCGAGTTTTGGAATCCCTTGTGGACAGCCAGCTTGCTTCATAGCTCGATCGGGCATCTGAAACTCACATACTTCGAAATGAATAAGTGGCACCCGAACCAAACCTGCCAGCACGTACGACACCGGCAGTTGCCAACACGTCTCATCCAACCGATGCATCACCTTCCCATATGGCTGCCACGTCACCAGGGATGCATCCATCATATCTAGTTCCCCCCGATAGAACATTAGATTGTGGTGAGGGTCTACCCGTTTAGTCCGTCTGGGCCTAGGCCCCCAGGCCCACACCCTAGGCCACGTCTCATCGGAATCAGCTACGGGCTGTGGACGACCCGTGGGTAGCCTCTCGTAAGACCAAACCTGTGAATGCAAACATAATATGGAATTAGTTATTAATCACGAATATATTGGCACGTCAACGAAGAATATTAATGCTCAAACCTGTAACAGAGTGATGCAGGCGGCAATGGACTTGGCACCCTTTCTCGTAGCTTTGTGCAATGCTCGATATAGGTGCGCAAGGACAGCTGAACCCCACGAATACGAGTATACCTCCCCAAGATCCTCCAAGAACACCATATACTTCGGATGCACCGTGTTTTTTTTTTGCGTCGGAAGTAATATAGATCCAATAATATACAAAAGGAATGCCTTCGTATACACCGAAAAATCATGAGGAGTGTATTCATCCGGTAGCTCGCCGTACTGCTCTCTCAGCCATTTAAGTTTTATGCCGTTGGTTGTAAGAGCTTCCCTTGGAATTCCCGGAAAATACTGCATAGCCATCTTCGCTATGGATGCAGACCCATTACTCGAAGTAATGGGTCTACCGTGACATGGGATTCCAAGTATAAATCCAACGTCCTCTAATGTAATAGTCATTTCACCAAACCGGAAGTGAAATGAGTTCGTCTCGCCCCTCCATCGTTCAACTAGAGCAGATATAAGGCAATCGTCGTGCCGAGCCCAAATCCCGCAATCGGTGAACACCGTCAAATTTTGATCTCGCAGTAGTTCTATTTGTTCCTCATTCAGTACCCACTCGGAATGGCCACTTGTGCTTTGACGTGTTTCCAAAACACCCCTATCGACACCGTTAAATACGTGCCTCGCGACGTGGTCATCGTCATCGTATAGGATTGATGTATCATGAGGTCCAGGGTTGAAATCCATATCTGTAAGAACAAAATATAATCGTACATTAACTTAGCGTCCATAATATTTACATTCCAAAACTGTAACTGAATCGTTAACCTAGCTTACCAACGCAATAACAATAGTCATTAAATCATTACTTTAATGTATGAAAACCATTCCTCACTTCCAACGACTCCGAACGCTTAATAACCCTAGCCGCCTTCTCTAGGGTTTGCTTACATTTACGGACTGAGCAGTCATTCGAAAAAGTTGAAAGGGGCAAAATTACGAAAATACCCCTCTCGGGCGGCGAATTACCAAAATGCCCCTGGCATCGGGAAAAATCTCAAAAGTGCTTTAAGACACTATTCTAAGGTTGCTGAGTTCATCCTTGGTCTAAAAAGCATTTTAGGGATTTTTTGTCAAAAAAATCCCGAACCGGTGTCCGGATCGAGCGCTTAAAAGCCCGTTCGGCAAGAAATTGCTACCGGCTTCGGAATGGCCCGGATTCCTGGGGAATGGCACTTCCCAGTCTTCGCTAGGGTGTGCTTACATTTACGGACAATATTGACGCTCGAAAAAGTTGACAGCGCAAAATTACGAAAATACCCCTATCGGGCGGCGAATTACCAAAATGCCCCCTGGCATCGGGAAAAATCTCAAAAGTGATTTAAGACGCTATTCTAAGGTTGCTGAGTTCATCCTTGGTCTAAAAAGCATTTTAGGGATTTTTTGTCAAAAAATCCCGAACCGGTGTCCGGATCGAGCGCTTAAAAGCCCGTTCGGCAAAAAGTTGCAACCGGCTTCGGAATGCCCCGAATTCGTGGGGAATGGAACTTTCCAACATCCTTAGGGTGTGCTTACATTTACGGACTGAAAAGACGTTCGAAAAAGTTGAAAGCGTAAAATTACGAGAATACCCCTATCGGGCGGCGAATTACGAAAATGCCCCCTGGCATCGGGAAAAATCTCAAACGTGCTTTAAGACGCTATTCTGAGGTTGCTGAGTGCATCCTTGATCTAAAAAGTAGTTTAGGGATTTTTCGTCAAAAAATCCCGAACCGGTGTCCGGATCGAGCGCTTAAAAGCCCGTTCGGCAAAAAATTGCTACCGGCTTCGGAATGGCCCGAATTCATGGGGAATGGAACTTTCCAACATCCTAGGGCTCTCAAAAAAATTTCGCGCGAAACCGCGCTAGCTTGATATTTTAAATTAGACTGCGAAGTTACAAGGTTGCGCGTATCAGCTAACCCCTTTCCAGTATTTGAAAAAATCTGAAATTGTTACCTGATACAGATCTTTTAAAAATAACTAGGGTCTCTTTTTTGCACTTTGGCAAAATCTAGCTCTAGCTATTTTTTATAAATTCGTGAAAAATCATAATTTTGACGGCCTAAAAAATCGCTATTTTCGAATCTTTCGAATGTAATACCCCGATTTGTAAAAACGTAATTTTGACGCCCTAAACACGAATTTTAGGCTATGGTAAGAACAATTTAAGCGTAACAACAATTTAAATAGACATTGACTTATAACAAAATTCAAAATACTTACTTGTTTTGACGTGAAACAAATGACGAAGAAATCCACCGATCTTCTTCTAACGGTTATCCACCGATCTTCTAGCGTAAATTTTTTTTCGCTCGTATTGTTGTGGAGATTATGTAGGTGAAATAGGGAGACTGATGAGAGTGTAAGAAATAATTCGGGGGAAGAGGGTTTTTATAGGCAAAAAAGTGAGCCGTGGGAGGGGGGGGGGGGCAAAACAAACAAGCAAATTGGAGGGAGGAAGGTCTGCCGAAGGGGGGGTGGGGGTCTAGGGAAAAAAATTGGACAAGTGGGGAGGGGGGTGGGGGCTAGGGGGAAAATTGGACAAGTGGGGAGGGGGGTGGGGGCTAGGGGGGGGGAAATGGACAAGTGGGGAGGGGGAAGAGGGGTGGGGCCAAGGTGGGGGTTACTTCGGGTGAGAGGAGGCAAGGCCGAAAAAACAAAAAAAAAATGGACCGTGCGATTGGCCCAAAAAAAAATGGACCGTGCGATTGGCCATGGGCCAATCGCATGAAAGTCAGGCGATTGGCC